>VXAA01003751.1:16970-34056 GCA_013399115.1 Anseranas semipalmata | reverse complement strand
AAACAAGGAACAATAAAAAAAATATGAGTATCAGAAAACCAGGTACTTAAAAAGAATGCACTACACTACTTGAAGTATATGCAGCATGAGAAAAAAAATATTAGGAAAATGGAGGTTTTAAAGGACAAAAATATATCTCAGCAATCTCTTAACCACTAAGTGAATGTCTTCACATCTGTGTGATATTTTTGGAGTCCAAAATGATTTTTTTTGGAGCCCAGGTGATTTTTTTGGAGCCCAGGATTCATCATTCTTTATAAGAAGGAGAGGTCAAGGTTTGCAAGTAGGGTTACGTGACCAAAAACGTGTTTAATTTTTCTGTCAATTGCAGGTGACTAGAGAAAGATGGTATATCTCCTTACAAACCATGTCTTGTCTATGTCCTTATTTCGTTACAGTTAAAACAGAATGCCACTGTACAACAGGGCATTATTTTAGCCCAGTTATAATACATGAAGTTCAGGCTTTTCAATAAGTTTCAGTTTTCCCATGAATACTCCAACAACTTTATACAACCTCATAGGGCAAAAAGGCAATTTTGAGGGCAAAAAGAAGCAAAGATTTTCTTTATTTTAATTAAAAATACCAGAAATAGGACAATTTTATATCATCAGTGCATTTTATTTTATTTTATTTTATTTTATTTTAATTTATTTTATTTTATTTTATTTTATTTTATTTTATTTTATTTTATTTTTTAATAGAGACCCATTTCTACTCTCAGTGTCCTACACGGAAGTGCTGGTCAACAAAGATGAGTGTACATTTTATTCAGTCATGTGAGGGGACTTAAAGGATGCAGTGAACCAGCACAATCTGGAGCCTGTATTGAAATGGTAAGACTGTGCTTTAATTCCTATTGTACATTAAATGCAATATTCCTGATCCTACTGAAAGCAACAGCAGAACTTTCAGTGGCTTAGTAGAGGGTTGGACTGGTCCCTGAATTACTTGCACATTCAAAAAATGTCGGTTTCTATAACTGTGGGTGAATTTCAAAATAAATAAATAAATAAATAAATAAAAAGAAGCCAGACCCAAACTGTTTCAGCGGAATTCTCAGCACTAATAGTTAGAACTGGTTAAGCCTCCTTGAATCTGAGAGGATTAAGTCCCAAAGTTACTTACAATTCTGAGAATGACTCAAGTTTTCACAGAAACACAGTTTAGTACTTAGTGAAAACATTCTTCCTTTGAAATTCAGCACTGTGATTTTGTAAAGAACAAAACTACTTTTCTAGTCTATTATAAGTTTATACTAGAAGCAATATATTTATCTGTATTTGGTGCTCAAATGGGTATAAGTCTATAACAAAAATTTAAATTTATTTAGGACTGGATTCTAAACCAGAGTGTCTCAAAATGTTTGCAGAGTTCCAGTATCTTAAGCAACCACAATTTGTTATAGGTTTGTAAAAAGGTACTTCCAGGCAGCAAAGGAGTGACGCTTTACTTCTTTAAATGCTAAGGAACTTTAGCCCTAATTCTCCAAGAATAGCCAATATAATGAGAAAATATTCTGCTCTTGAACAGACAGATGATACTAAATGTCATTTGATATGCTGTTAATAATGATTTTATTCTTTTTATAATTTTATTCTTTTTATTAACCGTACATATATTTACTTTATCCATACATTGGAAAATCTGTTGCTAACACATGTTCAGAAGGCAGATTCATTATCTGAACTGGCTCATTTACAATGTTTTAGAGCTATTAGGCCTAAATTTGCCACAGCCTACAGGTGTATGCTGAATCCCATGCTACCCTGTCCATACATAATTTTAAAATGTTGCTTTAAAAGCCCTGGGAGACCCCAGAGCCATTCTAGCTTGGTTTAATTCTTTTCCTGTATAGCACGTTTCATAAGAGTGTGCCCCATAGCAGTAAACAAAATCTAATCAATAAAATCCACTGAAATTTGACCTTCTCTTCACCCTTAGACTTCATTGGAGTTTTTATTATTTTTTATTATTTTTTAAATTACTAAACAAATGGTGAATACAGTTTTGTGTGTTCCCTTACGGTTGGCTGCAGTCATTTTGGGTAATCAGTTACTGGTGTAATAGCTCTTTAATTGTACAGCACATATAGAACTGGAACAATGTATTCATAAATGGTCTCTGGTTTTCATTTAATACTTGAATGCTCTTGAAAGGAGGAGGCTGAAAATACTCGATAGAGTAAAGTAAAATGCAAGATTCTTCATTGCTGTTTTAGCACTGTGCTGCAATCTGGCCAAACAGAAGTCCTGCTGCCCTTGTCCTGAATATGATCAGCTGGTACCAGATGTCTGAAGAGCCACATGGTGCCTTTATGATGCAGACAAACCTCCATGAAAGAGGAGAGCCCACAACTGGATCATCAGTCATCCATCTGGAGTAAATTGAGTATTCTACTCATAGCTTCATGTTACAATTATAACCACACTGTTGAAAACTTTTCTATGTTAAGCAAAGATTAAACACAGAAAGCTTGTTGCACTGTCAGTCAGGTGTGAGACTAAAGCTTGATTACTTTCTGCATTGTTTATCTGTACACCTGTGCTCCATTTAGGGCATAGGGTTGAGCTCTGATCCCTTGTTGAAGGTAGACAGACTCTCAGCTTACTCGCAGTCTTAATGTGTACTTGGGTGCTTAGTCTTGCAGTCTGCTAGATCAGTAAAAATTGACTCTCACATGGAGTAGTCTGTCAGCCTGTCTTTTTCTAAGCATAATGTGTACTCTTTAAGCCAAGCTATGAACAATTCAACAGACAACAAAGCATAAAAAAAATGCATGGTTCTCAGAGTACATCTATGTTACTAAATAGAAGAGGGGCAAGGAGAAGTATTGAGCACCGAATCTGCAAGGCTATACCTATTCCAGGAAAATAAAAAGGGCTGTTTCATTGGTACAGGCACACAATTTTTAAACCCATGGAGTTAAAACATTAACAAAGTACATTTCCTGATTTAATGTGTGCTGTTTACCACTCTACAACATGACCATGGCATGGTTGTTCACATGGGCTAAGGATTGTTCTCAGTAGGCAACAGTTTGTGGCTAGCCTGATCCAGAAGGTAGGAGAGTTGGCTATCAGTCAGGTCATGTTTCTTAGGCTTAGGGCCAAAAAACAGTCCCTGGCACACAACCGTTCAGTCCATGCAGTGATTTTGTTCTCTGCTTAAACGTTGGTCCATAACCCTGTTTCAGCTTACTCCAAATAGGTCTGTCCAAGACAAATCTGACCAAGTGAGTCAATGTGGGTCTAAAACAAGTTTCTCCCAGATGACTTCAGGGCCAAGGATTAATCCCTTAATCCCTGCCTTTATTTATCAATTTTAACAGAGCTAAAATTTATCTACTGTAAACCTGCTCTGAAGTCTACTTTATGCTTTGTGTCGTAGGTGTAGCCAGATAAGTTTGGAGCTACAATGTTGTCTGTCTTCTGACATGTTTATACAAGGTTTTGCCAGAATTCCTTTCCTTAATGGAATGCTCAATAAACACTTATGTTGTTACTTACTTGTGACAAGAGGATTAAAAAGGTAGACAAGAGTAACACAAAATCATGCCTGCTGTCCTTTCATTGCAGCGAGCTTTGATAGATGTATCCCACATCTACTAAGCCATTTTCCCTGAGACCATTTAGGAGAAATTCAATAAAGAAATTGCTCTTGAGCTGTCCAGTGCCCTCCATTACAAATTCAGCAGCCTTAACACAATACCGTTTTTCTGTTTGTTGCTTAAGGCCTCAAAAATACAATGGCAAAACAGTATGAGATTTACTATTAAAAGGCCATGAGTATGAGTTAGGAAGAAAAATGCATATGTATATGTGTGTATGCATGTGTGTGTGTGTGAAAGCTGTTACCATACCTCACAAATAAGCAAATGATTACATTGAGACATGTTCTGACCTCCTGTCATGGCATCTTTATTGAACTAAATATAAACTTTAAAAACATTACAATGCTTAGATTCAAGTATGCTATACAAACTGGTTTCAGAACCTGCTAGATACTAGCTCCCTACATACAGTTGAGGAAAAAACAAAAACAAAACAAACAACCCAACAAACAAAAAACACAAAACCCAACCCAAACAACAACAAAAACAAACAAAAATAAAAACTGGCACATGTAATATATCTACAATAGCCATCTCAAAGTCTTCTGTTCTGGTGGTAGTCAGCTCAGGATAGCAGCAGTCTTGGTTGTTCGTTCACTTCCCAGATTCTGAACACACATCAGGTGTTAAGATTCACAGTCTGAATATTTGTTTCTCTTTGTTGAATGATTTCAAGTACAGTCATAAAGTCACTGCTATGTTTAAAAAATAAAGAAATTAAAAATTGAATTTTATTTGCACTAGAAAAAGCTTCATGATTCTAAAACTGATGCAATATATGAGATAATACTTCCTTCTCTGTGTAGCCTGTAAAACAGTATTCCCACTGCTAGTAAAGGCCACAAGATTTGCAATAAGCTTGCAAGGTCTCAGGACACAGTTTTGTCAGGATTGCTTTGTCTGAACTTTTCTTGACCTGCATGCAGCTTTGTTTTTACTTGGTTCAGCTGTCCAGCATTTTTTCTTCTGATCAAGTAGTTATTGCTAATTTGTTTTGTTTGTCATTATATGGTGCAATCATAGCTTTACAGATAGTAGTGACAAGTAGTGCTTTCTGTGCAGAAAGATATTTATGGTTTTAAGATAATGATGTAGAGTAGAGAAATAGAGACCTGGTGTGATAGCAGAAACCTTGAAAGCTGGAGATACAAGATGCGGCACAGGGGAGAACAGGAGTAGGATGATATGGGATAGGGCACAGGTGGTCACTGGAGACTCCATGGCTGCAAACAGTTCACCCATAGTCAGTTACAGAAATGCAGACTTGGAGCTGGGGATATTACAGGGATGAAGAACAAGCATCTAACATACCTATCACACATTTTAAATTCAAATGTAATATGCAGCTGCAGACCAATGAAAAAAAGAGAAACTTGTAAAATCATTTTAGCAAACATATAAAAATTATTCTTAGTGAATCCTAGAGGGAGGAAGAAGAAGCCCTCACCATGAACACTGTATTCCTGTACATTGTACACTATATAGACTCATGGTGCTAATGACCCACTTGTAGCATGCCCCCCTCCGCGACCACAAGATTACAACCACTGACCCCAGGACTCAGAGGAGCAGGACAATGGGTAATACCAGGAAAAGAGTAAAAGCTAAATGTGTGTATAACAGTTTTGTTTGTACTACTGCAATTACTAAGACCTTATAGAACTATTTTTTTCCTTTTTCTATAATAATTTGACCTGCACTAATATGACTCTTGAATTAGATCGTTAAAATAACCACTATACTAACCGTAAATTCTTGGCTATATATAAGGTATGTTTCCTCTTTGTCCATAAACAAGATTTTGAACCTAACAGTGTTGAATAAAGTCTAAATTGAAAGGAAAAAAAAAAAAAAAGTAACCTTCTAGATTGCTATGGCTGCTATTGCTCAAACATGTTTTGTTCCCTCTTTCAAAACTGATTATGGATAGAAAAGCAGTAAGGGTCAGCTTAGTTCCCCAGATGCAAAAAGTGGCATCTGAGAAGCTCTGGGGTATCCAAGGTATCTGTAAGGGGTATGCAAGTATGAAATAAAGCCTATGAGTGACTGGCATTCCCTTCTAGACTGTCAGCAGGAGGCTACTTAGGGTAATCTAGGGAATCTCAAATGGCATTAGAGGTCTCTGTTCAGACTAATTCCTAAAAAATGCTACTAGATCTGGCTCAGGAGAAAACACTCAGAGAAGACCTGGGAAATTTAAGCTCTCTGAGTTCTGAACCGTTTTCAGATAATATTTGACTCCATTTTATTTTGTCTCCATGTCAAATATTAACTTGAAAAATACTGTGTTCTGGTTATAGTGGTTCGAATACAGATAAAACCTGACAAGAACACATTACTGATAATTATGGTCTCAGAATACAGTTGAATTTATGTTATTTGCCTACAATATCGGTTTAAAAAATTTTCAGAATACAAACTTCATCGCAGGACCATGATTTAACCTTGAGTATTAGCCTACACTTTTTTCCAAATTTGTATCTCAAATCTGAGTTCTCATTTCATACCACATTCAGAAGTATTTTTGCAGTTCTTTTTAACTTGGTTTTCTATAAGTTTTTGGCATGGGAAATACCGTTCACAGTGGAGAAACTGAAACCTTTAAAATATAATTCACATTGCAGCTGATGTTTCTCATGCAATGGCTGGTCACAAACATCTTGCTGAAGGTGACACCACTTGTGATAACATCTTTAGAATTCAAAAAGAAATGACTGCTAATCAGTTTTCTTTCTGTTTTTGTGCTTTAAAAAAATAATAATCAGAAGAAATACTTTAATGGCTTTAATTTTTAAACAATGTCTTTAATTTTTAAACATTAAAATTCTTATTCTGATTACAAATTTACATAAAAGCTAGATAAAGATCAGCTTTACAGTATCTTTCATTCATGTGATGTTAGTGTTGCAGGGACATGACATAATTTGTAAGATGACTACCACAACCCCTTAGCTCAGAAGTGCCAGTTCTATATTAAAATTTCACTATGAAATACAATTCAGAGTCTCTACTTTGTCATGCTTTTCTCCATGTGTACTTTCAGATTGCTGTATTAAGAAAAAATGGAACTCTTAAAACTTTTGGTTTGTATTTTTGGCTCATATTTTCAGGCCACTGTTTTTATTCCATTGTCCTGCACTCTATCATCATATCATGAAAAATCTCTTTCATTATGGGAGGAACTGCTTTCAGAAACATTACAATGATAGCTGACTGACATGGTAGGGAAATAGAAGACAGACCCAGAAGTCTAGATCCAAAGGGTCATAAATAAGAACTGATATTATTGAAAATGAACTCACAAGAAAACACTTTTCTCACCCTATTCCCTCATACAAAACAGATTTTACTCAACAGCCGTTACTTGCAGGTTAATGGCACATTTAGACAGTACTTTCTGAGGTTGAGTAAGTCCCAAATGGAGTGAAGACAAAGGGGACAATCTGGCAGACATCTCACTGTGTACCAGCTCATCAATACAACACTGAGAAAATTCCTAATAAAGACAGACAATAGTGTGGCAAACAACATATGCAGATGCTGATCTTGGTGTTGTTAAGAGGATAACTCTTTTAATGCTTCCAGTTTCTCCAGTCTACCAGGTGTATTATTGTACCAGGGATTCATATTCTCATTCTCCTCAGATCTAATGGTGTGAATCTTTATGTCCTTTCTCTGTTCTTATTCCCCTTGTCTCCATGCAAAACTTTACCTTGGAAAAGCCAACTAGGGATATAAAGGTTTGATCCTAAAATCTTATATTGGTCATTGATTTCATTTATGTCTTTAGAGACTTGTCTTAAACCTATATTGATACCAAAAAATCCATTTGTTTCTTGAATTTTATATATAAAAAAGAATGACCAGAAGTATAGAATAAGCAGTTTACTAGGATGTACATCTGAAGTGTATGCTAATTGCAGGACTTATTTTCCAATAATCATGATTTTTTTGTATGTTTAACTGCTTTCAGATATATCATGAAATTTATTTTTGCATCCTGTACTATTGATTTAAGCTTTCTGACATTACTTTTGTATTTCCAGTTGACAGACTAATTTATTTATTTATTTATTTATACAATTTTTGCTAAAACTATTTTGAAGGTTTTATTTTCAAAATCATTATGCATCTCAAAAAGGTCTTTATGCAATTTTAACCAGTCACAACCAGAAAAATATACAATTCTTAATACTTCTTAAAACCTAAAGCCCTGTGTAAAGTTGGGGTTATAGGCCCACCACTTGACTTACTCCTTTATATCATGAGTGGCTTAAAAATGTTACTTCAGCTATGTATTACTGTATCCAAGCTCCTAATATCAGCCCTATCAGCTAATTGTGTACCTATTCACTGTCTTTATTCAAACATTTCTGAGTTATACTACATACATTTAGAAAATGATTAGAATATAAAGATTTGCTTGTCAGGGCAAAAATCATGAAGTGGATAATACGAACAAGAATGTTTTTTCTTAATTGCTCTTTGCTGTGTTGCATCCTATCTCTGCAGTTTGCAGTACTTATCAGTATTTGAAGTAGTATTTTGGAGTAGAGGGATTATTGATCCCTCTTAGTATGATAGTCTGGCATAGCAATGTGTTAGACCTATCTTCCTTACACATTTTAATGTTTTTTTGTTTGTTTGTTTGTTATTTGTTTTGTTTTTAATTGGAACACTGATCCCTTTCCAATCTAATTCTAGTTTTATTGCTTATTAGATATGTTTTTGTCTCCTTTAATGTTATGTGTATTTTCATCACAACAATGATGATTTTTAGTCTTATTTAAACTGTATGTTGTGAATGCTCTTGCTGATGCTCCTTTAAAATGCATTTATTTTATAATATCTGAGCATCATTAACCTGTAAGTTTTAAATTTTAATACCTTTTCTGTATTACAGAAAATTTCAAATTTATTTTTCTTCAAATCTTTTCAAGTCAGTTATCTGATTTTCTCTCAGGTCTCCAGTTAATTTTTATATGCTTTCTTCAACCTCCATCATAAAACTAAACTCTGATGAAACTCAGCCCTCATTGGATCGAAGAAGGATTTTTCACATCATTTAGCCAGCTTGACAGCAGCCTTAATACATTTTCCAATGATGGTTACAAGCATGTTGTTAGAACAAATGCTTACATTTTTTTTAATATAATTCTGATCAAATAATCTTTATGAAGGATTAAAAGGCAAAAGTCTGTAGAGAAAAGAAAAGTCTGGTAGATGAATCTTCTGCCTTGCAAACACTGTGTGAAATCTTTCTTTTAATTCTACTTTAATAACTTCTTTCTGACCTTAAGATTTTCAAGGCACCATATTTCATTAAAGAAGCAGCTCATACAGGTGTGACTAAATGATCTTTAACACTCTAAACTAGCAGGAACAGTACAGATGAAGACAAACAGAAACAACACTGAAATGAATGTAAAGAGAGAAATTGTAAGTATATCAATGTAAAACTTTGTTTCAATCAGAAATTAGACTTTACTCCACAACCTGGTAGAGGTTTCAAGGAATAGCTAGCTTTACAATTATTTTTCAAATTGTAAGGATATTATTTCTGATTAAGATAGACCAAGCAAGTCTCAGAGTCCTATTTGTTTAAGTCCAAACAAATATATTTTTAGGAATACAGGATTTTGATTGAAAAGTATATAAGAATGTCTCCGACACAAACCATTCCCCCCCTCTCCCCATATATTTTGTTTTGAGTAGTTTATATAGTTAAACTCCTTTCCTGATGGAAGCTGATTTATTTCAGAATGACATGAAAAACTATAGTGAACACCTTTCCCAAGCCTAAGTTCATAGTGCTGAAGATGAAGCAAGTTTTTCAGACAATAGGAAAGGCATCATCAGTAAAAGCAGACTGTGTTTTGTCTGTTGTTACATATTAAAACCTTACTTCAGGCTTTCAGATTAATACATACTGACAGCAGCGGGACCTGTTGTGTTGGTTTCACACTGATGGCTAACTAAACTCCACCACAACCACTCTCTCACTCCCCCTCCTCAAAGGAAAAGGGGGAGAAAATATGATGGAAACGACTCAAGGACTGAGATAAGGAAAGGGAGATCACTCACCAATTACCATCATGGACAAAACAGACTCACCATAGGGAGATTAATATAATTTATTGCCTATTACTAACAGACTAGAGCAGTAAGAAACTAAAAGAAAACTAAAAGCACCTTCGCCCCATTCACCTTCTTCTACCTCCTTGCCCTGAGCGGTGCAAGAGAATGGGGACTGGGGATTGTGGTCAGCTCATAACACTTTGTGTCTGTTGCTCCTTCGTCACACACTTCCCCTGTTCCAGCACGAGCTCCTTCTCACAGGTTGAAGTCCTTCACAAAATACTCCAGTGTGGGCTTCCCACAGACTGCAGTTCTTCAAGAACTGCTCCAATATGGGTCCGTACCATGGGGTGCAGTCCTTCAGGAATGGACTGCTCTAGCTTGGGTCCCCCATGAGCAGCAGCTCCCATCAGCCCTCTGTGGGCTCCTCTCCACAAGCTGCAGTTCTGGCTCAGAGTCTGCTCCTGCATGTGCTCTCCATTGACTTGAGCATGGAGATCTGCTCCACTGTGGTAACCATGGGCTGCAGGGGGACGGCCTGCTCCACCATGGGCCTCTCCATGGGCCGCAGGGGAACTTCTGCTGCGGCGCCTGGAGCCCCTCCTGCCCTCCTTCTGCACTGACCTGGGTGCCTGCAGGGCTGTTTCTCACTCCTCTCTCCCAGCTGCTGTTGCGCAGCAGTTTCTCCATTTCTTAAGTGTGCCGTCACAGAGGCACAACCAACATCGCTCACTGGCTCGGCTCTGGACAGCAGCAGGCCCCTTTTGGAGCCGGTTGAAACTGGCTCTGACCTAACATGGGGCAGCTTCTGGACTCTTCTCACAGAGGTCACCCCTGCAGCCCCCCTACTACCAAACCCTTGCAACGTAAGCCCAATACACCTATATACATTTTTTCCACCTATATTATAAGGTCATTGTGTTGATTCTAATTCTTATCCATCTTGGATGTGTAAAAACATCTAACAAGTCACTTAGAAGTCATATGCAGAGCATTATCTTTTGGGACTTTCTTTTTGTTTCCATACAATCTTATTGACAAGTTGATCAGGTCTGAATGTTAATAAGAACATACTTCTAAGCATCAGGTCTGAATGCTAATAAGAATGTACTTCTAAGCAATTCTTAACAATATTTACTCATTCTTAACAATACTTAAAGCATAATTCCTTTGGACATGTATTCTAACAAAGTCAAACAAAGTCGGCTGTATACACATGTTAAAAAAAATGAGAGATCAGGTTTTTATGTTTTCATAATTTATTTATTTTATAATTTCATAATTTATATATTTTATTACTGTTTTCATTATTTATTTATTTTAAACATTTTTTTTTTTCTGGAAAAGATTGCCAACAATAATGCAATATCAACGCTCAAATTACAATAGTAATTTAAAAAAATAGTCCTTTACAGTAGTTCACCAGTTTGGAATCAGTGGTACAATAATTTATACCTGATGGAAGACCCTGTAAAATATTTATCTCACACTATTACAAAATGCAGTTAAAAATGATCCTGCCTACCAGATTTTTGTGATATCCATAAAGATAATACCCTGAGTTCTGAAAGCAAAAACCCTTATGAGAACCAGAAGCTGATCTTTGAGTCAAGCAGTTGAATAGTACTGAGTAAATGCCAGGTTTGATGAGTTGATCCCAGCCAACAGCTAAGCAACACCAACCACTCACTTACTCACAGTGGGAATAGTGAAGAGAATCAGGACAAAAGTGAAGAAAACTCATAGATTGTGATAAAGACGGTTTAATAAGGGAAGGGGTAAACAAAATGAACAAAGTAGCCGGTGATGCAAAGGCAGTCACTTAGCACCTCTTACCAGCAGACCAATGTCCAGCTAGTCTCCAACTAATGACTACTTTGGAAAGACTCTCCCTCAATTTTATGGCTGAGATTGATGTCACATGGAATAGAATATCCCCTCCCAGCCTCTTAATCACTCTAAGCCTATTCTCTGGATGGGGGAGAGTGAGGGAGAGAAGGTCTTGATGCTGTGCAAGTACTGTTCAGAAATAACTAAAACATTGGTGTGTTATCAACAGTACTTTGATCACAAATCTAAAACACAGGACTATGGGCTGCTAAGAAAGAAATTAACTCCATCCCAGCCAGACCCACTACATCACGTTAAAAAAAAAAAAAAAGTCAAAGCTTTTTGGGTTGCTTTAATAAAACCAAGATGCTTAGGCTTTGCAAAGCCAGTCTTAAGTTAAGAACAAGAAGTTAAGGTACATTTTACATAATGATTAACAGTGTGCACAATTTAAAAATTTGAAAGTTAAGAAAAGCATAAAATATTTTTGACACCTGTTCAGGATCCAGTTGATTCAAATTCATGATTTTTTTTTTTTAAATTTATTTCTTTTCACCACACACACACAACATGCAGATTTCCATGGATCTCATGAGCTGATCTAAATTATATTGTTTCAGTTGCTGGAACATCTTATCTTCCTTTAAAACTATAATATGGGAGAGAGCAGAGAGTCTTTGTCATTCACATCTTACATCAAGAAACTGAGATCCTGAAATTCCGCAGCACAGATTCTCAAAGATTCCTTTAATCATGGGTGAAAAATTAGGAATCTAAGCAGTCTGGACAGAAGTGACTGCAGAAGATCACAGGGGAAGTCTGTGGCACAGCCAGGGACTACATTCACTGTTCCTGAACTCTAACCCATGGCAATAGCTGTAAGAGCATACTCGGAGCTCTAAAAAAAGGGTGTCATTTTCTCTTACTGTTCGAGGGAGAAGATAAAGGTGTTCTCAGTGTCTTTTTTTTTCCTGTCTACAGTATCCAGGAACCACCTCTTTTGCTGATCAAGATGAATAGCACAGTGGCTTCTCCAATACAGGTAGGACACTCTTGAGCTGTAGTAATGCCTCAATTTTTTTTTTTTTTTTTTTTTTTTTTTTTTTGCCTGCAAGGCAAGGAGATACCTTCTAAGGTGTTAAATGAGCTTTTCACAGTGAAAGATGGAAGGTTTTGTTCACCCATGAGGAACTAAGAATTGCATGGTATCCTGTGGGGTTTGGATCAGACAGCAGCCTGGGCATTACTTCAGATTTAAAATATTCTTCAGTGATATTGCTAAATCCACCTGCTATGTGAGAAGGTGAGAGGTAGGTCAGCAGGCCAGACGCATAACATCTTCACGTAGGATGAGGAATTTATTAAAAGCCAGTGAAGGGAAGACCATGTTTCAGTTTATTAAACACAAAGAGATGACCTTTACAAGAGGGGAGGAACAGGTTAGCTCCCAAGACCAGTGTCATATTTTGAGATACTGTATGAAAGAGTTTTGATTTTCAGTGAAAATAAACCTTTCTGAAATTTCAGAAAAGTTTGGGGTCATTTGCTTTCTCAATTTTTCATTATTATATCCATACATCATTATAATACTGGCAATATACTATGCCTCATGAGATACTGCTGTTTTTTTTCATGTCTCTTAAGAAAGACCTTCTGCTCAGGAATTATGGAGCTCAGGCACACTGCAGCAGCTGGTGCTTCCTCTTCAGCTCATCCCACCCTGCTGAGTTGATAAGACACAGGTTCAAATGGTAATGTTAGCTTGTTCTGCTGATTGGCTCCAGTGGATATTCACAATCCTACCTCAGATTCCTACAGCTTTGAAACCTTGGGTTTTTTGTAGCTTCCTGATTTTTCCAAATGTTTCAGTTTTGCATACTTTTAGGACTGATCTGTGGGGTTTCTGTTTTTCCTTCCTTATTCTACAAACTAACATAATTCCAAAGCCATCCAAGAGTATGCTTGTTAACCAGGGATTTTTGTAAATAATACAATGCTATTTCTAAACTAATGCTTCCCAGCTGGCAGATATTTTATATAACAATCATATTAAAGAATGACATTGATATGCTTGTGGGTTTAAAGTCAAACATTTTTGACAGGGAAATCTAAAAGTGTAATTTGTAAAGAATTTTTAAATGGCTTACCTTGTAAGCGTTCATAATTTCCTCGATCAACAAGCTTTGGACTCAGTGGCATTTAACACATACACAAAATAAAATGTAATCACATTTTACACACTAGAAGTAGAAGATAGGTGCCACCATGTTGACAAGCTCATCCAATTACTAGACAAAATACAAGTTTCTGTCAGGTTGGAAGAAGAATCTTGTGAACTGCGAAAATGCAAAGATTTGTGACATCTGAGATGAGGAAACAAAATCTTTTGACTAGATTTTGGTTGTGTGGGATTGAAGTATTGGCTTTTAGGACCTGACTTCTGCTGGTCATTATTCAGCTGTACTTGCAGAGCCCATGCCTAAGGCGCATCTGTCGCCACTAGAGGGCAAACTGATCAGACAAACGATTGCACTGGTAGTAAAATCTCTGATTTTATTTGTGGTTTTAGCTTAATTATGTAACTTTTTATTGAATTGGGCTGCTGTGCGAATTTTATTTGTATTTATTGACTTTTATTTATCTATTATCGACTTTTTATTTCTATTGTGAGATTTAGTAATGATACGTACAGGATAGCTGTTGAAGTATGGAAGCCGTTAAATGGATCTCAGGCTGGATGAGCAGACAGTGAGGTGGATGGAAAACTGTCTGTACAGCCAGATCCAGAGGGTAGTGGTCAGTGGTGCGAAGTCTAGTTGGAATCTAGTAATGAGTGGAGTACCCCAGGGGCCTATAATGGGTTCAGTCTTGCTTAACATCTTCATTAACAATCTGGACAATGGGGTAGAGTGCACCCTCGGTAAATTCACAGACAGCACGAAACTGGGGGGAGTGGCTGACTCACCAGAAGGACGTGCAGCCATCCAGAGAGATCTTGACAGGATGGAGAGGTGGGATGACAAGAATCAAGGCAAGAAGAAAACAAGAATCGAGATAAGGCTGAGAAGAACAAGGAAAAGTGCAGAGTCCTGCACCTGGGGAGGAACAACTCCAGGCACCAGGTTATGCTGGTGTCACTCATCTGGGAAGAAGCTCTGCAGAAAAGGACATAGAAGTCTTGGTAGGCAAGACTTACCTTGGTAGGTAAGTTGAACATGAATCAGCAATGTGCCCTTGCCGCTAATGGTATTCTTAGCTGCATTAAGCAAACTATCACCAGCAGGTCAAGAGAAGTGATTCTTCCCCTCTACTAAGCATTGGTGAGGCTGCACCTGGAGTTCTGTGTCCAGTTCTAGGCCTCTCAGCACAAGAGAGACATGGACATACTCAAACGAGTCCAATGGAGGGCTGCCAGGAAGATCAAGGGATTGGAGCTCCTCTCCTATGAGAGGCTGAGAGAGTTGGGACTGTTCAGCCTGGAGAAGACAGGCTCATGGGGGATCTTATCAATGTGTATAAATACATGAAGGGAGGGTGCAAAGAAAGCTCTTCTCAGTGATGCCTAGCTCCAGAACAAGGCAGAATAGGCACAAACTGGAACACGAGAGGTTCTGTTTAAACATCAGGAAGCATTTCTTTACTGTGCAGGTGACACAGCACTGGAACAGGTTGCCCGGAGAGGTTGTGGTGTCTCCTTCCTTTGAGATCTTCAACAGCTGCATTGACATGGTCCTGGGCAGCCTGCTGTAGTTGTACCTGCTTGAGCAAGGGGCCTCGGACCAGATGACCTCCAGAGGTCCCTCCCAACTTTAATCATTCTGTGATTCTGTGACAAAATAGTAAATGGTGGTGTTTTTGTTTGTTCATTTTCATTTTATTTTTCAGATAGAATATCCACAAGGATCTTAGAACAGTGTTGAAACATCATAAATTTAAATGGAATGACTTTCAGGAAAGTAGAGGGAAGGAAGAAAAAAAGAAGGAAGATTAAAAATACATGTGAAAGTAAAATGAAAACATTGAATCTTATAATTTTCAGGATATGCTAAAACAAATGCTAATAAAACTAAACATAGGTTTTAAACAGGAAAAGGTTGGAACCTTCCCACACACCATCCTTCATGACATAATAAAAATTTATTGCACACATAATTCATATTTGTAGCCAAAGCCTAGCCCTTGTAGAATTAGTTATACGCTATTACTGACATTCAAAAGCTAGGTTTAATATTATGTGGGTCTAACAAAAACAAGCAAACAAAAAATTTGCCTTGTTAACTTTATATAGAACATACTGTCTGTTCAATTTTGCCTAGAAAACATGATGCGTTTTGCACATGTACTCATATGCTCAAATAGAAATGAAGATCAATATGGCCTGGCTTTTAAAAAGAAGGTCACGCTTACTGGCTAGACTCCCCCCCCCCAAAAAAAATAATAACGCTAAAAGATATTTAAATACAGCATAAGTATTTCATACAGTAATGCAGCCTGGATCACAAAGTATTTGAAAGACTTCAGTTTTCAAATAGTGCACAAACTCATACAGGATATCTTTCATTCTACAGTAAGCTCAGGCATAATATATACATGCTGACACGTAGCATCGATTTTTCCTTATGTAAAGCTGTATTAATTTTTAAAGTTCACACAGACAAATGTACACCTTTCAGAAACAAAAGCAAGCAAATGAATAAGATTCTCAATGGAAACCTCCATTAAGAAACTTTTGTTAATAGATCTGTGCATTTAAAAAAAAAATCATTTTTGCAGGTTTTTAAATTATTTTTTTAAAGTGTAACACCTTGTCTTATACTTTCATAGTTATAGATTTTGCATACGCAATCTTGCTTTAAATTTTAATTCTTGTTCAAGGAAAAGAGTATTTCTACAAGTGATATTTTATAAACTTAATAGCTGGAAGCAATCAGCTTATGTTTCTGGTTTTCACTGAAAACAATAAATAAATACACAAATAAATTCAACCCTGTAGCAAATTCATTATAGGCAAGTTTAAGACTAGTGTCTGCTGCATATTGTAACACCAGAAGCAACAGAATATATATTATGCAAATTATTTAGAACTATTCATCACAACATAGAAAATGTAGTAGGGGAATGTTCTGTCTTGCAAACTTCCAATGTATAGCAGTCATCTTCATCTACCTTTCTGGCTTTCCCAGCCTGACACCAGACTTTCATCAAACTCTACAAAATAGCTCGAGCTTTTACATCTTGGAATTTCTGTTGTTTCTGCATATATTGCTGAAGAAATACATGATGGAAATGTCATTTTTTGCAGCTTGGCACTCCCATTTCTACAGCTACAATAAAACACAGGAAAACACAGGTTTTCCTCCCAGGTGATATTCACTTGCTTTGGATATTGCTTATTTATTCTCTGATAATGGAATATTTATTCTCTTATAAGGGGATATTTATTCTCTTATAAGGGGATATTTCCTCCAGGATTTACAAGGTCCTTCAAAATCTGTTTTAAGAGTAGGGAAATGTCTTCATGTTTTTCAGCCCCTAGATTGATAATTGTTTACTTTTTTTTTTTTT
>VXAA01003751.1:364-10920 GCA_013399115.1 Anseranas semipalmata | reverse complement strand
CTTGGTCAGCAGGTGGTGAGCTATTGCATTGTGCATCACTTGTTTTGTACATTCTATTATTATTATCATTATTATTATTATTATCTCCCTTCCTTTTCTGTCCTATTAAACTGTCTTTATCTCAACCCATGAGCTTTTTACTTTTTTTTGCTTCCCAACTCTCTCCCCCATCCCAAAGGTGGCCGGGGGGGAGTGAACAGCTGTGTGGTGCTTAGCTGCCTGCCAGGTCAAACCACAACAACACTTAACAGTCAAAAGAAATCATTTGGAAACTTACTAAAAACTCGCTCCTGGAATTTAAGAAATTACTTCAAACTGCAGTAATAATAACTGGGTGGTGTTTTAAAGCAAGGTAATATGTGACATTTTCTCAATTATAAGAACCAGTTCAGCCTAGAAGGATTCATCTGTCCTCTTCCCCCAGTTAACATATTTTTCTTTGTGGATATCTTATCTTATCTTATTTTATTTATTTATTTATTTATTTATTTATTTCAGCATCCTATAATGTCATTCAAAGATAATGTTATTTCTTACTTGGGTTAGATGAAAAAAATACTATATAATATCTATCATATGACTTTCCCACCCCTCCCCTCAACATGTTTAAGCCTGTCTTGGTAACTGAAACTACAGATATTTGTATTCTTTTTGTGTCTGTTTGTTTGTTTTTAATTGATATTTTTTCATTCCCCTCACCCTCTTTCTCAACATCTTTTGTTCTGGTCTCAGATTACTCCATTCTACTTCAAATGCTATGTTTTCTATGAAGAAATAATCATTTTCACAAGAGATTCATATGAGAACTGTACAGAACTGTTACAGAAGATCGATGATGGGCAAATTCCAGGGCTTTCAGAAAATTAATTTTGTTTTCAGAGTTATTCTGAAGTACGGTTGGTAACACAAACCTCCTCTGAAATGGGTACAACCATGGATTGATACACCTTTGTGCATAAATCATCAGATTGTCCAGCAATCACAACCTTATATGAGACTCTGAGAAAAGGCTGGGCATTTCCCTGTCTTTAACTGGCTCAAGGTAGTGTCTAGGCTAGATACTGTAAGACCCATCTTTTCTTTGAGATGGGCTACTATCATCTTCTTTGCATCTTGGGTACGACATAGTATCAAGCAGTAAAATATGCTATACCTCTCTCTACTGTGCATCATGTCTTACTTAACACTGCAAATTACTTAAAAGTAAATTGCTATGCACAATTTTATCCACAATTAAATTGCTATCTTATACAGATAGATTTTATACAGATGTACTAAATGCATATAAGTACTTTTCCACCCTTTTGCATTTACCACTGGGTTTTGCCCTGTTTGTAGTTATGAGAAAACAAGGGGTTTATGAATGAAAAAGAAAATGAAAAACACTTCCTTTCTTATCCAGCATATGTGAAAATTGATACATATTTATCACAGATGAATGGAAGGGTTTATCTCAGATGAAGAGCAAATGTTTTGGTGTTGCTACCATCCCATGGGTTCACACAAAAGATATGTCTTTCCCCTTTTTGCTCACACATACCAGTAGCTACTCCTGAAAGAATAGGTTATGAAAAAGATAAGCAGACAGATCTAACATTTTTATACTTCTATTGGTTTCTAGATCATTTTTTTTTCTCAGGTTTCATTTTCAGGAACTCTCACTTAATGAAGATTGAAGGTGATATAACCCACATAACTATTCTGAACAGATCCTGAATTTATAGTGATGACTTTTCGGTTGTGCATAGCTTATAACCTTTAGTCTAGGGTCCAGGACTCTTTAATGATACATGCTAACCAAAAGAAAAAAAAAAAAAAAGGTGTTATTTTTGACTATGCAGTGATCTGATGGAGATGAACATGCACTTGCATTGAAATGTGCTAGTGTGGTGCCTAATATCAATATGCTTGTTTTGCACATGCTCTTGGTTGTGTAAAGGTTTTAGATAAAATTTGATGAAGCCTGTACTAAACTCTGCAGCTAGACAGGCTGACATGCATGATTCTGTAAAAAGCTCAATAATAATATCTAATGATAATAAGAATGATAACAGTAATAGCAACATTGTTTTGAAGCTGGCTCAGAATAAAACCTGGAACCCACCCTCCAATCTTTGTGTATTATCAGCTCTGATAATACAATTGGACCTTCTTGTGTTCTTGTTCTGATTAGCTAACATCCACCTTTTCTAATTAAAAAATAAATAAACAAAACAACACAACTGTATGCAATGCAGTGCTCACATATTTATTTACTACATAGCCATTAAGAATTTCTCAGATACATCTATGAAAAACATGAGAAAATAAGTATCTTAGGAAAAAAATTATCATGAAAACTTGGAAAACATTTTTTTTTCTTTTCCTCCTCTCTCTTCCTGCATTCTGAGTATGATAATTGACGATTTTAGAAATAAATTTCTAATTTAATCTGAATTTCCATATGTTCCAAGTCTCTGTTAATACCAAACAATTCAGTTATATCATTCTTATGAAAATATTTTAAGAAAGTACTGTATACTTGCATTTAGGCTGAAATACATCCATATGGATGACAACAACTATAAAAAGAATAGATCCACTTTTGTCAACAATCTTACAATTTCTATTCATGAATAACTTATGCTCCATTTGTGCTCAATATCTGTCTAAGTTCCACTGGAAAGTTATACAACACACCTTTTGCATATAAATGTGTTAGGAAAAAACAACACAAAACACCCCCAGGCTCCCCCCCCCCCCCCCCCCGCAAAAAAAAAAAAAAAAAAAAAAAAAAAAAAAAAAAAAAAAAAAAAAAGCATAGTCCAGAGCTGAAAAACATGATACCTGGGGATATTCCAAATATTCATGAGTAGCCTCATTCATCTGGCACCTGAAAAACTAAATCAAGTATGTGGTACTCAGAGTAATGACCCTGTTATGACCCTGGCTTCATTAGTATTCAGCATCTATTATAGCTTGGAAGAACAATAATATTAAACTAGAAAAAAGGGAAAATGCTGTTTCTTAATTGTGCTATGGACTTCTTATGGAAAGGATAACCCCTAAAATGAAATAAATGAGAACTACAAGCTTTATAGCACAATGTTAACTAATTAAAAACCATATAATAATGTTCATTAGATAAAATAGGAAATAGTGGAAGAAAAACACAGGAATGAGAAGAGGAAGAAAAGAAAGAAAAAACAAGTGTAAATAGACAAGAAGCAACAAGAACACATAGCAGACAAACACTACAGTGCAGAGACAGTGAAGGGAAAGAAAAAAAGGTGCTGCAACAAACAAATAAAAACACAGAGCAAAAATTCTAATATACGAACAGTTTTAACAAGGATAATGCTTTCCTATACTAGATAACAGCTACAAGCATTGCAATTTGCTTTCAGAAATAAGGCAATTTTATCGCAAAAAACATTTTCCTGCTCTGCATGCAGAACTTTAGGCTGTTTCTTCCAAAGGACTGAACATGGTGTGGTTATTCCCATTCCTGTTTGTTTTTCCATTAACATCTGGTGGACGACAGGTTGGCCATGAGCCAGCAGTGCGCCCTGGTGGCCAAGAAGGCCAATGGGATCCTGGGGTGCATTAAAAGGAGCGTGGCCAGCAGGTTAAGGGAGGTGATCCTCCCCCTCTACTCTGCCCTGGTGAGACCGCATCTGGAATATTGTGTCCAGTTCTGGGCTCCGCGGTACAAGAGAGACAGGGATCTTCTGGAGAGAGTCCAGCGGAGGGCCACAAAGATGATACGGGGCCTGGAGCATCTCTCCTGTGAGGAAAGGCTGAGGGACCTGGGTCTGTTCAGCCTTGAGAAAAGAAGACTGAGAGGGGACCTTATCAATGTATATAAATACCTGCAGATTGGGGGACACAGGGATATGGCCAGCCTCTTTTCAATGTTCTGTGGGGACAGGACAAGGGGCAATGGCCACAAAATGGAGCACAGGAAGTTCCGCACCAACATGAGAAGGAACTTCTTCACAGTGAGGGTGACGGAGCACTGGAACAGGCTGCCCAGGGAGGTTGTGGAGTCTCCTTCTCTGGAGATATTCAAGACCCGTCTAGACGCCTACCTGTGCAGCCTGCTCTAGGGAACCTGCTGTGGCAGGGGGATTGGACCCGATGATCTCTGGAGGTCCCTTCCAACCCCTACAATTCTGTGATCTGTGAATCTTTTTATTCATGCTTAATATAAGAAACAGTCTTGTGCAAACATGTTTTAAGAACATTTTCCTATCTACTTTCTGAGGTGAAAAAAAATCATTATATTTTCATGTACAACAAGTAGTCTATATTTGTTCCCAAACATTTTCAGAGTGGAAAGAAATTTAAAAACTGTGCTTCCATCCAATATTGCATAGTACACTGGGCTTTTCATGATACCTAATTGCATTAAGTACATTACAAAACAGAAGTATCATTAATTAATAATTTAACTAGTGTTTTTGAAAGTATGTTATCTAGTTCCTTCTACAGGAGGATAATTAATGTATGACAGTGAAACCAGTAGCTTTGCAGTAAAATCAATGTTATTTTTTCCTGGCGTGTATTACTCATAAATGCATCATTCATCATTGCTTGAAAGAACCTACAGCTGTAATCATCTTTGTTGCAGGTTAAAATGAAAAAAAAAAAAAGCAGAATCTCACATTCACATCTTGCTCTCCTTCTCTCAAAGCAACACCTTAAGATTGTAAGAAAAAAGCAAAGTCACACAAGTCTCACAAAACAGAAGGCAGTCTTGAGAAAGTGGATGAAAGCCCACATATTTAACCTTTAGCTTCAAAACAATTTAAAGTATTGTACTCATGTATAACCTAAAACAACAACAACAGCAACAACAAATTACACAGAGAAAATTTCTGTACATAAAGATGATTACAAAAGTCATCTTCCTGTGGTTTCAAGATGACATCACAATAACCAGGGATCCTCATCAGGGCAGAGGATGGGAGGGTTGACGCAGGGCTAGCTCCAGCCTCCTAAGATGGAGACCCAACCCTGCACTGCTCAGGGCATCAGCTTGCAGTTGTGCAGCATAGCATGACAAGTGTAGGTGGGCCTGTCTGGATACAGTCCTTAAGCCAAGAGTATGGAAGCCATGGAAGGAGGCTGCTGAACACTCCCAGAAAGGGCTGGCCTGGACTGGCAGAGGAGCTTCAGGGCCTCCTGGTCCAGGAATAGGAAAGTCTTTGTTGTTATTTGTAGCTGGATGATTCACAGATCCTTTAGCATAGCCCAAGTTGTGCAAAGTTGCTGGATCTGCACTACTGGGAAAGAAACGTATGTGCTTTTAACATCTTTGCATTTCTCTAGTGCAAGGACTGTTTTTTTTCAGTACTCTTAGTCAGTTTTTTTAAGGGACAGTGTCAAAGCAGTTGTTGCTGGATTTTTCAAATTTTTGTACGTGCAATAGCTGAACTTGAGCAGACTTACTTTTAACCATTTTAGTTAAAGTAGTTCAAGATAAGGTTTACACCAGTGTATGATACCTACAGGCTTGTCTTTTTCCATTTTCCTAATCTCACATAGGCTATCTCATTTTAATATTACAATATAGTAGAATAGAGTTATTTACACATAGAAAAGGTATATTTCAGATTAATTTTAGGCTGTTAAAGATGGATTTTGGCTAGCTAAAAAAAAAATAAAATAGATGTCTTTCATGTTAAAAGTATCAACAGTACCTAAACTGTATTAACTGACCCACAAAAGCTTGTGTGTAAACAAGGTTTTAAACACTTCTATGAGGAAATGCTTGAGTTTTATGAAGCTTTATTCTTTCACTGGATCTTTCCTCTAACACAGAGAAGTAAAATTCTGGTGCAGTTTATTCTCAAGTGTATTCATCAGATATAGGCAAAATATGACAATATCTTCTCTTCTATTTGTATGCTCCTACCAGAGCTTTAGTGAGATTTCTGACGGGAAACTCAGAATGAGGATTACCTTGAATGATAATTTAGCTCTGGCTAAGGTAATATTTAGAAAAAAAAATGTTTTAAAGAAGAATTATTGTTTCAAATAGGTGTAGTAGGGAAAAAAAAAAAATCTCCTTGTAAGCAGAAACCAGAACAAATTTTTGTACAATAAAAACTTATAAACTCTTCTAAAATAACAGTGGAACTTACTGCAGAAATAACATTAAAATAACCATTTCTTTACTTAACATTACTGGTATTTAAAGATTATTTATTCTCTATTTCTTCCTGTTTTAGGGACTTCAACTGTTTCTGAATATGCAAGAGAAAACAATTTAAAAAGCTTTATCTCGAGAGGTATAGAAGTAAAGCATTTTAGAACAGTTAGTATGAATTACAGGGTTTCTAAATAAAATAAAATAATAAAAATATAAAAGAGAAGAAACATACAGTAAGCTTCAAAAGGAAAAGATAGATTTCACGGAGCATCTGTTTAGCCAGCTCTAGTTAAAAATTGCATTCAGCTGTAAAATATCAATATGTCAGGCACATTACTAATATAATTTTTATGACAGCATAACATATTGTGAAGACATGATCCTTTTCCATTTTCTTCAGCTCCATTCAGATGCCTCTCTTATTCACAGATCCTCTTTTAGTGGACTCAATTTTTGGTAAAAAAAATAAAATCCCCGTGCCAGCAATTTAGGCTAACCAGCATCTTTGCCTTATATTCTGCAATTACTATTCAAGTAAATAATCTCCCACTGTTAAGTATTCTGCAAAACTACTGCTATCCCAGTGTGGCCCAGATGGTATCACACACTATAGGGGATGTTACTGAATCCAGAATTTCTGTGCTGCTGCTACCTGTAGGAAATTAGACTGCAGTATGCAGAACAGAGTGGATTTATGAGGAACCTTAAACTACCTGTGTATATATGTATGATTTGGTACAGGCAGGAAGAAGTAAATTGTGTAAAATTCTTTTCGAATCATTTTGCTACGCATGCTTATTGCACTTCCACACGTGTAACCCATCACAAATTTGTGAAATAATTATAGAACTAATAACAGTAAATAACTTCCTTGCAGTATATGTACCTGCTCAGGTAATGCAAAAGGAAATTTTGCATTTTTTCCTCATAGGATCCCTGCCTTATGTCACTCATAATTTCTTCATATCACTCATTTCCTTATTGACACTCCTCTGTCCTTCCAGAATTCCTTCATATCCAAAAGTATGCAACTTCACCATATAACATGAAACAAGTAACTTTCATTAATAGAAAGGCAGCAAAAGCTTCCCACTCTTTGTTTCCAGCCATGGCAGCACGTTTTCTGTGAGACTAGAAGATGGTGGGAATCTTACAGTGATTGTAAACAACCATGCTGGTACCCTCACCAGGTTCCCTAGTCAAGTTTCCATCTTGTCTCACTCAGATAAGCTGGGCAGCTCTAAGCTCAGCAGCAGAATTGCCTAACCTTCTTGAAAAATCTCTTCCCCTTACCCACCGACTCAGGCCTGCCTTTCCGTGGCATGATATGGGCAGAAACCAAACACTCATCCATTCAGAATGGGGTCTCTCAAGCAGCACTGTTCCCTATTTCTTTTCCTCCACTCAGCTCTGTAACATTGCGAGATGATGCTCATTGTCTAGTTAAGGGATTGTTGTTCCTGAGCTGAGTCCTAAGGTCTTCCTCTGCCCACTGGTATCAGTAAAAATTTTTTCTTGAGAAAAATATAGAACAAGATTTTTTCAGTTATCCCTTTGAGGCATTATACTGATAGTGTGAGCTCATTCATAGCAAGGCATAATAACAGTGTTAAGTGGAACAAATAATTCTACTAATGTTTTGTTATATGCAGACAGCACTATACAACTAGCTCTTCTGGAGAAAAATGAGGGGTAACGAAGTATTAAAAAATGAAACTAATTGACAGGAAATCTATGTTTTAAGCAGAGCAATCATTCAATTTTCTTTAGGTTGTTGATAAACTGAGCAACTCAGCTATCCCCACCATCTTTACCTTTTCTTCTTCTCCTCTCATCATCAGCAATATGTGCTGGAAGACTTGTTTGTTTCTATTTTAAATATTGTTAAATAACTTTGGATGAAAACTTGTAATGAAAAGAAATTGTTATGCTGTTGTGGTGGGTTGACCTTGCCAGGTGCCACACACCCATCCATATCTCATTTCCCCTCCTCAGCAGAGCAGGAGGAGAAAATAAGATGGAAAAGCTTGTGGGTCGAGATAGAGATAGGGAGATCACTCGCTGTCACATGCAAAGCAAACTCGACTTTGGGGAAAAAAAATGTAATTAATTGCCAGTTAAAATAGATTTGAATAGTGGGAAACAAAGACATTGTCAATTCATAAATGTTTTATTACAGTCTAAAAGATATTTGTTGATTTTGCTAAAGACATCCCCTCCATGAGACTGGGTCAATTTTATTTTCTTTTTATTTAATTCAAAAAGTAATCTTCACACATATTTACTTTCAGAGAAGAAAAAAAATGAAAAACTTAGAAACGTAGCCTTTATGGACTTAAAAAGAGAAAACAAACAAGAAGAGTTTAAATTCTATTCTGTATAAATTCTCATGTTTCTGAAATAATCTCATGAGTTTTGAATGCATGGGGTTGATTATACTAGACTTTTATCACTCTCATTGACTCAGTGAATTGGCTTGAGTGCCATTCCTGTGAAATACCACGTTGTCTAGACCCCTTGGTTTGAAACCAGCCACTTCCAGAGTTATTTCTAAATCACATATGCCTCATATAGTTTCCAGTTCTGGCTTCAAGTCTTCTTTTGTACATGATTTCCCTTTGAATAAATGATAAATCAATAAAGAGATATGCAGGCATTATATAACAGATATATTATGCTTAATGTACAATATAATAACTGAAAGTAGTAGCCAACATGGCTTCGCTAAGGGCAAATTGTGCCTTACAAACTTGGTGGCCTTCTATGATGTGTTTATAGAATTGGTGGATAAGGGAAGAGGAACTGACGTCATCTACCTGGACTTGTGCAGAGCATTTGACACTGTCCTGCCTGATATCCTTGTCTCTAAATTGGAGAGGCATGGATTTGATGGGTGGACCACTCAGTGGGTAAGGAATTGGCGGGATGGTTGCATGCAGAGTTGTGGTCAATGGCTTGACGTCCAAGAAGAGACCAGTGATGAGTAGCTTTCCTCAGGGACTGGTATTGGGACTGTCGCTGTTTAACATCTGTTAGCGCTGTTGGTGTCATGAACAGTGGGATTGAGTGCGCCCTCAGCAAGTTTGCACATGACACCAAGCTGTGTGGTGCAGTTGACATGCTGGAGGGAAGGGATGCCACCAGGAGCTTGACAGGCTTGAAAGGTGGGCCTGTGAGAAGCTCCTGAACTTCAACAAGGTCAAGTACAAGGTCCTGCACCTGGGTTGGGGCAATCCCAAGCACAAATATGGGCTGGGTAGAGAATGGATTGAGAGCAGCCCTGAGGAGAAGGACCTGGGGATGTTGGTGGAGAAGAAGCTCAACATGACCTGGCAAAGTGGGCTTGCAGCTCAGAAAGCCAACTGTATCCTGAGCTGCATCAAAAGAGGTGTGACCAACATGTAGAGGTTCAGCCTGGAAAAGAAAAGGCTCCGGGGCGACCTTATAGCGGTCTTCCAGTAACTAAAAGGTGCCTACAAGAAAGCTGGAGAGGGACTCTTTGTCAGGGAGTGTAGTAACAGGTCAAGGGATAATAGCTTTAAACTGAAAGAGGGTCAATTTAGAATAAATATTAGGAAGAAATTCTTTGCTATGGGGGTGGTAAGGCAGTGGAACAGTTTGCCCAGAGAAGTTGTGGGTGCCCCATCCCTGGAAGTGTTCAAGGCCAGGTTCAATGGGGCCCTGGGCAACCATGATGGTTGGTGACAGATAGTGGGTGACATCCCTGCACATGTCAGGGGGATTGGAACTAGTTGATCTTTAAGGTCCCTTCCAACCCAAACCATTCTATGATTGTTTGGGAAAAATAATGTAATTAATTGCCTGTTCAAATAGATTTGAATAGTGGGAAACAAAGACATTGTCAATTCATAAAAGTTTTGTTACAGTCTCCAAGATAGATTCTATGATTCTATGATTCTAGTTCCCATAGAAATTAAAAATCATGTAATATTGTATCATAATGATTGTTTTCTTGGGATAAGTTTGCTTTGAAAAACTTTGTGGGGAGAAAAAGTATTAGTAGCTTCTAACGTTCCTTTTATAATAGGATAAAAGGGAAATATTGAATCAATGAAATCTTTACATACAAATATATTGATTTCATAAATACTGCACCATAGCCAGTGTCTGCTAACAGAAATATATTGTATGTGAATTGCAGCAAAATATGGATTTAACATTAGATCTTGTCTGCTAAATATTGTAACCCATTAATTCAGGTTACTCAAGTTGGCATTAATTCAAGTTCCTCAAATCTGCTAAGAGACTAATAAACTTGTCATGGAGTACTCACATTGAGGGGTGATGTAACTGTATAACACACAACTAACTTTCTGAAAGAATTGATGGAAGTTAGAAACAGGTAAGCATTTTTTTAAGGGGAGGCAAAAGAAACCACACAGATTTTTTTTTTTTTTTT
>VXAA01003750.1:1413645-1426048 GCA_013399115.1 Anseranas semipalmata | reverse complement strand
CACTGGTTCTTTCTTAAGGGCTTTTCCTTTTCCTCCCAGATTTTGGTAGTCTGTAAAACGGCTACCGTAGCTGTGGCTATTGTTCTGCTCAACTTCCGAGCCTTTTCTGGTTCTCAGTCCCTATAATCCCTCCATGCGTCCTCCGGCAGCTTCTCCAAGTCCCTAATATCTGATTCTCTCACCTTCTGTAGCCTTCTCTTGCTAACCAGCCTTACTTCCCTCGCCCTTGTCTCCTTCAGCCCTACTTTACTTTGTCCCTTCACTTCTAAGTTGCTCACTTCTTCCTTCCCCAAATAGGGACCGTCCTTCCTTCTCTCTCTTTTACTTTCAGAACACCCCTGGCCGACCATCGACCATCGTTCTCACTTTCCGTTTACCTTCCTTTTTATCCTTTTCCAAAGCCAACACTAGAGGGTCCTGTGGGACCCAGTTAATCCCCCAGTCTCTCTGCCGTTCCGGACGGTTTCTTAAAGTCCCACTCGCCTTCTCTTTTCAAAATTAACATCGACTGAAGAACCGTGCTATAGTTTAAGGTTCCATTTAAAACCCAGCTTTCTCCGTCTCCCAATTTGTACAATAGCCACCACTAGTCACAATACTTTTATAAGGGTCTTCCCACTCAGCCTTCCCCTGGCCCACCACTAAAATAAGGTAAAACTGACTCCCAGCATAAGATTTTCCTGGGTTTGGAATACTTCTTTTTCTAAAGCATTGACATGAACAAGCACAGAGGTCCATTTACATGGAAACGAAATCAACGATGTGGCAAAGTTTCCACTAGACTAGTTGGGTGTGGTACCTTCAAAGAAGTTAATGAAGGTAAACAGCCCCAAGCGTTGTCATTCACTGACACAAAGTAGTAGATCCATACCAACTCAAACCGTTTGTAGGATTGGAGTTTAATGAGAGAAGGAGTTAAGGGAATCTTAGTAGCTAAACTGCTGTGCAGCCCAAAGAAACAAATGGATAGATGGTGCTTAATGTCTTGCTAATGATGTGCAAAGTGAGGAATCTTGTAGTCTTTCAACCAAGGACAGTTCCTGATAAGAACCAGAAACTTGTCCCAAAAACCAGCTGAAACCGACCCTACTGTTTGGCTGAGAACCAAGGCACAACAAGTCCGTACAAGAACGAAAAGGTTACTAGAGGTGACGAAGAGGAACCGTCTGCCTTCATCCCCACGACCCTCCACGACCACCACCAGGAGACACTGCGCAAGCGCAGTTAGGAGGAGTTTATGGAAATGACCTCTTGGAACTAATTGTAATATGAAGCGGGGATAGGTCATGCATATGTATAGGTGTATTGGGAAACCTTATGTATATGTATCACCTTGCTGTATATAGCTAAGACAAGATGCCGTGTTGGGGTGCGCATGACTTTGGTGGGACTACCCCCCCGTGCCGCCCAGCGCTGAATAAACATACCTACTTTACAGTCTTACAGATTGTGGAGTCTGCTTTCCGCACGTCAGTAGGACACACCGTTAGCGATGCTCCTTGTGGGGACCACCCGTGCCCACACCGGCCATCACAGTGGAAGAGGGGACATCTCTGTCCCGAATGGGGCGTACCCAAGCCTAGCTCCAGAGGGAAGTGGTCCAGAGCTTGGCCCTGGAACCAGCCCACGTGCTCCAGCACAGGGAGGGTTAGATGTCAGTGAGGGTTCCCTGGTGCTACCAGGTCCCCTCCCCGGGGAGCACAGAGCCCAGCAGCTCTGGCAGCCAGCGGCTCTGCAGGCTTATTTTTAGCCTCCTCGCCCAGCCTTTCATTTTAAAGCCACCCACGGGAAACATTTCCATTTTATCATGAAAACAATTGGGCTACAAAAATAAATCATGAGGACATCAAAGTGCTGGAATAAATGCACAGGAGCTGGGGAGAGCAGAGGGACAGCCCCGCACCGTGCCGTGGCTCAGACGCAAGGCAACCTCCTGAAGCTCTCCCGGAACACGGAACGAGGCAGCAAAGGAGGAGAGCAAAGGCAGGCAGGACAGGAGCGCTGCGTCCCCTCGTCACTCCAGGCATGCAGAGCAGGGCGCAGGACACGCCGCCCGCCTGTGCAGCATCCCTCCACGGTCACCACCGCCTCCGCGCGGTGCCCCCAGCACCAAGCCCAGCTACTGGGGGATGTCCCCGAGGAGAACCCGTGCGGTGGTTCGGTGCCCCCAGGGCCCGCTCACTGGGGACCTCGACCCCTGCAGTGTTGGCTGTGTAGGGCAAGCAGCTCCCCCAAAACACGTCTCCTCCAGCACCCAGCCCCGTGCGGCAGAGATGCTCCGGAGTGGTGGCCGTGGGGAGCAGCCGGGCTGGGGACGAGCTGAGAGCCCGACCTTCACTTGACGTCCCAGCTGGTGAAACCCAAACCTCGCCCATGGTGTCTATTACCTAATTAACAGATTATAACATGCCCGAGGAAATTAACCTGGGAGAGGTGGGACAGGGCAGCCCCCAGGGTCCTCACAGTGCCCAGCAAACACTAGAAAAAAAAAAGAAAATAAAGGTAAAAATAACCAGAGAGCCTGCAGTCAGCAGCCCAGCACCTGCACAGGCACTTGGGGGCCACAGGCACGGCTTCTGCCCCGCGATTACAGCCACTCATAGAATCATAGAATCACAGAATATCCCAAGTTGGAAGGGACCCATAAGGATCATTGAGTCCAACTCCTGGCACCGCACAGGTCTACCCAAAATTTTAGACCATGTGACTAAGTGCACAGTCCAAACGCCTCTTAAATTCAGACAGGCTCGGTGCAGTGACTACTTCACTGGGGAGCCTGTTCCAGTGTGCAACCACCCTCTCAGTGAAGAACCTCTTCCTGATGTCCAACCTAAACCTCCCCTGCCTCAGCTTGACACCATTGCCGCGGGTTCTATCACTGGTGATTAAGGAGAATAGGTCGGCGCCTGGCCCAGAGGTGTCTCTGAGTGAGCTGCTCCCAGGGCTGGCACCCGCCGGGGGCACCCGTGCCCGTGGGGCCGGCCGTGACCCCGCTCTCAAGAGGCTCTGCGGGTAGGCCCTTACGTGCATGTCAGCTATCTCATTTTATCTTATTTTATTTTCAAGCTAATTCAGCTGGCTGGGCGGGGAATGCTGAATCACCCTGAGTCAGGGCTGGCACCCAGCAAACTCCCTGCTACTGTTAGCGATCACCTGCACTCCGTGGAAGCTCTCTCCTCAGCCCAATTTTCCAATTAAAGAAATACCCCCGGGCGAAAAATCACGTTGTGTCATTGGAGATGGTATCAGCCTGCTCTCACCCTGGGTGAGAAAGTGGGGCTGGCACAGGCAGCCGTGGGAGCTGGTTGTTTTTTTGGGCTGCCAGCATTGCAAAACGTCTTTTCCAGTGGCAATATCGATGGGGCAATTCTGCATCTGTGCATGCAGGCCTGCACCGCTCTTACGGAGCCCGGCACTGGGGATCGAGCCAAAGAGAAAACTGGTTTTGCTTCAGCCTCCCTGCGATAAACCCACTTCTATCCATGCGTTTCAAGCAGCTGGCCGGGGCAGACACTCACGGCTTTCTTTGGAGAGACGGCCGCGAGCCTGCCCTGTCATTAGGAGAGGCACGGATTCGGTGGGTGTGGGTGTTGGGGTTTGCACACAGTTTGCCTTGGGCTCCCAGCACAGGCTGCCCAACGTTACCGTCACTTACAGCCCGATGCCAGGCTGCCCGGCCACCTCCGTCCTGGCTCTCCCCCCCGCAGCCCTGCCTGCCCCCCCGGGCTGAGCTGCCTGGCTCCCACGGCTCTATTTTCTCACTGCAGACCGGTCATTTCCCTGTCACAGCTCCATGTTTTTATTTAACTCCCTTTCAGCTTCCCAAATTAGTAAGGACAGGCTCTCGCTCTGTTTGCTTTGGAAGAAGATGTATTGCCGCAAATTATTTTTGATTAAAGTAAACAAAGTCCCCCCCGTCCCTCCCGCCCGGCTTTGATGCCGTGGCTAATTTTAGCGCTCAGAGGAGCGAGCCCAAGGGCACTGGCCGGGGCCCAGCGCAGGGCACCGGGGACACCCCAGGCTGCCAGCCCTGCCCGGGCACCACTGCCAGCGCCACGCGTGCCCCCGAGCCCCGAAACTGCCCTGGCCAGGGGCTTCCACCAGCAGCAGCTACCAGGAAAATGCCCCCAAGCATCAGACCGAGCACCAGTGCTTGGGGCACCACCTCCGAAGCTGCAGGTGCGGCACCAGGGTGCCCAGCATCCCTCCCTTGGTGACTGACAAGGGACAGGCTCCTCCAGAGACGTTTCTGTTTCGTTTCCCAGCCATGGGGACTTCCCGTGCCAAGCAGCCTGGCGCAGCGGGAGCCACCGCCACCGTGCGAAACCGTGCTCTGGGATGGGCACTAGACATGGATCCCAAACACTGGGGGACAGGAAGGGTGGCCACGTGGAGGGGGGGACACAGCCTATTTCCAGCACTTACATAGGGTTGCGAAATCCAGGATTTGTCCCAGCTGGGCTGTTCCTGGAGGCTGAGCCAAGGGATTAGCGGGTGCAGTAATTCCTATTTAACCTGCGGGGGACCGGCACTGGTTCACATTCCCATTTCCTGAGCCTATTTCCCACCCGTGCTCATCCACTGACCCGGGGCTGGGGGGCCGGAGCAGCAGCCAAACAGCGGGTGCGGGTACTAAACAGGGGCTGCAGCAAGCCCTGGCTGGCACAGAACGGCACGGCACGGCGCAGCACACAGGCCAGCATGCAGCCAGACCAAGGGCAGGATGACACCGGGTCAGACCCACACAGGGTCCTGCAGCCCAAACAGCGTGGGGGTGTTCAGGTGATGACTTGCATGAGGCCCTGAGTCAGCAAGGACATATGGGGTGTTATTTACCCTGCGCTCACCCCAGGCTATTTTTGGTAGCTCTTTTGCAAGGGAACAGAACCTCCTCACCCCATCCACATGTGTTCACCGTGGGGAGCATCCTTCCCACCGCAGCAAGCCCTTGGCTCGGTGCAGCTTTGGGGTGGCTGTCTATCTGGGGGGGAGCACCTGGGTGCTGTCCCATGGAGGGTCCCCAGTGTCCCGCCCCTGCAGCCCCCACAGACGGCCCCCTCTCGACATCAATCCCGGTCAGCACACACGAGCCTGTTTATAGCTCGGGCTGATGTTGATTTGGACAAGGTAGAAGATAACCAGGTTATTTTTGGGTGGCCACCAGCTCAGGCAGGCTCTGTCCCACCCATCGGGGCATGGCCGGGCACTGGGACAGGTGGCACAAGAGGCCAGGCACGGCCTGAGCTGGCACCACGAGCCTTGGGATGCGCTAAAGATGTGGCAGGATGAGCCCGGTCCCTTCCCCCGGAGCCCAAACCTATGCTGTGGGGAAAAGGCAATACAAGGGGGTTCTGCTGCTTTCCCTCTGTGGGACCCCTACGACTTGGGGAATTAATGATGTTTCCAGCAGCAGCCGCCTCAGACAGGCCGCTGGTCATGCAAAGCATCAGCCCGCATGGCCGGGACCAAGTAAAGAAGCGAGCAGTTGGGAATAAAGCTTCCTAAATGGAATTACTGGGCAATTTAACTAACAAGCGGTGCCAGCCAGTCCAGCCTACAGCGGCTGCACTGCTTCGTGAGCGTTCAGACGGGCTTTAATGGCCAAAATCTGGTCTCATTGAAGGCTGCGCTGGCACGGGTTTCAGCGCCAGCTCTGTGATCCCTCCGCTCGAGCACGCTCGCAGGAACCCTCGGGAGGGACACGGCAGCGATAATTAACCTTCGGGTGCGTTATGCAAGTGCCTTGTTTTCAGGAAGGACGGGAGCGGCGCGGAGCCTGGAAACACAGAGCCAGCAGCAGGCGGGGGGGATTCGCTGCGACCGCGGTCACGGCCACAGGAGAGTGACCCCCGGGTGATTAAATCTGAGATAAATCCACATTTCCCAACAGGAGCTGTACAAACCTCGTTGCTCCTGATGGCCAGAAGGGGAGCGGAGCAGCCCCGCTCCTGACACCCACGAAGGACGGGAGCAGTCCTGGCCGGTGTGCGTGTGCCCCGTGGTGTCACGTCCTGTCCCCACCAGATGGGGTGTGAGGACACCTCCCAGGAGAGCTCCTGGTGGTGGTTCAGCCCTTGATTTACAGCCACACTTATCAAGAAAACGGGCTGTGCTCCTCATAATGGGGAAAAAGGAACCGCACAGAGGTTTCTGCGGCTCTTCCCCAGGTACTCGTGGTGGCGGGCAGGAGGTGCTGTCCTCCCCGCACCCATGGCACGGGCTGTGCAGCAGAAAGCTGGATCCGGCCCCAGCCGCACTGCTGGCAGGCACCTCTTTTGCTCAATTAAAAGAAAACCAAGCGGGAGCAGTGCCCGGCCGCTCGCTGGAGTCAAGTGACAAACGCACGGTTTCCAGCGTGCCCTGCACGAGGGCAAGCTCTGGTTACTGCAAGTCCGGCCAGAAGCAAGCGTGAGCCCCAGAGAGGAGCCTGCCCGAAGCCAAGAGCTCGCCCAGCCCGACCGGCACCCTGGTGGGTGAGGGGGTCACATCGCGGGGTGCTGGCAGAGCCGGAGCACCAGCCGGGGGTGCCGCAGGGAACAGCTGACAAAGCAGCCTGGAAAAGCAGAGGGAAATTTAGCAGGCGGCCACCAGCCCAGCCTCCTGCTCTCTACCCGAGCTTGTTCAGAGCACCAGGAGCATGGGTCAGCAAGCCAAGCCCTGTGTCGCAGAGCTGCAAAACCCCGATGTCAGTGAAAACCTGAGCGTTACACCGGGCCAGCCGGGCACTGGCACCCACGCTCCGTGGTCAGCTTTGCCCCAGGGACCCCAGCCCTGCTGAGCCCTGCTCCGGGGGGCTGCGAGCAGAACGCAGCTCAGTGAAGGCAACATGGAGCTGAAAGTGGGGGGTGTGGTACCAAAGCCCAGGGTCCCCCTGCATGGGCAGGGGTGGCTGAGCAGCCTCGTATCCCGGGTTGAACTATTATATAAAGGCAGGACCACGTGAAGGCTGCCTGGTGAAAACGTAAATAACGTTTGGGCCAAAGCCCAGCCGCGGGGCCAGCAGGAGCGCGGAGCTGTGCACAGGGGGGATGCCACGGCCAGGACCACGAGGGTGGCAAGGGGCTGCGGGGGGCTCGGGGCAGCACTGGGCAAGCTTCGTGCCTCACCTCAGCCTGTGCTATTTAAATCCCTCACTTGTGAAAGCAAGACCCGAAACGAGCAAATAAATATTATCTGGAAGCACAAAAGCCCTGACAAATCTCCCAGAAATTCTTTACGTGGGCTGCTGGCGGCGGTTGCACAACAGGAAGAGGCTGTTGATCACATTTGCCGTGTGCCAGCACCGTGCTAAGCTCCGCGCGCTCCAGAGCTGGATGGGCTCGGGCTCCACGCCCCGCTGAAGCCAGAGCCGGGGCTGCTGGGGGCCGGCACCCCCCCGCTTTCTGTTGCCCACCCATTGCGGTGCCCTGCTCCGAGCCAGAGCACAGAGAAGCAGCCATCACATGGAGATGCCCCAGGAGCACTGAGGGGTCGCTTTCAGTCTCAGCAAAACAAGTTAATGATTTAACCCTGGTCAGAGCTGACTGGTCCTTAAACTTCAAAGTTTCATCGTGTGGAAGGAGAGAATTTGACCCCAAGAGCAGCCAGTGCCGAAGGCGAGGGGGGAGCTGGGCTTTGCCCTGGGATGGGTGATGTGTGGGTGGGGACCGCAGGGCACCCAGCTCCTGGGAGAGCTCGGCCGGACCCTGCACTCTCGCAGGGCATCAGCACCTGGCCGGGAGCAGGGTGGGGAGTGGGCGCGGGGATGGAGACAGGGACAGGTCCTCCTCCCCATCAGCGGCGCACCGGGCCAGGAACCCCCGTGCTCTGCCTTCCACCGGCCGGAGGGAGTTATTTCCAAACCCTACAGAAATAGATTTGGGCGATCGCCTTAGATCCACTTTTTGACATTCAATTGCTTCCTCAGCACCACCAATGCTCCCCCAGGAGCCAGCGCAACCAGGGGTGCACCGCGAGGACCAAACCGCGGCCGCGCTCCAACTGCGCTGGCCATCGCGCACACGGCGCCTGGGTGTGCTGGGGGCGCCGCGGGACCTGCCGCTGAGGGTGCAGGAGCACCAAGGCCACCCCTGCTCCCCAGGGTGCCGCAGCCTCTCCCCACGCTGGTCACTTGCTGCCACCTGGTGCCACCTCGCCACAACTGCTGGCCAAAGCAGGGACCCCACGGGCGCCTTTGTCCATGTTGCTCCAAACCGGTGTCCCCTTGCAACAGGGCGAAGAAAGAGCAACAGGAGCTGTATTTTTTAGTGGGGTTTTTATCATGCAAGAGAGCGTCATTCCCACCGGAAAGCTAGGGAACCTCCAGCTTAAGCCAACCCCGCGGCAGGGCTGTCCACCCGCGGTGCCGGTGGCTGCCTGTCGCGATGGAGAGGACGCGCGATTTCTGTCTCAGCCCCAGCAGGAGTTCCCTGCCCGAGCTGCAGGAGGGAGCTCAGCGGCCACCCCGAAGGGTGCTGGAGAGCAGGGCCGGGACTCAGGGCATCCCGGCAATAGAACATAAAAAGGAGGAAAAGAAAGGAGGGGGTAATTCTGGAAAAACAAAGGCAAAATTCTGCGCTTAGGTATGAATAAGCAGTTGCGCAAATGCAGGCCTGATGACAGGCTCGAAAGCAAGACTGCAGAAAAGGGTGGGGGTGAGTCACGGCTGAGCCATGTCATTCGGGGGGGCTTGGGGGTGTTTGTCGGGGTTTTTGCTTTAAGCCATGCTGACTGGGGTGGTTGCTATTAACACACTCATGAAGCAAGCCGCCTGCTCTTTGAAGGCAGCAAAGCCTGGGCACGGGTTTGTTCCAGCTCCATGCATCACCACTCCAGGTACACAAGGGGCAGCCAGCCGAGCCTGTGGGGTCAGGGAGATTTTACCCTGCAGACATGCAAGAAGGAGCTGCAGGGAGCTACGAAGACACTCCCGGTGTCTGGTGGAGTCAGGAGAAGAAATAAACCTGAATTTCAGCAGAGATTTGGGCAACTCGTGAGCACAGCCTGTGAGCAGGGCAGCTCCCAGGGAGCGCAGCAGTGATGCTTGGAGCTGGCGCAGGAGTCGGTCGTGCCAAGGGATGGCCTCGGCGATCTCTCAAGGCTTCTCCCAGCCCTACGTTACCGCTGTCCATCAAACAGCCCGGGAGCAACGCAGGTGCTCGCGCAGGGCACGGGCTGTCCTGGGCTTCCCGAGTGCCTGGGTGCCAAGGGGGAGATCGAGGCAAACCTGTGTGAAGCCTCCCTGCTCTTGCCCCTGCCCCACAAGGACTTCATGCTGTATGCCCCAGGAATGCAGGTCACCCTGCGCCGAGGCAGCCCGCAGCCTATGCCAAGGTAACAGACCTCAGTGCTTTTCTTTGGTCTCATAACCCCCGTGGATAAAAAACACACCCTGTCCTCTGTGCTGTGATAAAGCACATTTGTCGCTTCCCTAGGTTGACTTGGAATAAGAGCACCTGGCAAAAAAATAAAAAAAATAAATAAAATAAAAAAAAATAGGCACCATTGACCCTATCGATCTCTAGTTTTAATTCTGCATCAGAGGAAGACGGCTGATTAGAAGCAAACGCTGCCCTGGTGGGAACAGCGTGGTGCTGGCCGGCACATGGTCGGGAAAAAGCACAAATCCCTACGCTGTTACCAGAAATTTGAGGCCTCACCCAGTGCTCCCACATGGCTTTTCCCTGAATGCACATCAAAAAAAAAGAAAAAGAAAAAAAGAAAAAAAAATCAATAGAGCAGCATGTCAAGGCTGTGCGTGGATCCCATTTTCCAGAGCAAACCAAGGGTTTCTAGGAAGTGGCTCTATGCAATGTCACTACCTTAGCAGGAGCATTCTCACAGCTATTTGCTGTGCCTTAAAATAATAATAAAAGTAATAATAATAAAAATAAGGCAGTCACTGCCCCCCAGGTTGTATTGGGCAGCCCCCAAAAGGGCCTGCCAGCAGGGGGAAAAAAAAGCCAAAAAAGAAAAACCACACCCCCAAAAAGACAAAACCAACCCAAACACAGGTCCTATGCGTTTTCTTGCATTCCCTACACTGGTTTCAGCCAGGCAGCACACGCAGGGCTGGCAGGGCGCAGTGCCTCTCCGCAGGCGCCCCGTCCCACGCGGGCAGGACAGACACGTCCCAGGGTGCTCCCGTCCCGGCTTCCCCGGGATAAACACATTTTGTGGCCAAGAGGGTTGCGAAACGCGTTGAGTCAGGGGAAGGTTCACCAGCCCGCTGGGAGAGCCGGGTGAAGGACTCCAAGCCCCCCAGTGGCACCCTGCACCGCTTGCTCCTGCTCGGAGGGGGACAGCAGCCCAAACCCCTGCGCCAGCACCCAAACTGCAGCACCCACCTCCTGGCAGGGGACAGTGCCAGCAGCTGGCAGAGGCTCCCCACGTCCCAACACAAACAGAAACACAGCTCTGGGGGTTCAGTGTCGGCTGTGCCTCCTGCCCTGCTCGGCACCCCCGTGCCAACACCGCCAGGTCTCCTCCTGCACCCGGCACGTCAGCTTGCCCAGTTTGTCCCCAAAATGCTGAGGAGAGGAGCTGTTAGTGCTCCTGCCTTGCCCTGGGCAGTGCATTAACCCACGTGCACTGACAGCTCAGACCGGCTGCTTCCCACTTGCCAGGCGCTCTGCGCCTCGGAGGATGCTCTGCACGGGGCGAGGGCGACAGCTGCTGCTGCAGCAACGGTAAAGCCCCAAACGAGGCAGCAGATGCTGTTGTTCTCCTTTGCAGGAGGAAGGAGAGAGATGCTTCCCTGCTGCAGACAAACATCTGGCGGCAGCTGTGCAGAACAGGACACAGCCCAGACTTCCCCAGCTGCCCACATTCTGGGGGCCGCTGCTGCTCCAGGTGCTGAGCTGCATGGCAGAGCCCAGGACTGCAGATGCCGGAGTCAGAACCATTCGGCCCCAGACTGAGCCTCCGACGTGTGCCTGTTGCCCCCCTCAGGACAGCCGGGGTTACCCCGCGTTTGGCAGCCAGCTTTTTCTTCTCCCCCCTCTAGCTGCACGAGCATCCCACGGGCAGCGCCCACGCCTTCACCGGGTGTCAGGCCTGTCTGTGCCATTTAAACCAGAGGAAGAATGACAACCGAGAGCATCCCTGCAGCTGCCGAGAGGTGCAAAACTCGGGACCAAACAGGCAGGACCAGAGCAAGCCCTGCCAGACACACCCTTGTACCCACCCAGCGCCTGGCTGCAGCGGCAGGGAAGCAACAACCCCTGCGTGCAGCAGGCCCTGTGGAGCTCGCGTCCCCTCGGCAGGGCCACGGTTCTGTTGACCTCTCAGGCAGCACAGAAGCAAAACGGCCTCAGGGCATGGCAAACAGCACCAAGGGTCCCCGCCGAGAGCCCTCGCTTACCCTGGCGAACAGCTTGCAGAGCGATACAAAGGCTCTGAGCTGAACACCCAGCACCCCGTGCTCACCCACTGCTTGCTGAGGCCATGCAAGCAGCCCAGGCCAGAAGCAGCAGGACATCCCCTTTTCCCATTAATGAGTGTCCGGGAGCAGCCACCACCGGCTCCATGCCCCCGCTCCCACTCCCACCAGCACCATGCTGGATGTTCACAGCAGCAACGCACGCAGACCTGGACGCTCAGCAGCAAAGCACTTTGCTCAGAGGCACCATCGGGTTTATGAGCAAGGCAGCTCTGGTGTATTTTGCAACCTCTTCTCGGGATGCAGTGAACCAGCCTTGGCTGTCAGGAGCCCCCGCTGCCCTGCGCCTTGCAGCCAGCCCAGCTCCAGCACAGACGCGGATCGTTCACGTAATCGCAAGGAAAGCCACACCGAAATGCTGGGGCACAAACCAAAAAGCAAACTCACCCAGGTGCTCAAGGCAGTGGGCTGGCTCCCAGTGCCCTGGCTCACCCTAACTGGGGTCCACTGGGCTTCCAGCGCCCCAGCAGGGCAGCCAGACCCCCGGTGAGCAGTGGGAGCCCCCACCCCTTCCCAAGCCCAATCCCGGGAACGCAGTCTTACCTTGGGGTGGGGGGCCCGGTGCCAAGGGGCAGCTGAAAGCATCAGGGCAGCCCTTGCCGTGCAGCAGCATGGGGCTTTGCTGGCTCCCAGCAGGAAACAAGGGGTGAGCCTCACAGTGCCCCATTACCAGGTGTTTTCTGCTCTGTTTCCTGCAGCTTGTCAGCAGGCTCAGCTGCTGCCGGCCCCCTCCCCTCGGGGCCAGGGGTTTCCATCACCCAGCCATGAGATGGCAGCACCAGGGACCCGCTGCCCCCAGCCCCTTTCCCCACGGCTGCTCCTGCTCTCATGGAGACGTCTAGCTACAGCCAGGAGCTGCGTTTAGCACGCTTTCAAGATGCTTTAGGATGAATCTTTGCACTTAAAACCTAAGTCCCCTGGCCCTTGAGGTCTTATTGTGCTTCTTGAGTGTTTGGGGCTATCTCCTCTTAAAAAAAAAAAAAA
>VXAA01003750.1:1401979-1413618 GCA_013399115.1 Anseranas semipalmata | reverse complement strand
AAAGAAGAGGAAATGCCAGTTGTCTTTGAAGAGGTGAGCATGGAGCCTTCCCCACTTGCCACCAGCTCTCTTGATATTAGCAAGCATCCTTATGGCAAAACCTGGAACTCGCAGACATGTGTAGAGGAAAGAAGGAAAAGAGCAAGTCCCCATGCTGCCATCCCACACAGCCCCTTCCCAAAGCAAAAAGAAATCACTGCATGGAGCACTCTTTAAATTACTAGATTTTAATAGCCATATAAATTCCCTGCATACATCAATCAGTGGTGTATGAGAAACCATATAGATATCCAACAACTTTTTCTGGCTTTTACAACATAAAACTATCAATGATTTTTTTTTTTTTTAAATCAACTCCTGTAGTAGAAACGACAACCAAGCAATTAACAGCAAATTTCTAATTTTCTAAAAGAACAAACGTTTCTTCTCTCAAAAAGAGCAGAGAAACCACCGGGGAGTTTCAAATATATGTACAGGTCGCAGTACCTCGGAACAATGGCGAGAAGATGGCTCTCAAATACACACGCAGGGAGCCTTGCGGGTGCGCTGCAGCCACCCGCTAGTGCTTCCCATGGGTCAGGGCATCCACGTGCCCGTCCTGCACACCGCCAACCACGCTTCCCCCTCTTCCATGCATTTTCAGCACCGTCACCATTCACAGAATTCACGGAATTCATTAAGAAATTCGCTATTTACATCGGAGCGTTCAGCAGCACAACGGGATAGAAAAGAGCCGAGACGCGCTCGCCCCTGCGCTCGCCCGCCCGCGCAGCCGCTGGCAGCAGCGATTGCACACGGAGGCTGCATGGAGGCTGTTAAGGCATCACACATGCACAGGAGCTGCTCAGGGCCTTGAGAAAATCCGCTCGCTAGAAGTGTAAACAGGTTTACACATACAACCATCTGCCTTCCACGCGTCTTCTCTTGTTTTCTGCGTGACCGACAAGGTAAGGAGCTACACAGAGAGCGCTGCGCCGGGGGCGCGGGGTTCTCGCGGCACGGCTGCATGCAACGCGGCAGGGTCTACGTACAAGAAACACTGCGAGTCCTGGCCCAGGACGCTTCCTCCTTCCTGCCTTTGTCTTAATTTCCGGTAAATGTCATTAACAACTATCTGCAGGTAACTTGGATAACGCGGGCTGCATAGGGAGCTTCAGCACACTGCACGGCTAGCGTTTTGTGATTTCAGCTCATTTCTACTTTTACCTAGGAGTAGAAAAGGTACAGATCCTGTTCCTGCATCTACGTAGGTTGCTCAGAGGTCCTAGATCACTGCGTCAGTAGTGCTAGAGGTTCGTGTATCAGTGACTCTGCCTGCCTCAGGGACTTTGGCACGTTCACCACGGTTTGTACAAGATCCCTGAGAACTCATCAACGCTTCGGTATGTTACAACTCCAAGACACGGCCTCGGCGCGGCTCCCGGCCCCGTCACGCCTGCTTCTTGCTGTTGCCCGCGCTGTGCAGCAGCGCCAGGAACTCCAGGATGAGGTTCGCCGTCTTCCGCGGCCGCTCCACCACCACCGAGTGGCCGCAGTTCTCCAGGATGGACACGTGGCAGTCCGGGATGGCGCTTGCTAAGAGGTTGGCACCAGAGACATCCAGGACCTGGACGTTGGGAAAAAACAGTCACTGCCATAGAGCTAGGCTTTACTGGCCACGGTGGAAGCCCCGCTGGAGATGCCTTTGCAAAACCAGGCGAGATGCTGAGCAGGGACACAGTCCTCGTGGTGTCCCTTGGGGCTGGGGCTGTGCTGTGCCCTCCTCCCCGGGGCTCTGCGCTGGGTGCCAGCCCATGCCTTCGCGTGCCTGCGCCTCGCCCCCTTCCCCACCTCCGCACCTCCCCGCTCGTCCCGCTGCAACCACACGGAGAGCCGGGGAGACGGAGCCCCACGCCTGCCCCTTGCCGCCTGCCCACGGAACCGCGCATCTCTCCCCGGTTGCCAAGACAACTCTGCCGGCACGTGGTTCCTCTTCCCAGCCCGCACCGGCCCCAGCACCACTGACATGGGCAGGGATGGGGATGCGGTCCCCAAGAGCCCCAAACAGGGAGGCGGCCACGTACCTGGTCCTGCTTTCCCCAGATGACCTGTGTCGGCGCTTTGATCTTGCTCATGTTCTCGTGCAGGGAGTGCCTGGACTTCTCATCCACGATTTCTAAAAACACTAGGGTGGGCAGGGGGAGAGTTAGCCCTACGTGGGACGCATGGGCAGCCCCCGTGACACCAGTGGAAAGCAGTCCACGGGCAGGACTGTCCTTGCAAAGGCGGTGGTGTTTGGCACTGCCACCAAACTGCGACGGAGGCATCCTCCTCCGACCCCCCCTCCTCACAGACACCGGTACGAGTGGGACCAGCTGGGAGGATGGGCGCAAAGCAGTGGCCCCATTTCCACGCATCCCTCACCCCCTTGCTCCCCCAGGCCCTCAGCACAGGAACGTGGGGCCAGGGCACCGGGGATGCGGGGACAGCCCAGGGGGCGTGGGTGCCACCACGCACTTACGTTTCCGGTAGAAATCGTTGTGTGGGATGCGGACATCAACCAGGCCCTGGAGGATCTGTGGGGAGAGCACAGAGACCTGCTGGGAGCTCACCCGCAGGAGCCCGGCTGTCACAGCCACAGCGGCGCTTGGGTAACACGCCTTTGGTAACAACTATTTCGGTCTTTTATGATGCAAAACTGCATTTTTCTCCGATGGCTGGCAGGCTGGCTGTCTCTGCCATGACTCTGCTTTTCTTCCTTCTTTTATTCTTTTGCCAAAAAGTTGGTCTTGGCATTACCTTACATTTTTTTCTTATTCTCCAATCTACTCATCCCAGACTTCCTAAGGAAAACCGGCTAAATAGCAAGCCTCTTGCCAAGTTCCCCTCACCTCACAATGTGATGATTAACATTCCCATTGCTTCTGCTAAAAAAGCAACAAACAATCCCCCTCCAGGCCAGACAATGGCCGTCTTCTTTATTTATTTAACACTTCCTGACAGCCATATTTAATGAAAAACACTTCTACTTCCCAGCCCGCTGCCGAAGCTCCTGCATGGCTCATGCAGGGATATTTCCACCGGTGGTGCCGGAGGACAGGGGGAAAATCGAGCTGCTAGCGGGCAGGGTCGGGCAGAAACAACCCTGCTCCTGCCCCGAAACCCCCTTCCTGGCTCCTCACCTGCTGCGGCACCTTGAAGCGAACGTAGGAGCAGAGCTTCAGCATGTCGGCCATCTCCTCGGGCGTCGAGGGAATCAAAGGGATCCTGTCGATGCGCTCGGACTCCTGCAGCTCCCGGAGCTGCTTGATGAACTTGCTGTCGGTGAAACTCGGCAGACCTGGGCCGAACGAGAAGGGGTACACACGCTGAACCACGTGCCCAGCGGGCTGGTGCTACACGAGGCGCATTCCCTGCAGGCAGGCACGAACACCTCGGGGAAAGCTGCGGCGCTCTGCTTTATGCATACAGTGGATGCAAATACTAATGCCAGCGCCCAGCCCGCCAGAGCACAGGACAGGACAAGAAATTTCAGAAGCGCCCCATCCGCGGGTACCTCTGCTGGTGCGGTGCAGCCCCAAGCCCCTTGGCAAGCCCCGCACGGGGGCCACCATCCCCAGTAACATGGGAGGAGGTGGCCAAAGCCCCCCAGAGAGGGAGGAGAAGCCCTGCTGCTCCACAGAGCCGGGCACGGGGGGGCCGGCTGATGTTTTGCTTTTCTTCACTATGGGTTTCTCATCTCGGAGCTGCTCCCCCGGTGCGGGAAGGAGCTGCTGGAGCAGCACAGCTGCAGCAGAGCCCCCGGCAGAAGCCCCCTGCCCCGCACCCATTTGCCCTCGGCTCAGCTCTAGCCATGGCACAGCAGGGCAAACTCCAAAGCCCTGGAGAACAGCAGTCTGGACAGAGCTGGAATTTCCTCCTGTGTGCTCTGTGCCCTGGTAGCATGCCCTGCCAGAGAATTTCAGACTATACATATGAGTTAAAACAAAAAATGTTGCACTATCTAACATGCACGGTCTACTTTGCCCCCAGCGCTGCTCTGGGCTTTTGCACCAGCTCCTGCTCGCCCTCTTCCACATTTCCCCTTCCTTGCGTTACGCACCCGCGGGACATATAAGAGTCAGGCTGCAGATGTCTTCTGGGTACTGCGCGGCGTAAACGCCAGCAACGTTCCCGCCCATGGAGGTGCCGACCAGGTGGAACGGCCTCTTGTTCAGCTTGATGCACTCCACAAACTGCACGGGAGCAGAAGGAGCGTAGTTAGGGCAGAGGAAGCAAGGGCATGGGGTCATTAGAGAAATTCAACTCAAATCCTTGAGGCTGGTGGTCCCGGCAACCCAGGAAGGGCCATGGGAGGGAGCGGGGCTGCACAGGGACCAGCATCCTTTACATCCCTTACATCCCCTACATTCCCTACATCCCTTATATCCCTTACATCCCTTACATCCCCTACATCTCCTACATCCCCTACATCCCTTACTCCCCTGTGTGGCTTCAGGTCAGGCACAGCAGCAGCGGGAGCAAAGCACCGAGGGCACCAGCAGCCTCACTGGTGCCGGCAAGGCGCAGGGCAGGCACGGGCAGCGAGACCGGGCATCGCCAGGGCTTTACCTGGTGGATCCTCTTCGCTTGTCCCATAATGGAGTAATCGTCCAAGGCCGAGCGGGTCGTGCCCTCATGCCCAGGCATGTCAACGCACACCAAGTGCAGATTCTTGGGGAGGAACTGCCGAAACAAAGCGGGGCAGTTACACCAGTGGGGAACTGCTGGGAAAACCAACCATGGAGGGAAGGATGGGGCTGGTGACTGCGACTGGGGGTCGGTTTCCTCACAGCAGCCCTTATTACTCTTGCACTGGAATAAATCAGCTCACACGCCAAGGATGAAATGCTGACAAACCACAGGCAAGACTCACTGCCTCTCTTGCCCTGCAGATCTGCATGTCACGGGGATGCCAAGGATCCAACAAACACCGAGCACGGAGCTGAGGGTATTCCCAGCACGCAGACCTTGCACGCAGCCCCCGCACCGCCCCCCAGCCCAGGACCGTTGACTCCCTGAGTAGTGACAGGAGAAGCGGAGCCCCACCTTGACTATGGACAGCCACATGTCCTTGTGGGCTGAGAAGCCATGGAGCATCAGGATAGACGGGCGGTACCCAGGTCTCCCTCTATAGGAATAACAAAACTGATAGTCGTCGTAGTTTGCGTATCTGACCTGCATACCCAGGGCTCGACGCCAGTACCTGGAAGCAAGGAGAAAATAACTCCAGGAGCAAGGCCAGGGCACGAGAGGACCTCTTTCCCATATGCCACCTCAATGATCTTTAAAAACGTGCTTACACACACACAAAGATGGGAGGTGGCCATCCCATCTCAGAAGACACCGGCCTGACCCCAGGGAAAGGGGGGGCTATTTCTCTGAAAGCAGACACAGAGAGCTCCCGCCAGAGCAGGCATGCAGCCTGGTGGAGGATGATGCAGTGAAACTACCGGCCAGAGGGGACCTGGGCAGAGATTATCGGTGACACTTCGGACACATGATGTGTACGTGCAGTCCAAGATCGAGGAACAGGCACGGTTTCTCTGCATTTCCCCTATGGCCAAAAGTGACCCTTGTCAGGGCAACTGCTGGGCTACTCCTGGCTGCCAACACGCTTCCAAATACTTTTGTTCACAATATCAGAATTTACATGAGACACAAGAGCAAGGTCACCAACACTGTGCTGTGCTGTCCTAGCTCTCTGCCCACTCAAAGCTTATGCATAGAGCAATCCTCTTTTATCATAATCCCTTTTTTGAGGGAGTTAGTAGGACTTAGGCAGCATCGTGGCCATGTGCCGGTCCTACAAGGAGAAGCGAATTTCTCCCTGAATAAGTGTCTTAAGAGTGCTCGCCTCAAAGGCACCGGTGTAAACTACCGATGGGCAAGATGATAACATTTTTAGCAACTGATCCCGATGGATCCATTCAGCAGAAGACAAAATAATCTGCGCAAAGCTGAACTGATCCCCTGCAAGGTGTTAACAGGCTTAGCAGCAGCAGCTAAACCGATTAACCCCGCGGGTAGCAGAGGCCGACCCCGCCAGGGTGGCCCCAGGTGCCCCCCAGCCCCCAGAGGCATTAGCAATGCAGGGGCATGATCGGCCGCCGAGGTCCCTGCGCCACGGCAGCGGTGATGATGAGGAGGGAAGCGAGCGATGGGAGAAGGGAGAGGTGTCCCGGGGATGTGCCACCGCCTCTCTCCTCTTGCTCAGCCCCTGATTTACAGCCCTGAAGGACAACGCTGCGGGCTCTTCTCTCACCCCCTTCTCAACACGAAGCTCCCCGGCATCAGCCCCCCGCCCCTCGTTCCCCTGCCCGCGTCCCTCCGAAGGCTTCATGCCCACCGCACCCCGGCTGGAGCACAAGCCTTTTTCTGGCGGTGCTCCTCCTGCAGCCCATCGTTGTCCTCCCTGCCCTCCACCATCCACTCATACGTGGGAAGGAAAAACACCTTTCACTGACCAAGCGGGTAACGTCTGCACCTATTCCTGGTCCCTCACAAGCAGGCTCACCTAACACGCAGATACCAGGATGTCAGGCGTGGGAGCAGCACAGGTAACTCCCCTCGCCTCGCAAAGGCGCCCGAGGCAGCCCCTCGGCCCCGGCTCCCCTTTGCACCACCCGCCCTCGCTTGCAGGGCGATGCCTCGCCTCGTGCCTCTGCACAGCGCGAAGAGCTGCGGCCCCGCTCCCAGACGCTTTGACAGAGGGTTGCCAGCGGACGCTCCGTCAGAAAGACGGGCTCAATCAGGCTTGGATCGGGAACGCCCGTCAGCAAGGCTGCGGGAGCTGCCATCTGCCACCGGCACGTGCCGGCAGCCCGCGCGGGAGTCCGGTGAGACACCAGGACGCTGCCCGACGTCCCACGGGAGCGCCACGTCAGCTTTCCCCTGCAACAAACCCAGAAACGAAAGCCGACAGCGTGCTTATCACTAATTTCCAGGGACGAACAAGGACTGAAGGACATAGCACCTGCCTGCCGTTATCGGACAGGACGGGGAGCAAGCGGGTGAGGAAAACCATCGCTGCGTCTGCTCTGATGCTTCAGCCCAGAGGAGAGGGGGAGAACGAGGAGAGCCCCCTCCATAACCGCTGGCGCAGGGAAAGGCCTGGCCTTCGAAGCTGACCAGGACCCAGGAGGGGCCGGGACACTGGCGGGAGGTCCCCAGCCTGCTGGGGCTGACGCCGGGCACGGCGACGCTGGGCCCGTCCTCGCCGAAACGCCCGAGCCCCTGTGCTGAAATGAAAGCAGCCCGGGTAACTCACTCACCAGTAGTAGATCCGGATGAGCGCCGAGGGCCACAGGAGGAAGGAGGCCACGAAGGCCAGGATGGGGATGGCCAGGGTGCCACCAGCTATGACGAACATGTTCAGCACATCCAGGTCCATGCTGCTCCTCACGGCCCGGCCCTACCTGTGTGCATTCAGTGAGGGGTCAGTCAACGCTAAGTGAAATCTCTGAGGCTAAATGAAAGCGGCACTGCGAGAGGCAAAGGATAGCGATCAGGAGTGCATAAAGCGTCTTTCGGTTTTAAAACTCAGGATTTCTTCCGGCTCCTGGATGGGTCTGACTGTTACGATGTTACCCTCTGAGGAGAGCACATCCCAAACGGGCAATAAGCCTCTGGACGGGCACGGACCGAGGTGGGGGTGACGGGGTGCAGCTATTGCAGCGCTTGGCAAACCCACCAAATGTGGCCCCCGCACCCGTGAAACACTCGTGGCCCCCCCGGGGCAGCCCCCCCGCCGGCTCCATGTCGCTTTAGGGCACCCAGCTCCCGCCCCCTCCCCTGCCCACGCCCAAATCCCCCGCACACAACCGCTGACCTAGAATTCACGGCTTGAGCCCGGCTCCAGACTCATTACCGCTCCGCACAGGCACCAACTAATCAAGGGAGCGGAGCCTATTAGTGGTCTGGGGAAGTGATGGAAGAAACCTGGCAGGGTGCTCTTTGGCCACCAGCCCTCATCCGAGACAACTTCATCCCCGTCCCCGATACAGCACCGAGACACCCCCGTCCTTCCTCCTGCCCCAGGGGCATTTTGCTCTTGCTGCCATTCCCAGGCCCCATCCCAGCTCCCGAGCATCCCCCAGACAAAGCCTCCCGCCTCTATCGCATGCGCTGCGCAAGGGCAAGCGTTCACACGGCGCTGCTCCTCGCTGCGCTCGCCCGACCATGGGCAGCAGGGATATATTTTTCTTATTAAGGGATTAAACCCTGCCACACACACACAGCCCTTAATTCCTGCTGCTAACCACCTTACGCCTCGCCCAGGTCTGCAGCGCCAGCTCTTTTGTCACGGTTATAAAACAAAACGTTGCCAGTGCCTCGTCTCCCCCTGCACCACCACCACCTCTCCCCGTGTCGGCACAGGCAGATGTATTTCTGCTTCCTGTAACAGTCAGAGGGGCACGTTACGCTGTGACACGGGAACCAAGCCACCACGGCGACACCCTCTCCCACACCGACGCTGTGATACTGGATCCCATTAAAAGCACACATTGTATATGGCCAAGATGAAAAGTTTACAGAAGCTCTGTAGCAAAACCCAGGCTTTCCCTCTTCCCCAGAGTGCAAAGGGAGTAACTGACATTTGAGGAATGGGGTAAATATTTGCATTAGACACCTCCTTAACAAAGCTAAACACCGGTCACTTCTTCAAGCCTCAACAACACACATTATTCATTTAATTAACATTTTGTAGCACGGCCTTTGTTCCCTGTGCAGCCTGTTCATAAACAAACGTCTTGAGCAGCAGATACACCTTGTGCCCGGGAGCAGGGCCGCGGCACACGGAGCACACAAGCAAGCACTTGTTGCCTTTGGCTGTGCCGCTAAAATCAGGAAGAAATTAAGCACAGAAGCAGATGATGCCGACCCACGAGGACAAGAAGTCCCCAGCAGGGACAGTGCAGGGCCCGAGTGCAGGCCAGGGGCCGCTGCCCCCAGGGTCACAGCCTCGGCTCCTCCGCTGCTCTTGGAAAGCAAAACAAGGGGAGAGGCATTCGCAAGCCCGGCTTACCCTGCACGGGTCCCCTCCTCCTCCTCTCGGCACAGGTCCCACTCGCTGTGGGTGTCGGCGGTGCTTGCAAGCGCTGTCGGAAGAGGAAAACAAGGTTAGGATTGCTCTCCTTTCCTTCTTTCTGACCCTGCGGGTGCAGGAGGAGGTCCGTTTGGGGTATTTAAGGCACCAGCTCGCCTTCCAGACACATCATCATTGCCTTCTGACCGACCTTTCCCCTGCTTGTGTAAATACAATACGTTTTGTGCAATGCAGCGCTATCAGGGAGCTCATTCCGAGCAGGACCAAAGTGCGAGCCGCCGGCAGAGCCCAAGGGAAAAGCAAGCGCGGCGCTGGGAGCCGCGCAGCCGGGGAGCGCAGGCGCGGGGCGCAGAGCGGCCCCGGGGCTCCCGTGAGCCCCAGCCAGCCACCAGGGCCCGGGGATGCTCGGGGAGCCCCGTGGTGCCTCCTGCCAGCAGCGGCCTCCTGCTTACCCCTGATTTAGGGGGTGGGAAGAAAACGCCACCAGGAGCAGCTCGGTGATGGGGGGCACCCACAGTGCCACCCCAATTCTCCGGTTAGGCAAGTCTGGTAAATGCCTCGCGATGCTGACAGCGATAAGGCTGCGCAGCCGGCAGGGCACGGGATGCCGAACCAGGACCACCAGGACCACCAGGACCACCAGTTCGCAGCTAGTGGGGCAGACCACCGACAGATGCTAGGGGAAGGCATCACCGGCTGGCTGTCCCCCCACTGCTCTCCGCACCACAGTTAAGCAGGTGCCTCGTCACGTGCAAACAGAGGGGCCAGGAGATTGGGGGGGAGTTAACGACAGTCCCCAGGGCCACCAGCCAAAGGGACAAGTTGCTGTGAGCAAGGCTGGAATCCTCATCAGTATTTTTTTCTCTTTCAAGCTCATTGGGTCACCCCAGGGAGGCCAGAGAAGACCCAGCAGTGCAGCTCAGATGTGTATATTGATTTTTTTCAAGCCCCATGCAAGACGCAGCAGCAGCACACACCAGTGTGTGGGATCAGAAACCTGCATTTAGCTTAAGCAAAAAAAAAAAAAACAACACTCAAACCCACGAACGTGAAAGCAGCTCGGCTCGTTACCCAGGGAGACCAGGAGGCTTTGCACCGGGATTGGTGTCGCCCACAGAGCGGGGCTCGGGGACGGCTGTGCGTGGCACAGGGCTAACCTCCCTGGTGGGATGAGAGCTGGAGGGGGTGGCATTGGGGTGCCAGGGGGCTGTGGCCAAAAAGCCCTCGCAACGCAGCTCGGCTCAGCAGGCTCCGGGTGGGAAGGGCCGCACTGCGCAGCTGCGTGCGAGGCCAGGGAGAATTTTCACACCAAGAAATCCCCTGTGCACGCTCGCTGACCAGGCGTGTCAAAATTCGAGTGTAAAGGTTGTGGGTCTGCACCAGGCAGGGCACGCAGCGCACGCAGGGCTGCTTCCCTGCACGCCGCTCCCCGCACCAACGGCAGCCAATTTCCAACTGGCAGGCTGACGGATTTTAGATCTCCAAATATCCGAAAGCTAAGAAGCACATTTAAGCATACTCTAATTTTCGCTTGAAGAGGAAAGGTCGAGAAATTTTAAGATCCCACTGCAGAACCAGGCGGGCCTCAGCAGCTGAAACAGGGCCCCCAGAAGCCCCGGCTCACACCGCCACCGGTGTAAGAAAACCCAGCGACATGCAAATAAACATTTCCCTTGGAAACCACCTCCCCCTTGTCACCCTCAACACCCAGAAAAATACTGTTGACCATAACCAATGACATAACTAGCATTACGATCCTGCAGAGGTATGTTTTGCAGCGTGACCTTTTAGATACCAGTCCCAGTGAAGTTATAATTTCAGATCTATTAGTATTTGAGTTATCTCCGTCCATCAGCTCTCTCTCTTAATCCAGTCTCCGGAGGGCTGGAAGTAGGAAATGTGCCCTTTCACCTTCATTTATTTATAGACGGCAGGAATGAGATCATTATTTCTGCAGCGCCGTTTCACAAAACACGCATCTCTGACCCACTTGCATCTGTGCGGCGCGGCACGTGAACGCGAGCCGGACAGCCCCCGGCCCTGGCGCTGCACCCAGGGACGAGCCGTCAGCGTCACCGCCAGCGGCCTGGGGACAACCGGAGCTGTGCCACCAGCCGGCTGCTGGCTGGGGAATTTATAACGAGCCCGTCCTCCTTCCGGACCCCACCGCCATCCCCGTCCCGCCGCACACGCAGATGCGGATGCTCGGCACAGCTGATGTCACGAGTGCGCCCGGACTCAGCCACCCCCCTCCTCCCAGGGGGTGGGGTTGGGGTGCTGGGGGCCACCTCCAGGTCCCCCCTCCCAGCACACATCTCCCCCCACGCACACCCAAAACCTGCTCCAGCAAAATGACGGCATCCTCTAGATAGCGCGAGCAGCATCACCGCTCTCCTCCCCTTCGTGCCCTGTTTTCTGATTACGATTTTTTTTTTTTCCCATTTGAAGGCAAATTCATTACGATTTTCAAGTACATCGTTAAAAATTATTTCTCGCGTTCCGGCCGAGGCCTTTCGGCTTCTCCCCCAGTCTCCTCCCTCCCCGCCTCCGTCAATACCAGGGCCGGGGGGAA
>VXAA01003750.1:1309391-1401575 GCA_013399115.1 Anseranas semipalmata | reverse complement strand
CAGCAGAGGTATGAGGGGGCTAGAACAGGGGTGCAAGGGGAGGATACAATGGAGCTGCAATGGGACTTCAATGGGGGTGAAAGGAGGGCATGCAATAGGGCTGCAGTGGGGGTGCAACAGGGGTGCAAGAGGGGCACATCTATAGGGCTTCCACGCGGGTACAAGAGGTACTGCAATGGGGTGTGCAAGGGGGATGCAATGGGAGGGCAGTGGGGTTACAACAGGATGCAAAGGGGCTGCAAGGGGGATACAATGGGGTGGGAGGGGGCTGCGATGTGGCTGCAGCAGATAGGATGCAAGGGAGGTACACTGGGGACCTAAGGGGGGATACAAAGTAAATACAGCTTGGATACAGGGGGTGCAGTGAGGATGCAGCAGTGATACAAAGGGGTTGCAACAGGGATATAAGAGGGGATGTGGTGTGGCTGCAACAGAGTTACAGTAGGGAGGTACAAGGGTGGATGCAACAGGGGTTGCATCAGGGAAATAATATCAACTCCTGGACAAATGCAAGCAAATTGCATCAAATCCTCACCATATCTGTGCTTTGATAAAGCATGTCCCTTTCACCTGGCTGGCTGGAAAAGCTGCAAGAAGAACCTGTGCACACAGCTTTATAGGCCAGAGTTTACTACAACAACCCAAAGCTTTTGATAACATGAGCTGTCAGAAGACATTCATTAAACCAAGTACAGGCAAGTTAAAGCAGACATAATCCAGCTGTGCTGCCAGCTCAGGACATTGTCAATAACCAAGATCCTGGTTTCTAACCAGGCTGGTGAAGCAAAGGCACAGCTTTGTCCAGCTTTCTGGGGAGCTTCATTTAAAGAAATTCCCAGCCAAGTCAGACTAAGCAAAGAAGTTACGATTTTTTTTTTTTCTAAGCAGACATGAGTCATTTCACAAGTTTCTAAGTGCTGTTTGCATCATATTTGTTTGTCCACCCCTGCCATGCCAGGCGCGGGGCTGGGAGCAGCCCGGGGCACACATGGGATGGGGCAGGACGCGAGTTACAAAGTGTACACTTGGTGCGAGTCGCCTGGTGGGAACCCCCTGCAAGCAGCCACGATGAACCACCACCCTTAAAATAGAGGAGCTGAAGCAGAGACCTGCCGTGGATTTGTGTTGAACCACAGCAGGAGCTAAGCGGGCAACCCACGTACCCCGTGCTAACCCGCTCTGGCAATCCCGGCACTGGTGCATGGCCAGGGCCAAGGGAAATTGATCATCAAGTGCCTGCTTTGGTCACGATGGGAAAGTGGAGATCTTCAGGGCTCTCCTGAGCCAGCCAGCACATGGGGCTGGGGGGACCATGGCTAGCCCCAGAGCTGCCTGCAGGAAGCAGAGGAGCCCTGGTCTCAAGGGGAAACCCCAGTACCTCCTTGGGCACGTTGCAGAGTCATTTTTGGGGTGGCTATGGTGTTCAGTGTGCTGGCAAGCTCAAATTAAAGACCAGTGCCTGCACTAGCCTGCCCTGTGTGCCTCATGTCTCCTGTCAGCACAGACATGGCTCACCACAGTTTTGGCAGCTGGCGAGGACAGAGTCACCCCCATCCCATCCCATCCTATCCCATCCCACCCCACAGCTGGCGGTGTTTCATAGCCAGGCGCCGGCCACCCCAGCCCTCAGCCGAAATGCTCCCAGTGTCGGAAGTGATGCTTCCCACCAGCGCAGGAGCACGGCTGTGATGCTCTGAGGACGGGTGGCTTAGGATGTAGTCAGAAACAAAACACATTTCTAAATCAGAATAGCCATGGGATTTCAGCCAGGAAAAACAAAACAAAACAGAACTAGCTGGCCTTTGCCCTCAGAAAGGAGGCAGCAAGACGACCACAAACCATCTTGTTTCCCATAGCAAAGTGGAAACTCTGGCTGTATCCAGGCCTGGGTAGCTACAGAGAACCAAAGCTTTGGCTTCACCAAGCTGGAGAGCAGCGCTGCTTCACCAGATAAAAGGCTTCCACACTATTTTCCACCACTGGGTCACGCACCCACAGAGAGCGCGGCGAGATTAATTGCAACCACAACAAGTGACTGCACCCCGCTCCGGCGATGTGACTCACCTCCCCGGGCTGACTCGTTCCCGTCTATTCCCACCTACGGCGCTGGCCCTGCAGTGCAGCACGGTGCCACAAGCGGCCCCAGGGCAGGCAGGTGCCCCCCAGCACACCCCAGGGCCTGCTGCTGGCAGCGCCTGGCCTGCAGCAACGGGCCCCCAAAATCCAGCCCCTGGGGCAGGGGCAAGCTCCCAGCTCGGGCGGCCTCACCCGAGGAGCGGCCACGTTGCACAACCGGGGAGCGCAGCTGCGAGCGCGCCTGGCTTCCACAACGTTATAAAGCAAGGCTTCCTTGCCTATTAGCAGCTTTGAATAGTACCTTCTTGACTCTGCTCGAAGTTGTTGCAGGTATTACACGTGTTTTCATTACACGTTTAACTGCCAACAATTGCTGCGTACTAATTGTCACAAAAAAACTTGCTTATTTGGTGGTTGCAACACCTTTATGTGTGTGTAACTTCAAAGCCTTGTTTAATTGCCATGTGTCGAGGGCTTCCTTGAGGTTCCGTTTCAAAACATCCCAAGTTCTTCTGCACCTCGGCTATGCAGCCTCGTTCAAGACACTGAAAACATGACGAGGCACTCTACCCGAACTGCCTTAGCGTGCAGGCTTTCATGCTTTAAATCACTACTTGACCAACACTGATGTGTTAAGTTTAAAGAAAAGCCCTGCCAGAGTCCTGCACAGCAAAGGAGCTGTGCTCCAGCAGCAGTGCATCAAGCAGAACATGAACCTCCCAGAACTGCAAACAAAGACTAAATAAGGAAGAAGACTCTGTTGACTCAAAACAAACACCTTTCACCTTGCACACCTTGTTTTCACCCCCAACTAGTTCTAGATTTCTGCAGGGTGACACGAGGACAACTGTTGCTGTTAGAACAACACGAAAAACCCTTCCCAAATGGCCATATTTGGTCTGCAGCCTGGTTTTGGACTTTAGCAACACAAAACAGCCTAAGCACTTTGTTATTTATTAACTTGAAATTCCAGGAGATGACGATAAAACACTCTGCCTGACAGCAGTGGTAAGTCCACCGGGAGCCCAAAGGTCCCTGCGTTTGCCCAGACCGCCCCACTCGCCCAGTGCCACCCGTGACCGTGGGCTGGCTCCTGCTGCCAGCGGCAGGCACGGAGTGAAGCGGCACCCGCGGCCACCCTGCCTCCCTCTGCCAGCGCACGACGGGATGTGGTCTGGCCCGCGGTTTCCTCCCCATTGCCCCTTCCAGCGGGGCACAGGAAGCATCAGGGCACAGTCAGCCCCTGTTTTCCAGCAGGGAAAACACAGCTGCGGGTGCCCTGCGTGGCAGCCGGGGCCGCGGCTGAAAGGAAGCGGCTGCGCCTGATGGGTGAGGAGGATCCAGACGTCTCATGTCCCTGCTTTCCCATGGGGACCCCAAGCAGACACACGATAAGGGGACACATGCCATTCCACCAGTCCCTCAGCACCTTCCTGGGAGGGGAAGATGATAGAGAGCTGAATCATTGCTCCAGAAATAGCAAAACCCCAGTGCCTGCACGGGGCAGGACAAACAGGCAGGGCCTGGGCAGCACACCCTCACTGCTGCCCGAGCTGCTGCCCAAAGCCTCATCACCCTCATCTTCTCCACCAGACAGGGGGAGGTTTTATGGGAGGGTGATTTAGGGAACGACCTGCAGCTGCTGCTCAGGTGGAGGTGGCATTTCTCATGCCAGCATCCCTCAGGGAAGGGGCAAGTAAAAAAGGAAAACCAGCCTGTAGCCAGTGTCAGGGATTCTTGTCATCCGCATGACGGCAGGGACAGGGATCGCCTGCGCGCGCAGAGTGGCTGGAGATGTTCCCCAGCTCGCGAGCCAGCAATTCCCTGCTCTTGTGCAAGACCAGAGCAGCCCGGAGCTGGGGAGGGCCCGCACTGCCACCGTGTTATGGCTTGGTACGGAGCAAAGAGTACAAGAATGAGCAGTAAGCGGGGAGATAAAGCAGCACAGCAAGTGAGCCCCCCAGCAGGATTGCCTTGTTGCTTTCACCTCCGCAGAGGGTGACACCGGCTGTGCTTCTGATAAGGAGCTGCATGGAGGGGAAAGTGGAGCTGAGTCAGCCCCAGACCTGCCAGCCGTCCTTGGGCAAGCACGCAGCAGGGAGGCAGGGCACCACGGTTCGGGGCTAAAACCTTCATAGGCACCGCAGCAAACGTTTGCTTTTTGGCACCAGGGTAGCGCAAGCAAGCTGGGCCTGGCATTTTTTTGGCTCTGGCACACACCGAGGCTGCACCCCTGCCACGAGCATCCCCTGAGCGAGGCAGATGTGGGTTCACAACCCCTTTGCTGCTGCCTGGCTCTGGGAACGCAGAGAATCTTTTGTTCCCAAAAATTACACACTGCCATTTGTAGCCTAGAAGCTTCCCACGTACCTCCTTTAGAACAAGGCTCCTCCTGTGCGTGGAAGGGCCCTTTATAGCACTTTATAATTTATTATTTTCCTCCAGAAAAATATTACTTTCCTCTTGTCCTGCCCAAGGGCTGCTCAAGCAGAGTCTGATGGAGAGAAAGCAGGAGTGCAGCTGGGACGGGCTCGCTCCTGTCTCCCTGGTGCCCAGGACAATTTCTGCTATTTCTGACCACAGCACAAACCTGTTCGATTGATTAGGCGGTGATTAGAGCTGTGCACTTGTGCTTCTGGATAAGAAGCATTAAGAGGGCCCCGGCCGCCCTTCCCCAGCACACGGCCGTGCAGACGGGGCAGGGGCGCAGCAGGGCTGTGGGCCTTTCTCAGGAAAAGGAGAGAGGATGTGAAAGCACGCTGTAAGCATGGAGGGAAAACTCCAAAACACTTAACACCATCTAGCCTGACTTCTTGTAACACCTCCCCTCCCATCCACCATGCAGGTCGGAGCCACATGCCAGGACTGCTGTGTGCTGGGGACACTTGGCTGGGAGTTTTCGGGGCAGCTCTGGGGCCATTGCATACCTGCCCGTTACTGGGGCAGCTGAGCCAGGGTGGAGAAGCAGAACAAAACATGGGCACAGTCAAAACCCCCATGTTCAGTGTATCCCACCACCATTGCCTTTCACTGGCGCTTCTGGTGCCCACCATTAGTGCCCTTCAGAGCTCCCCTCCTCCCAGACCCTTTCACCACCCGCCCCCTCCACCTCCTGCTCCTCCAGGCTCACCCAGGGAGCCTGGGCCTGGCCCAGGGTGGCCTCAGCTGGTGGCCAGGTGTGGTGGGCACCCCACGGTGGGTGCCTCCCCATCAGGAGGGGTGCTGGGGTCCAGCGGAGCCATTGCCCCTCCAGGACACGAAGCTGGGCTCAGAAAAGAGGGTTGTCCTCCAGGGCAGAAGTTCAAAGTCTCAGGGCTGCTTTGGAAATTGGAAGTGAGGGAAAGGAGGAAATGGCAATTCCTGTTCATGCTTCTGATTGACACAGCTGAGCATTCATTTTGACCTCCCAGCTGGCCACAGAGGGACGGATGCACAAACACACGTGCACGTGCACACACACGTGTATATATTTATAGGCACGCTCCCAGCGGCTCATTTTGTCCAAGGCCCCGAAGATGTTGCTCTTTGTCTTATTCTCGCTCTTCTATTTCAACCCATCTCTGAGCCTAAAAATCTGCTCCTTCAATGTGAGGTCTTTTGGAGAAACAAAAATAGCCAGACCCGAAGTCGTGGATGTTGTGGTGAAGGTACGTTCATTTGCCTGGGGGAGACAGACGTGGAGCTTTGCATGGACTTCTTCCACATAATCTTGCACTTTATTTATTCATACTTGAATTTCAAGTAAAAGAACGAGTGAATAATTGAAACCATTTATACTGTTAGAGCGAAAACCAAGCCTGCAGTTGAGTAGGGCATTCACAGTTATTTTAGCTTGCGTAAGAGTATAACAAAAACAGCATTTGCTATTTCCTTTGGAAATTGAGTTAGGAAAGGATGGAAATCTTAGTGCACAGTAAAAACAGCTTTTGCTTTGAATCCACAAAGCTTTGTTTTGTGATACATTATTTTCCTTGCTTATGTGCTAATTATTCTAAATATTCTTGCCTAATTAAATGTATTCTCAAGATAGCAGAGTATCATCTTGGAGTGTGGTGCAAAACTGAAAAGCCCGATTGCTAATTTATTTAAACAAAACCTCACCATCACGCTAGCTCTGTGGCAGCTGAAGATAACTTAGCTTTTAAAGTGGAAGGAGCCATGTTCTGGACTTCCAGCGTGGAAGTGCCATCCGTGACGCCACAGTGGCAGAGGACGCGGTGCAGATGTTCATAGCATGCACGTGCGTGCCAAGCTGCAGCAGGAAGGCTGCTGCTAGTCGTGCTTCCACCCCTGCGTTGCGAACGGCTGGAGAGTAGGGCTTGCTCGGCTTTTGTTGCAAAGAGATCAGACCTGCAGTTCTGGACTGTACTGCAGTCAGCACTATGTGCAAGATAAATTAATGATGGGCAGTATATTCATTTGCTGCTCTTTCAGGGGCAGAAAGGGGCTTTTTCACACTAATATCACCCACAAAATTTGAAGAACAACAAAATCAGCTCACGCCGCCCCTTCCCCTCAGAGCCAGAACTGCTCCGCTCCCACGTTCCCTCTCCCAGCTCCCGCACGGGCAGGCGGCAGTGCCGAAAGGAGAAGGGCTTTGCTGGAGTCGCTGCCCCCCTGGAACCCCGCGGGCAGAGCTCTGCTTCTTCCACAAATGACTTCCTTCGCAGCAGTAACCGCTTCTTTCTACCTCTTCCTAATCCTCCAAAACGCTCTGAGTGCAGGCTCGCCTCTGCTCTTTCCCGCTGCAGGTCATCACTCGCTGCGACATCATGTTGCTGATGGAAATAAAGGAAAACAAGAACAGGACGTGTCCCCTGCTAGTGGAGAAGCTCGCCGGGTAAAGCGACACGTCGTGCCCCTGGGCTGGCATGGGCACCCCGGGGGAGGCAGGCGTGGATATTTCTAAAGAAAGCCTAAAAATAAATAAACCTCGTATTAGGCAAGCATTGGGCAGGGTGCTCGGTCTGTGCTCTGTTCAGCACCACCACCCTGCAGTGGGGAGAGGGCTGGGCTCGGTCAGCCCCGAGCACCAGGGGCACAGCCAGCCCCAGAGCAGCACAGGGGATGGATATTCAGATCGGTGTAACCAGGGTAGAGAAGCGTCGTTCACCTTTCTGCGGAATTAGTGATTGTTTTGCGTTAGCAAAGGTGACGGTGAAGATGACGTGCCCGTGACTTACCAGCCTGGAGAAAGCAGCAGTGTACACCCGGCTGGAAGCGAGACCCAGCTGAAAAAGGCACACACAGTGCCAGGGGTGCACAAAGCACGGAGGGTACAGCGTGCCGGAGCTAGTGATTGGGAACACATCCAGAGCACGGGGTTCTTTGGTCTCTAAGATGTTTTTGTCTCTGTAGCCCCATCCGAAGTCAGGCAGCCAGCGTCTCTCACCCGGGGCATAGGCGCTGATGTGAGCCCCGCGAGACATCAGCTCCTCTGCCTTTCGTGAACGCAGGAATAAACTATATATAATACTATATAACCATATAACTATATAAACTATATATTAACTATATAAACTATATACTATATAAACTATATAAATAAAAGGCAGCCCCTCTCCTTCCAGCCAGCCCAAAGGGCAGCAGGAGGAATACAGCTGCGAGGTCAGCGGGCGGCTGGGCAGGAAGACCTACAAGGAGCAGTACGCCTTCATCTACAGGCAAGTGAGCTCGGCAGGGGCGGCGGCACCCCCGCAGCCAGTGCGTCACCCTGCCCTCCTGCAGCACGGCCCCGCGGGGACGGGTGCGCACCCAGCGAGCAGGGCCCCCGCTATTCTGTTGCAGGCGAAAGCTGGTATCCGTGAAACAAACCTACCAGTACCCCGACACCCAGCCTGGGGACGAGGACGCCTTCGCCAGAGAGCCCTTTGTTGTCTGGTTCCAGTCACCAAAAACCGGTGAGAGGCTCTCAGAAATGCATCCTGCTGCTGCTGGCGGGGCAGGGGTGGGTAGGGGGCTGCGTCCAAGCCCCCCACGCCTCGGCAGCCCCGGGGGCTTGGCAGCCATGCCCTGTGCTGGCGGCACGTGGGCCTGGGGCAGGTTTGCAGCAGCACGGCGTGTCCTCGGGTCCCTGGCTCGGCCTTGGCTGAGGAGCTCGGGCTGCGGATGCTGCAACCACACAGCAAACACATACAGGCAAAGCAGAAGCTGTTCCTTCTTCAGGAAAATCCTCTGGCTTCCATGCCAGTCTCTTTTTCTTTGCGATTCATTGCATGTTAACCATTATATTTTTTCCTATTCTTTTGCCTTGTCTTTAAGCTGTCAAAGAGTTCGCTATAATCCCTCTGCATACCACACCAGAGACAGCGGTACGGGAGATTGACGAGCTCTATGATGTGTATTTAGACGTAAAACAGCGCTGGGACACCGAGGTTGGTTGCCACATACGTGTTACTGTAGCAGCTCTGGGACTGATTCACCCCGCGCAGTACTCAGAGCCTGATAACCTTAAAACCGTCAATGCCAAGCCCCAGATTTTTGACATCTCTTTGACGTACGCTCATTGAGTTCCCCACCTTTTAACCAGTAAATGCGATCTCCCAGTAAAGCTGCCTCATCTCAGACTGGTGCAGTGCCTGCCCCGTCTGTGCGAGCCCCACGCTGGCTGCCAGCCAGGCAGGGACAGGGCTGGGAACAGCAGGGCTCGTCCTGAGCAGCACAGCCATCAAAACCTGGGGCTTATTGGCAACTGCGTTACAGCAGAGGTGCAGAACGTCCTCTAGGAGAAGTATTGTTTTTTTCGCACTCTTTTCTGCTCTTCTGTTACTGTACTAGTGTGTGCCTCCCTAAGACCTTCAAATATTTAGCTTTTTTCTTCTTATGCTGGTCCAAATCTGGAAAACCTCCTCTGACATCAGCAGTGCCCTTCCCCTGTGCACCCAGGGGTGCACGCTCGGCTCCAGGCAGGAGCAGGCTGGGTGCAATCCTGAGCACTCGCTGCTGGCACCGCAGCGGCCGCTCGTCACCTCCGTGGCCCGTGGAAGTCCTTGCTGGTCTTATGTTGAAGAGCGGTTCTCATGACTGCCTTTGAAAACCCTCCTGCCTTGCAGAACTTCATCTTCATGGGGGACTTCAATGCTGGCTGCAGCTACGTTCCCCAGAAGCACTGGAAGAGCATCCGGCTGAGGACCTACTCGGAGTTTGCCTGGCTAATTGGCGACAAAAATGACACCACGGTTAAGAAGAGCACAAGCTGCCCCTATGACAGGTAAATGGTTCATGGCCCAACCACTCCCTGTACATAACACCCACAGGAAAAAAAAAAAAACACATGGAGAGGTGTCGATGACAGTCAGACAAAGCAACCTGCATTGCTTCAGAGATCGATCCAAAATCTTCTCATCGGCAGGGAGCGTTGCAGCCCCCCCGCTGCAGAGGGGCCTCAGTGATGCCAGCTTTGTGCTGTGGCTTTGTGCTGAGGTTCTTGCTATTGCCTTCATAATTTGAAGGGACAAATGCAAAGCCTGGCTCTGCAGGGTTGGTGTGACACCTCGCCCTGCCCCGGCACATGGCAAGAACTGCTGGTGCGCGCAGCTTCCTCGGCAGGGACAAGGCAGGCGCCAGCTCGCTAGAGCCCAGGGCCAGCCATGGCTTTGGCCCCTTTGCACAAGCCCCTGGATCAAAGGGGGGCTCCGGGACACTCCTGTCCTTGGTGACTTCTGTATCCAAACTCCTGCTTTGAGCTTTGCGGTGGGTTTAGACACAAACCGTATCATGTTGGCTTCCAAGGCCAAGGTATTTAGGTGCATCGCTGCCAAGGAAAGCAATCGGCCAGAAGCAGGTGCTGGCATCTCTCAGCAGCCAGCCCACGGGTGGGGACAACCCATCCGTGGCGGTGCCTGCACAGAGGCCACCTCTCCAGCCACCGGCTCAGCACGACTGCCACTGGTCGCGCAGCCTGTACCAGCGCCTTGTGTCCTTGCTCCTCGCAGGATCGTGGTCAGCGGGAAGCAGCTCAGCCACGCCGTCGTGCCACACTCCGTCAACATCTTTGATTTCCAGAATGCTTTTCAGATGACCGAGGAGCAGGTAGGCACCGCACAGCCCATGCGGCACCGCCGGGTTCCCCCGTGAGGGCCGACGCAGGAGCACCATGCCCCTGGCCAAAACAGAGCCAGCGGTGCCCAGGTGTGCAGTAGGGAGATGCAGAAATGGGCACAGCTTGGTCCACAGAGCTGCTGCACCTTCCCAAAGCGCTGCAATGTGCACGTGTCCCCTCCCCAGCGCCGCCGGGACCCCCCCGAGTGGGGCTTGGAGAGCGCGTGGCCGCTCCCAGCGCCCCTGTGCCCGGCTCTTGCAGGCGCTGGGGGTGAGCGACCACTTCCCGGTGGAGTTTGAGTTGAAAGCAAGCGGCGGCTTCTTCGACTGGATAAAATCCAAGTTTTCGAAGAAGAGGAGAGCAAGAAAGAATCGCCGCTCAAGCCCATGAGCACGCTGGATCTGCTCACGTGGAGTGAAAATACAAGGGTGCCAACAGGTCTTTCAGCAGACCAGCATCGATATATTCACAGCAAGTGCAACATTTAGCAGGAAAAAAAATATTTTGTTAAAATATTTTGGGTATGAAGGTGAATTAAACCTTCAGGTTATTTTCTTGATTGTAAGCTCAGAGAAAATAAATCAGCTAGAAGCAGCGTGCTAGACTCACTGTACTGATTACAAGTGAAAAGCAATAACATAAGGACCAAACGCTTCCACATGCTTTACCTGTAACGCCCGAGGGGCAGAGACCCCCATGCTGGCTCCACCGCTCCCCGCCAGCAGCAGAGGGGCTCGAGGACCTCTCCGCACCGTGTGCCTGCCTCGGGGCCGCCACCAGTGGGACGCGGGGCTGTGCAGGGCACCTTGCAATGTGAAACCTGCAAAACGTTGCTGGACTCAGGGTACTCAGCTGGCCTGTGAAACACAGAGTCTGCTCACAGCATCAAGGGCTTGCGGAAAGACAGAAGGAAAGGACAGATAGGCAGACAGCAAGAGTCCCTTCTCAGCACTGACACAGCCGCAAGGCAGCAGCAGCACCACGTGGGTTGTTCTCGCTCCCGTCCTGCTGCCAGGTGCATTCACCCTTCCTGGCTCGCAAGCCTCAGGTGAAAAGTCTTGCAGAGCTCAGATGAAAGGAGAGCAGGATCAAAATTTCAATTAAAATCTGATTCCAGCATCCTGACATGGAATTGAGCTGCTTTTCCCAAAAAAAAAAAAAAAAAGCCATGGCAGCCAAAACTTCTCCAATAAACCAGACTTTAATAGTGCTTATTTAACCTCATGGTGCAGTGATCTGCTTTCTCAGACCAGCCTCTATTTAGTACAAACCCTGTCACACAGAAGACATCTGAAATGCGCAAATAATCCAACAGTTCGTAAAGGCAAATATTCACCTTCCTTAATCCATGCCCCTCACTTTGTCTGCTGACCGGGGGAGGGCTGGCAAACAAGATACTCTTTTAGGGGAGGAAAACAGTTTGGCCTTTGTGAAAAACAGACTGTCTGGGGAGAAAGAATTTGAAGAAAGGAAATAAATCTAGAGATCATGCCATTGGGGGAACAGCAAAAGCCCTAACTTTCAGTAGCAATTAATCTGAAAGTGATACAGCATTTTATAAGCTCCCTTGATTAATGCTCCAGCCAAGGCAAAAGGAAAGAAAGAGCCTGATTTAGAACAAATATTTACATTAGGATTTTTATAGAAATGCCACTGTCTGGGTGACAGCAGCAATGTTTCACGTGAAGTTTCAAATCAATCTAGGTCTCTGGCCTCACATCTTAGTCCACACGACAGACGCTTTCAGAAAGAAGCAATGCACAAAGGAGTAAAGTTCATTCCAAGAAAGCAATAATAGATACATTCAATCAAAAAATATGTAAATATGACTAAGTTTTACTGAAAAAGTTTTATCTTTATTTGCAACATCAAACATAATGCTTTATCTAGCACTTGAAAGCAAGAGGCATGCTCAGATACTAATTGCTGCAGCGGCTGCAGCCTGGGGCACGATGTTAGATGTCACTCTGTGGATACTATGGCACAGAGGATGAGAATTTGAACTGCAGAGAGACATCTGCATGCGAAATGCTGCTCCCTCCACACTTTTGGAGGACTCAGAGCAGACAGACAGCATCTGCACTCCATTCGTAACATTGGAGAGGGGCTGGGAGGTGTCCAAAGCTTGTACGGTCAGCACAGTAGGTCTCTAGATACATTCCTATGTTTATTCCACACATTCATCAGACAATATTGCAAATGTATCAAAAAAAATGTTTAACAGTTTATGCCTTCTCTGAATTTTCCACACCGGGGGATCAATACCCGGTTCTCCCAGCTGCAGAGGGGTTTTTAAATAGTTCAAGCCTCGGGGATCCTGGATGCTCTGCAGCCAGAACAAAGCTTCTCTTTAGATGAAGGAAGCTTCTGGAGCTTTATTTATGACCAAACAGGAGTTTCATGCTAGAAATCAGAAATGGCCCAGAGAGATTTTGTCTTGTGCGAGCCAGGTCTCAGCTGAGGGCTGGGAGAGAAACAAAGAGGCTCTTCTGAAGCTGAAAAAAACCTCTCTGCTTCCTCCACGACGGCCCTGGCCAAGCGCGAACAAAGAGCAGAGGGGGTTCAGCTAAACAAAAGGCGCTGAGGCCTTTGGCCCTGAGCGAGCATCGCTGGGCCTCCCCTCGGATACTGGCATCGGGGAGAGCAGGGGGAAACTGGTACAAATCTGCACAGGGACCCACCTGACCCTTTGTGTAGGCTCTGTATGTCCCCCAAAGCAAACGGGCACAGGATGCACTGTGGATTAAAATGCAGTGCTGGGGGAGCATTAAGAAATAAATAAATCATCATCAACCAGAAAAAAAAACAAGCTGTTATGTGCTGTTTAATGAACTGGGGTCAGTAGGACTGGGGACTGTCCCCTCTCTGTAACAGCACAAGTGCCCCCAGCTCCAAATCCCTCCAGCATGGTGATACCCACGTGCAGCACAGCCTCTTATTTGTGTTTACATCCACATTTGTTTTGCTTTTCCAAAAGTTTAACTGGGCACGAATACAAACACAAGCAACTCCTGCTGCTTGCCTGGTCCTGTGGTGATGGGAGGCCAGCAGCAGGCACCGGGCACGCACCAAGGCCATGACTGACGGGGTTCGGGCCGCATGCAGCCCGTGCACAGAGGCACGGCCGCACACAGGCGTGCAGCAAGCCACCGAGCTGCAGCCCCAAAGCAGGCTGTGCTGCACTATTGCACGGCAGGCCAGCAGCAGCGGCAGAAGTACCAGAGGCAGAAAAATCAGAGAGCCTGGTTTCTTGGTCATTAAAAGTATTTTCACAGCCTCTGTAAGCCCCATGCCCAGGATAACGCAGGTTCCTGCCTTCAGCAAGCCTCTCTCCACCCCTTGCGTGGGGAGCTGTGTGCAATAAATATTATTATGGCCCCCCCTGGTGGCTCCGCTATAAATCCCAATGTCTGTGGGGGCACCGCTGTAAATCCCAATGCCTGCGCGTGGGCCCCACATTATTCAGATGTGCACACCGCTGCACAGCCTGCAAACCCCACATGGGAAGGCGATGCGGCTCCATCCGCAGAAGCTCACAGACCTGCATCCCCATACATGCCTCCACATAGACGTTTCCACTGACCACCAAGAGTTGCCCCCGGAACATCCCTGGTCTCACCATATCTGTAAATGAGCTTTGCCACAAAAACGGGTTGCAGTTGCTTAACCAGGAAACACGCTGCAGTGACCATTAGGACCCTCCCCTGCCCGGCCAAGACAGACAATGTCGGGAAGCTGGGATTTTGGGGGGCTCCTCCTGCAAACCACCAGGCTGGGCTCAGCCCCTTTGCCTTCCCGAGAGGCGAGGCCACCTCTCCCCGCCACCTGGTGTAAAAGCATGAATGCCCTTTCTGTGCACTCTGGTTGTCTGGAATGAAAAATAAGGTTAAATGCTTCAGGTGTCATTTTAAATATAGCGTCTCAGCTGTCAGCGTTTGCACGGTATTTCCTATTAGGCAGGAGACAGATTTATAGGCATTAATTTACATATTGGCAAAGGAAACAGAAACCTTCACTGAAATGCTCTATAAACACTGGCATTTGAATTGGGACCTCTTTTCTGTGCCTCCGAGCTAAGAGGGGGCTTGGCCCTGGCCATTTTCAGTGATGCCAGATGCAAAAATCCCCCAATCCCCCCCAAAATCCTTAGGACATCTCTGTCAGAAAGAAATATCCTCCTAACCTCCCAAAGCGGGGCCAGCTCCTCCACAGGGCTCAGAGGATTCACAGGCTTCGAGCTCAGCACATACGTAAATATTTGCAGTACCAAGGTCCTGCAGAAAGGCAGTTCATCACAGGAGGGAGCTGTCAAACATACCTCTAGGTCCTGCTAAACTATATTTTGCCTATCAAATTTTTTTTAAAAATCACATATATTAGCCTTCCATTCGTGTTATATAAAGAATGCACTTTAAATCCAGTCAAATTAATAGTGACACAACTATAAATCCAGCCTGATCTAGTGACATTGCCAATATTTTTTCTAAATGTCCAATATGAATTCACAACTATGGAAATGAACCCTGCACGTCTGAGAAATGCAGGGAAGCAATTTAAAAGCATTTTCCCAGGCGGCCCTGTGGAAGCAGCCCAGCCCACGATGGATGTCTGGCAGCGGGGCTGTTTCGATAACCTTCTGTAAGAGGGACCTGCTGAATGGCGATGCAGGCTGCTGCCTAAAAACAGCTTTAGCCCATCCTGCTGCTTCCTCCCCAGCTCTGTGCCCTTCCCTGCATTACCAGTCCTAGTCGAGCATCCCAGCTTCTGTCAACTGACAGCTGTTTCTATGCAATCACTCTGGACAGTCTTTTAAATGCAATTAGGTTTGTTTCCTTTCAAGCAAGACAAATGCATTGCAAGTCCATTAAAATGCAGTGTAAAAAAAAAAAAGCAAAAATAAAATCAAATCAGTTTTAAATACATTTGGAAGCTAAATCTGTGCAGAGAATAAAGCACAACTGGAAACTTCACTATCTTGCTTTCCACAGAATCACAATTAGAGGGGAAAATAATTACAGGGTTTGCACAATCTGAATAAAAACAGCCCTGCTAAGCAACAGCCCAGCAATCTGCATTACTGATGCACAGCATGAACATCAGAACAGCTCATCGCCTTTCGGTGGGTGAAGGGAGACCCGTTCTGGACACACGAAGTACTCTGCACAGTCCCAGACCTGGCACAAGCTGGGGACTTCATAACATCTCCAGAAAAAGTAAGCCATGTTAAAATTAAGAAATATATATTTAAATTAAAGTGTTTAAATATATTAAAGAGATATAAAATAATTTAAAATGTACAAATTTTAAATAAAGATTTAATAAATTGTTACACTAATTTAAAGATACATATCTAACACATGCTGACACTGGGGTGGGCACCCTGACCCAGGCTCAGCCGGATGGGGTCTGCTCATAAAGCAAGGGCTTCGGTGCAACATCCCACCTGGTAACATCACACATTTACCACACTGCAAGAAGCATAACACGCCAGGCTACAAACGGCATGAAGTGAATCGTGCTGGTGTGCAAACGGAGATAAGAGCGGCTGCGCCAGGGTCTGGGTTGCCCGCTGGTGGCCAGGAGCAGCAGCAGCGGGGCTGCTGGAGGGAGCTGGGCCTCAAAGCGTTGCTGCAGGAAGGCCAAGGCAACACTGGAAAACACGTCCCCAGGCTGTCAGGGTAATGCTGGGGCAGGTGACAGACTGCAGAGAAGTCACGCTGCGGCACTACAAATACTTGCTTAAAAACCAACGAGTCCACTCTCAAGACCGAGATTCAGCGCATGCATGGCTACCTACAGAATTAGGGCCACATGGAACCTAAGGAGAAATACAGTGCAAGTCCTGTTTATACAAGCTCATAAGAGCATAGCCCCCACACACCACAGAGCCTGAGCTCTGACAGGCCCATGCCAGGGCTGCCAGCCGAGCCTGGGGTTTTCCCCTAGAAGGATGCACAAATTTAGGCCTGCACCAGCGGGGTGCCACAGGGCAGCAGGCTTCAAAAGGACACGCTGTCCGGCCATCACAGGCTCACCCCGCTGTCTTCCTACCCTGGAAAGTGTCCTTTTACACTTGAGGTGGTGTGGAGAGCAGGTTTGAACATACAATGTGCATTGAGCTGAACCATGTGCATGGAGCAGCCCCACAAACCATCTCATCCCCCAGTACAGCCCTCAGAGGGGCCGATGCTCTTCTGAGCACTTTTCTGTAACCATGCTGCACAAGACTAAATGCAATTCTCTGTTTTGAGCAACACCTAAGTATACTGTACACTTATATTGCCATGCTGGCTCCAGTGATGGTCACCACAAACAGATGGGGATGAGGTCAGGGCCACCCAGAGGGGTCTGAAGAGGGGACTCCAGCAGCTCCCAAAAAACAAAGCCAGTTCGACACAGGCAAAGACCAGGCGAGACCCCAGGGCACAGCCGGAAGGAGCACGGCAAGAGGCACCAGCACACCAGTAAGCAGGCACACCAACATCCCAGCCCCACAGCAGCCTGCCTGCCAAGGTGTAACCTCAGACAAGGTAACAATCACAGCCCAACTTCAGAAAACTCATTAATTCCAGCTGATGTGATTAGACCAAGTGGTAACAGGCAAAAGGAGGCCCAACAAGAGCAGGGTGAGTGGGTAACAGGAGTTACACAGGCACAAGCCTCTCAGGTTTACTCAACCCGACAGCTGTATCCAGGGTGAGGTGTTTTTTCTTCTTTCAAAATTTTAAATAGGAGGTTCAAGCTGACATAGCACAAAGCTAATGAAATACAATTAACTACAAAAAGGAAATAATCTGATAAACCCGGGGCAGGAAAGTCCTTGGCAGCAGCTGCTGGCCTGCTGCCTCTCGGGTTTCAGCAGCACTTCCAATGGGAGCTGCGTTTGGGAAAACATCTGCTGGTTTCCATGGCCATGCACTGGAGCCAGGCAGCCCGAGGTGCCACGCTGGGAGCCACCTTCTGCAAACAGCCCACGGTGCTGCTGGCGAGCCCCCGAGAGCCAGACGGATGCCACTGGCAGCAACCCAGGACCAGACCCACAGCCCCGCGGGCACCTCTGCTCTCCAGCTCTGCTGATCCCTGGGCACCGTGGTCTACGCAGAGAGACCTGGCACGACAGGGCCATGTCCTGCCATGCTGATGCCATTGCTCAAGCTTTTACAAGATGTTTTGGTTTAGCAACAAAAAAAGTGAGGTTACGGAAAAACACAGAATGGCACTGAAATTATGCCCAAGTTTTTAGAGGCTAACTGCATGGCTCATGGTCCAGAGGTTACTCAGCTTGCCTGAAGTTACTACACGCTGTAGTTTTAGTTTGGACTTTATGGACTACATATGAAAAGAACCCAATGTTGTTTTTAACATGCACATTTTAATGAAGCAAACATTTCTATTTAATAAGTTATAAGATACAATTTTACAATCCTGCATTTTATTCCAGTTTATTTTGTTTTCACTTCCTAGTTTACAATGTAGTGAGCATTTCACATTAAGGCACAAAAAAAAGCACAGTAAAAAAAAAAAACAACAACCTTCCTTTATTTCCCCAATCAACTGTGCTCAAGGGTAGTGCATCCACATGTAACTACAGAACTGTAAGCATGAACTTCTCCATAGGGACAGACAGTGGCATTTCAACAGGTTTTCAACAAATCCTACCTTCTCCTAATCACAGAGTTAAAGCTCATTTGGAGAGTTTTACTAAAGCCCCAGCAGCTGACAGCAATTCAGATACGCACTTGGAAAGTAGTATTGAGTAATCCAGGACAAACATATGAGTTACAATGGAAGTTTTCACTCCTTGACCCTAAGCATGAATCCCCCTCACAGCACAGAAGCGAATTTTGGAAGAGACGAGCATGCTTTGGGCACGTCCTTGGACTGAGATATAATAAAACCGCTTGCACCAAAACCAAGGGTTTGTTGGTTTGCATTGCTTTTACCAGCAGATTTACACACCCGCCCACCCTTCCGCCCGCTACCCAAGTACAGATGTGGGTCTCCATCCCCAGGCTAGCTTTGCACCACCTCAGTTATTGCTTGCCCAGCAGCATCCAGTATACTGGATCCATATACTGCTGTGCTCTGACCTGTATGGATTTTGGGTCACTCAGATGAGAACTATGCCTGTCTTGGTAAGCTAGGGACTTTATTTAACACAGCCAAACTGGGAGTTGTTCTTAAAAAGAAAATAGATCAGTAAGCATGTTGGGAGTTACCTGTAAAGCAAAGTTTTAGAAATTTCACCAGAATCCCGAGCTAATTAAAAAACGCATTGCTAGCATCATGGCCAAAAAGCTACCTGTATAGATTTACAAAGCATTAACATAAAGGCTGAAAGCTCCCAGGAAGTAATTTTCAGTCTGCTTTTGGTCTGCTATAAAAGATAAACTTTTCCTAAATGTAAACCATTAGCAATGCATTTTTCAAAAACATTTTTAAATTTGAGTGGTAAAGCCACTTGTAGTAGCCTTTTATAATGTTAAGCATTAAAACTGATCAAGTATACAAAGGCACCTATTATAGTACCAGTTTTATCTCATTTCTTTACAGAAAAGAATTTGAACTGGGGACAGCCCAAGTCATATTCCATAACTAAAATGTAAAGTCTCCAGTCAAATAAAATCAGTAGTTAAGATACCCAATTACAAAGACAAATTCCAGTTTTCAATTAACATCTAAAGTCTTTAACATCCACGAGGGAAATTAGTGTCTAGTTATCCACATGATTCTCCAAACATTGACAGTGACCTGGACAGTACTGCAAAGGTACAATTTGAGGAAGATATTAAATAGATTTTACATTATGTTGATAAGTAGGATAGAAGTGAAATGCTTGTAAAAACAAAAGTTACAGAATTTACTTCTGAGTGTATTGAAATGTGAGCTGTGTGTATCTAGATACTGCATTTTGCAACAGGACTGCACCCAGTATAACTCTACATCTGAATTGCAAACACACAGACCGACTCTGATGGGGGGTGGGTTTAAGGAACAGTGACATGGAAGGGACTCCCAGGAATGTGCTCATCACCCCATTTCACCGCCAGGATATAGTCACCCCTCTCCTTGACAACGTACGTCACGTTGTACTGATGGTTGCCCAAATGCTTGATGGATACTTCTTCGCACGGTATTGTAGGCCCGTGGACGCCGACTAACAACATATTTGAACCTACAGCAAAATAACAGACTGTTAGCATTCATAAGCTTAAACAAACAAGCATGACTGTACCACAGTATTAGCTCCATAATATTACCATAAACATTTTGTTATTTTAATTCACAACTCAGAGTGTTAATCTGAGGTATGGCTACGTCAGTTTGGTTTAAGAGGGGATTTTATTTAAAAATCCTCGATCTCATGGAGCCAAGGGTTTATTTGTGCACGTTGCCAGACCTGACACACTACCACTATCTAATTACAGCACAGGAGAAATTAACGCTGTGAAAGCAAGCAGGCATTGCCTCTCAAGTACTTCCTTAGAAGTTAACAGCAGAGACCAGCGAGCATGGCTAGCCTGTCATCCACCCACCACAACGCTTGCAGGTGGTCATCAGCACTCACAGCTTATCGGAACACCTTGCACTACAGGCTACGATGTACCAAGAGGGATGCGTAAGTTTACCAACCTGTTTGTTCTCATGCCATAACCTCATTTTTCTTTCAGGTGCTCCTGGCTAAGATAAGCCATTTGGAGAGGAACTGGAATCTTTATAGCCTCTTAAGACTGACTTGATGAGCACCATGTAGTATTTAGAGTTTTTTCTTTACAGCCAGAGCAACACCTCAAGCTCTGAATTTCAACTTTGCAAAATGCCAAGTTACAGCTAAAGCAAATCACGTCTCAGATTGCTGCCAAGAGCTCTCATTAATTCCTAGCTGCCAGCTCACAGCCATGCTCTTCCTCTTTCCTAATGCAGAGTTTGCAATTAACTGAAAGTTGTTTTAGTGCAAAAAACATCCAACTAAACCACCCTAACATACAGCTGGTTCCTATACCCTTACCTGCTTTGCTGCAGTCCACAGAGAAGGAGCTTTTCTGACCCACAAAAGCCTTTGAGAGTCCTGCTCCCCGGGAAACCACTTTGCTGGCATCCGAGGTGGATTTGGGAATGGCACTATAGCAAGTTTCAGTCGACGACCTTGTCACCGACTCTACCATGATGGAAGAAGTTTCGTTAGCACTGCCTGGGCTGACCAGTCGCTGTCCTAGAAACGGAAAAGACTTCAGATGCTCAGATTCACTCTGAAAGGCATTTAGAAGGAGGTTTCGAAATCCTCCTAGTGACTAGCATGCATTCTGCATCCAAAATGCATTTTCAGAGAGGAGCAATTTCCTTCTTCGGTATTTAAACCAACATCTTCCAGTAAGACTGGCAACAATCCCATCCCAGAGCCCTTAAGTGGTTAAAGGACCACAGGAACTTCAGGATTTATTAAGCAAAGCTGGCCGCTGGAGAAGAGTTAATTGTGCTCCAATCACCAAATGCCAAAAATGGCTCGAGTTGGCAGAAAAGCAGGTGCAATTTTGCAACAATCCATTTTGAAAGCAGAGCATGTCCCAGCCCAGGGGAGTGCAGTCCCTGCCATCTGCCCCCGAGACCACCACCACCACCACGTCTGGGCACCAGGAGAGATTCCACTAGCTTGGGGCAGCAGTAGAGATGAACTCTAGCCTGTGCTTCAACACAGCACTGAAGACAAAGAGTTCCTAGGTGTAAAACCAGCCTTCCTCACGTCATCTGAAAGCCCCTAGACATTATAGCCTTCAGTCAGGCCACAGCTACACCAAAATGAGACCAAGAGAGGCATCATTTGTGCTGTAAGCGTCCAGATTTCAGGCTTTGGGGAGGAAAAGTGGGTAAATAAGTCATATTTCCCCACTGCCAATGCAACACCTTAGAGCTAGGTCAAGATCTAGCATTTCCCTGTAAAGCTGTTTTACAGCCCTTCACGGAGCTGAGCCGGCGAGCTCCGAACCGATGCTTCTGCAGCCCGCGGGCGTTTCTCAGTCTCTCCCCAAATCTCTGACCTAGGGTTTGGAGGTGATGGGGAGAAGTGTTTTGCCTCTCATGTTTTTGGGCACCGGGCATCTAAACCTGACTGCTGCACTACCTCAGAGGGACATACTTGCTGAATGACACAAACTACTTCAGGCACGCAGTAAGTACTGGTTAGCTTTTTACCTGTAACCTTTGCCTTGAAGGGGCTGCCCACTATGTGGTTAGGTCCACCATATTTAACTCCAATTAAATAGTTTCCTGGAGCCATGGGTGTGTACATGACTTTGTAACCTTCTGGAGTTTCCTGGCAGTCCATTTTCACCTTTGATGGCCCTTCAATTGTAACAGAGAGGGTACCTGGACCAGCCTTGGTCGTGTTAATGAAAAACTCCGACTGCAACCCTAGAAAGACGTAGCACAGTAAGACACACTCTTCCTTACACCCATTGTTACAAAAGCAGCCTCAGTTATTAAACAGGAACTGGTGATTTGGTGCAAGGGTCAGGAGAGCCCTTCAGGACCAAAAGGCAAGTATCTCGGCATCAAAAGGCCAGCTTAAAAAGGAAAGGCAAAACTCTTAACATGAGAGCCTTTCTGCTGGGAGCTGGAGCCCACACTGACACAAGCTCCTTCATGTCTAAGCTCAGGGAAGTTCAGAGCCGTCTCACCCCACGACCATAAATCAGTGGGGAAGGGCCCACAAGAAAGCAAGAGAGACAATGGCTAAGAGATCTCCTGGAGGAGACGGGTGTTTGAACTGCTCTGCAACAACACTCCAAGCAGTTTGTGGAAACAAAAGCTTGTTTAATTACAGCATCTGGTTAACAGAGCTGAATTACTGCTGTTAATACTAAGCCAATGACACAATGCCAGCAGCATGAGAAGAATTTAAGTGAGGCTTTCAGTCCCCAAATAATTTACTGTCAAACTCTGGCTTCAAATATTTACGATCTTTGGGTTGTTGTATCAGATGCTGCTGACAAGGAATAAAGGGCTTGAGCGCAATCAAAAACAAGACAGTTATGGGAAAGTTTACTACAGTGAGACTGAAGTATGTAGGGGTGGTGGCAAACCAGGGAGAAGTTTCTAGCCTTTCCGCACAAGCGGCTGCTGTGTTGCAATGCTGGGAGAGCCCAGATCTCACAGAGGACAGCACCATCCTCAAGTGCTGTAGCAGGAAGCCTTCCCAAGGAGGCCAGGCAGCCAGCTTGCAACACGCACCGCTCAACCGCAGAGCGGTCCTGGTGCAGCCCCATCCCCTCCCACACACGCTGCTAACAGTAAACAGGCTCCGCTAATTAATGCATCAGAAACTGGAGGAAAATTAATTTCCCAAACCAGCAAGCCTCACAGCTTCTCCCTGCAGACTTCTCACTGCTTTTTCCCTGTCCCCCAGATGAAGGCTTGCCTTGTTGGAGGCTGCAGGCGCGCACCCCTCCCCAGGGGACCCGTTTCAGGTGCTCAGCCACCAGCTATTGCCGTCTCAACACTAGGTCATTGTTCGAAAATGCTGCTCAGCAGCTCCCAGGGCACCGAGCCTTCAGCAGTGGCCAGGATTCAACAAGGGGGCACAGAGTAACTTTGCTGAAGTTAAACAGTCTATTTAGACTAAAAACAACCCCAAGCACCTTTATAGATGGAGAAAAATTCCCCCGTCCCTGGTGCATCAGTGGCTAGTATTAATGAGTGCTTTTGTTTCCACCTATTAAAGCAGCGCAGGCTATAATATCTTTATTTTACGTGGTATATCCATACGCTTCCAAAACCAACTGGTTGGTTTCTCCAGAACAGCACAAGCTTTGGCTGAATAACTGCAGTATTTTTTTCCAGGGAGAAAAAAGGCATACAAAGAATCCACAAAAGACAGCAGTAGATAGCATAAAGGGAACTAGCTACTGCCTTGCATATCAAAGGGAAAAAAAAAACAGCTTCATTCTGCTCTTCACCTGTGTGTGTGGCCCATAAAAGCACACAATTAAACAAATCAAAGTGCATATCCTGGAATGCTTTCATATTTTCTTACAAAGACCAAAATCATACAAATGAAAAAAGCTACATTCTTGAGTTGAGAACTGTCAGATGGGGCAGCCAAAGTAGATAAATAGGTGTCAGATTTCCAAGAAGAGTCAGTATTCATGCTGCATCTGAAGCACATATGAAACACTACAAACAGAACACAATCCACTATATTCCCTAGATTTTACACGTCATGTTACATTTAACGTGACATTTCTTAGAGATGCAAGCACTAAGGAAAAGCTAACTGGGTACACCCCTTGCACCCAGTTGATTAACAGGGGTATGCAAGTTAAACAAGACTCCTTAAACTAGTCAGCCAGCTGAATAACTGCATTCACTACAGGAAAAGCTTCTGAAAACCCTGTTTTGCTGTTACTGCTTGTTACCAAGTTTCAGGACAAAGAAAAATAAAAGCTATCGACTCCATTTGTTCCCCCCCAGTATTTCACCCACTCTGGAGCATACATGCAGTGCAGTCACTGCTTTCTGACAGCTGCGTAACTCTGCAAAAGCCTCCATCCCTTGCAGACCTGATGTGTGCGGTTCACACATGGAACAGAGCCAAAGCATCTCCAGAGCTCTGGGGGACCACCTAAGTGGAGCTCAGCTACCCAGCTCACCGCTGAGCGGCTAACCAGTTCAAGGGAACTTTTGCTGCAGCTGCTGGTTTACAGAGGTTTTAAGTTCATTAAGGCTCAGTGTAGCATGCAGACCTGTTAGTTGATGGTTATAAGAGTTCAGGAGCATGCGAGAAAGTAAAATTAGTCTGCAGCCAGGTCAGCAGAGAATGCATGTTAGTTCAGCTGCCTTAGCAGAGAAAGTCATGTAAAAATATGCCTAGAAACAGCTTCTGGCTCTTCCAAGAAAGCCAAAAAGACCAACAGGTTTGTACAGGAGCTCTAAAAGAAAGGTTACCCGTGGTACCGCTCTCCAGGCCTGGTCCGTACGCCGTGACGAGGGCAGGGTTGCCCGCCTGCCCGGGCTCGCCAACGCGCACTTTGAAAGGGCTGCCCACCACGTGGCTTCCATTAAACTTCACATCAATGGAGTGGATGCCGTTTTCATGGGGGATAAACCGAACTGCGTACTTATCTGCAGGAGAGAAGAGGCTTTTCTGACATCTCAGAGGTGACAGCAGCAGAAACTAAACCCAACACGGAGCTGGTTAGCAGCCCAAGCAAGGCTTCCATAATGTTTCAACATATTTTGGTCCCAATATAAGCAAACTCAGCTTCACAAGCTGCTACACTCCTATTTAAATAGGAAAACTATGTATTTATCACAGGAGGTGTCACAGATTGCATTTTCACCTTGTCTACTAAGAACTGATTTGCAGCGTGAGTTTCAGGGTTATTTGCCTCACCTGTGAAAATAGATGTGACAGCTGAGTCACAGCCCGACCTGTCAGTGGTAGAGAGAGCAGCGCACTGGGCTTCCTTATGAAAAGCAGCTGCTAAAGACAAGTCAAGTCACACCAGCAGGCCGAGCGTGCTGCTCTGACACCACAGACATGGCACCTTTAAGAGTCATTCAGCAATTTGCTGATATTTAATGTTTTTGATTGCACATTAACTCAGAGGAGTGGCTGACCTTCCCCAGCTGGACCGCAGTTAGACTGGCACAGTACAGACCATAATTCATTCAGACTTCAATTGAAAAAGAAAAGCTCATTGCTGCAACAGGTGTTGAGCTTTCTGTAGTGTTTGCTTATATTCAGTTTTCTTGATGTTTCATATGAAAGAGTGAGTGCAAGTTAAAAATAAACTATTTGTCAAAGATGGAAGCAGAGCTTTGAAAAATAAACTTCTTCACTGACTAAATTCAACAATCACATCGTATTTCATCCCCTTCCTTTATGAATAATACCACTGTACCTTCACTGGCAAGCCAAGACTTCACACAAAAACTCTTTAGAGTTTGCCCTTAAATATCAGCATCTTATACAAATTAGGACTCAGTCATTTCATTAGCTATCTAGGAAAAAGCATGCATGTAAACTTGATGGAACAACTCTTACTGAAGTTGCTTACAATGAGAAGTCATTCTCCAAGTAAGATGCTCACTCCTTGGGTACACCGTTAGCAAACCAAGGGATTAAATCCACTCGCTATGAGGCAGGGAGTGTGTTTGTGGCAGTCACCCAGTGTGTTTTGATAAATGTAAAGCCGTTCTCACCTGGCTCCAGCTCAGACACATGGCACTCTTCTACAGCTCCGGAGGGGCTGTGGACTTTAGCATCAATCTTGCCCTTTGCCCCGTTCAGCCTTATAGCAAAGGATGCCGGCTGATTAACTTTTAATCCAGACTCCTGAGAATGCAACAGTCAGATTATCAAATTTAAACTTTTGTTTCAAATTTGTGGCAGCGAAATAACCACTTTAGCATAATTTTTTAGATTTCAACAAAAGACAGTGTTGTGACTTACTTTAACTCTCAAATCAGAAGGTTTAACTCTCAAGGAGTGACTGATTTAAGTCACCCACATCCACTAGGTTGATTTTTTTGATAGTAACAGACCATTTTCGGAAGCCAGGAGACACTTAGCCAAATCGGGCAAAGGCAGGTTTACAAGACTAGTCACCCATTATCACTGAGGCCAGACCCCTGTATTCAGGCACTTGATTTAAAGGATGTTTAAGCGATAGCTCCATTTTCAGCCCGTTCATTCATTCCAGATTCATTCAGGGGAAAAGCCTCTGATAATCCAGTTGTCTGAAAGAGTAATAGGCATGTTTATATTTGCCACAAGAGGCTACATTTAGAACGCCACCACAAGATGTCTTAAAATGAGAAAGCAATTTAAAACACGAAACCAGATGTTGCTGTGCAGACCATCGGCACTGCGCAGCACTGCTTGCTGGAAGGCGACTCAGCGTCTGCACAGCACCGCTCACCACAGCTAGAGCAAAGCTCATGCAGTTATTCGAAGTAATATTTTATGCTGAACATACGTTACCTGATTTCATTTTCAACTAAATCCTGGAGAGGTAAATAAATGCAACTGAGTAGAACTGAGGTACAATATATAAAGCAAATTCCTGATGCAGGTTTAGCAGAGGGTGATGCTGCACACTGAGCTCCTTTACAGAATACTCAGCTTTATCTGCCTCTCCAGGACTTAACTGAAGTGAGTATTCCTGTCAAAAAGTCTTTAAATGAAACACAAGAGAAACATCAATACCACAGTGACTAATTAACGCCCTTGTAACTCATTAGTAGAAGAGACACTATTGGAACAGGCTGTCACGATTCGTTTACACAGTGAAGGTGGAGAAGCCCAGACAAAGTCCAGTACAGGCACATCAAAAAAGCCTCAACTGAAGTACCAATTGTTCGTTGCCACTCAATGAGGACTGAGGTACAGTATATTTAGACACACGTTCTCAGTCTCATTTCCAAGTTTCTGGCTTTGGAGGTTTAAGTCAGACCTTTAATGTTGCTTGTACTTTAATGCAAGTAACCACACACACAAAAATAATGGTAAGGTTAACAGATGAACCCAGACCAACTACAAAGCTGGAATTCTCTCCTACAGATTTGCTGTCATTCATGAATTATCTGAGCCGTGACTGTGTGGTTTTGTGACGTCAGCCAGAGCGAATTCGTGCTCTGACTTCATTGCGGGGCCCTGTCCATCTGCCCACACCAATGCTCAAACAAGGCTGCAGTAATGTCCCAACCAAGCAGGCCTACCCTGTCTCGCCTGCAGAAATGCAGTTTTTTCAGCCCACATGCTGACACAACAACTCAGTTATCAGCATGATCACTGCTTGTTCATTTTCGTGCTTCGGTTCTGACTGGGCCTCCCTTATCTAAATGGGGGAAAAGCAAGTTTTAGCTCCTCCAGCGCTGCTTCTAGAGCCTCTTATTTTTAAATCTCAAATGTTACCACCTGTAATACATTTATTTTAGCCTTCTGCCTTCAAATCCTAGCTAGCGAGAGCTGGGCTAACTCTACTGACCCAAGTTACCAAGAAACTAGTTGTCAAAAACCTCTCTGTCTGCAAGCTGAACTTGAAACCAAGCACCAACCAAGGCAAGGTTATCCCTAAGAAGAAAGGGCAACCATTTTGGTCTTAGAGAACAAGGACGGAATCAGTCTCTGTGGCAAGTTATGGAGATGTTTCCTTATGTCTCACCTGAAGGCTAGTGACAGTGAGCCTGCGAGCATCATCAGACGGGGCGATGACAGGAACCAGGTAGGGGCTCTCAGGAATGTGTTCATCATTGAACTTTATGGACACCTCATAGTTGCCTGGGGGGAGAAAAGATGCAGTGAGTTTCCTTAGTTTCTTTGGAAGTAGCATTCAGTTTTATTTCAGTACATTTTGGCCGTGGTGTGTACCTGGCTCTTGAACTATGTATGATACACCACAAGATCCATCTTTATGGTCTTCAAAGGCAATTTCTGCTTTACTTGGGCCTTCTACAGCAATAGACAGTCCTCCAGCTCCAGCTTCCCGTGTCCATATGCTAAACTCAGCTGTTGAAACACATGAGAGCATATACAAGTGTAAGTTTGCTGCAGCTGGCTTTCTTCTTCTAACAGACCGTGCAGCATCCCATACTTACGTGTATGAGAAACGGTATGTCGTGCCATGATCTGGGGTGATAACACTTAGCAGTTTTTCCAGGAGACTTCTGTTAGCCTTGAATTAGCCTATTAGCCTTGTATAGCACACCTTACAACTTCAGGCTCATTCTGAGAGCAGTTTCCTAAACATGGTTTTCCAGACTGTGTTTCTCCATCTGCATGATGCAGCAATATTATTTCTTTGTATGTGTTTCTCCACTGACCACCCCCCAGGCTTGGGGCAACCCTGAGGCATTACACTGAGCTCTGCTCAGGCTCTCAGAAGCGAAGCTTTCACAGGAGCCAACAGAAACCAAAGCACCGCATTGCAGACCCGTGCACAGTGGGCACTGGGGCCTGAGAGCAGAGGACTCACCTGGGACACCCGTCTCTCCACGTTCCAGCCCTGGGCCTCCAGCTCTCACTTTATGGGCTCCTCCCTCGCCAAGCGGCCCCACCGTGAACTGGAAGGGGCTGCCCGGCACAGGCTGACCTCTGTATTTGACATCCACAGTGTGGACTCCCATTTCTTGCGGCACAAAGCGAACGCAATAGGTGTTTTTGTCAGCTTCTACTATTTCTGCATCAGAGGTTCTTCCAGAGGGACTAGTTACCTGGGCTGTCATGTCCCCGCAGTCAATTTCTAACAAGAACAGAATACAAAATGCAGAAGAGAGTGACAAAGGGATTGGGTACTTTGTTTTTTGAAGCAGGAACTGAGCTCAGGTGATTACACAGCGCAGATGACAGAACAGGTATGTAGGTGCTAGGTTGTACTCCCAGCTAGATGCATGCTGCTGAGCAACAAGCCCGGCCAGTTACAGCTCACCAGGTGCTATGAAGGCAGATGAAAAGGCCGGATAAGTGCAGCCAGCTAATACTGGCCTATGATTCACATTTGCCAGGCAGCAGTACAAACACTTAACAGCCAACATGATTATCTTAAAACCCTGGAGACAAGCTGAGCTGTGCAGCCCATTCTCTAGCTTGCTGTACAGAGAACCAGTTAAGATCTCCCTGGTATTTATTTCTCCATACATTGATCATGGTTATGCTTATTTTTAACAGTTCATAGAGACCACACTACCAGTGTTTCTTCCCTACGTTGTCTTAACATGAGGATGACTTAACACTGAAGTTCCTATTTCCATTGCTTCAGGTACACCTACACTATACAAGTGCAAGTTATGGTTATGGGGAAAAAGGATGTTGCTTACCTGGAATTTTTAGGTTCAGATCACATATGCTTCCAACTGTTGCAACAGAGGGAGCCCGTCTTGTTCGTGTGATGCTCTCCTTAACTCTTCCCTCACCACTTATCTTCACAGTAAATGGGCTGCCTGCAAGTACCACAGCAAGTCATTCCTCCTCTACTCATTACACACTGCATCAAGGGGAAGAGTGAAAGCTTCCTCTAACTGGCATTGTATCACAGTGGAAGTCTTATAGGCAGTTTACAGTGAAGTCCAACTGAAATACAGCCATGTAACCAGAACAGTTTTGGATGCTTTCTTGGAGGGTACTGGTAAGACCTCCTCGAATCTTCAGGACTTATGGTCTGCACCACATCACACAGCTCACCCACAGTTCCAGTGAGCTGGCCAGCTAGGTAAGACCTTTGCTGCACTAAACAAAGATGCCAAACGCTCCCGCTTACCTGGAATATGTTCATCCGCAAATTTAGTAGACACAATGTATACACCAGGTACAGTTGGAAAATAGGACACTTTGCAAGTTCCATCTTCTAGGTCTTCAGTTTGGATATCTACCTTGCTGGGTCCTTCAACTGCCAGTGATATCCCACCATAACCTACAATACAGTTAAATTAACCTCACATTTCCAGAATGATAGCATAAATTTGACATGTAATAGTCTAAACCCAAAGCAGTAGCTAGTCAGAAGCCAGCTTGTTTCAGTGGGTATGCAGGAGCTGCACGATGTCTTAATAATATTTTTGTAGTCCTAATAGGTCAGATCATATTTAATGAATGCAAATCATGCATTCAGCTCCTAAAACACTCTGATCATTATCACTTTTATTTCATTAACATTGAAATGGTAGCTTCAGACTGCAGTCAAGGCTCCACATCAAACCAACAGGGAAGTATCTTCCTCATTTCCTTCTTGCTGTACACAGTGATTCTAGAATCAGCACCATCAAATGAAAGAAAAGCTTTGTCAGTGCCTCAGTGACAGTCCCCGTTGGCTGTAAAGAAAGACATTGGCCAAGATAATGCAAAGCATTTTAGAAGTCAATAGCATTGCCTAGAGTTAATAACTGAGAACAGAGCATGCTTAATGCACTCTTTGCATTACAAACAGATCTGCTGCTATGCAGCTTGTGACCTGGTGATCCCTTGCTGAGGAAGACAATACTGTCCTTAGGAGAGTGTGTTTCACAGCAACTCACAGTCCCTTTACAAGGGAACTAACCTGCATCTCTTGTGTCTACAATGAAGTCACACATTTCAAAGGTTCGTCCTTCTACCAAACCACGTCCAAAAACTCTTGCTCGTCTGGCATCTCCTATCTCAGACTGGACCACCATGATTGTTACAGGGCTGTTTGGTACATGGCTCCCATTTTTCTTGATGCTAACCAGATGTTCTCCTACTTCCCGTGGAATGAATGAGATACCTATAAAGCAGAGAAATGTGACAAACTTGTTCACTTTTTATGCATGTTATACTTGATTAAAAAGCCTTAATCATACTAAGAAATGAAATACTGAAAGAACATTCTTTATACACATTGAAGTGTTGTTCTCAAATGGGCCATAGAACCATTCACATATGCTGACAAACAGCACTTCAATTACAACCTGGAATGCTAACAGAAAAGGTCAGTCTTCAGACCCTTCTGTGTTTCACCAACTGTGCCAAACAATGTCAATCATGTGGTTTGACAACACTCCTTCAGGAAGGTGCAGAGAAGAATTAAGTCATTTTACATAGCAAAGAAAACTGGAGAAGAAGCTGCTATGCTGCTCCCAGATGAAGACTATATCAGGGCTTACCAATGTGGTTATTGGGCAGCCTTTTCAGAAGACAAGGCTCATCACGACCTGATGGGGCTTTAATGCTGGCAGTCAGGAGACTAAGATCAGTCTCAGTGATGTCCAATAAAAAGTCAGCAGCAGAACCAAGCTTAACCTGAGACCGTCTTCTGTTATCATCTGTGGAAATGAGAGAGAAATGAGTCCAGAAAGAGCAGGAGGTTAAGTGCAGAATGAGTTGGAGGACTTCACATTCCTGCCACAAACCAGGCCCCCCCCACGCTATCAGAGGCTAACTTTCACTCTGAAGTGCCTCCAGAAGTCTAAGCTTTATACCTGTAATCTTGGCTGTGAACGGACTGCCTGGGATGTGCTTGTCGTTGTACTTGACCAGTATGCTGTAGTTCCCAGGTAGAGTAGGCAGGTATGTGACTGTGCATGTCCCGTCCTTGTTATCAATGCAGCTGATCTCTGCTTTTGAAGGTCCTTCAATAGCCAAGTCCAGTCCACCTAGGAAACAGGGAAAGGACTTTTAAAGAGGAAGATTCAGTACTTGGTACTGGAAACGCAGCTCAGATTTACCTTTTCCAAGGACAGCAGCAAAAAGAGTTCAGGCCAGTCCACCAAGGCCACAACTCAAGTAAATCTAACAGATTGAATAAACAGTGATTCTAGTCCAGTTGTCATCCACCAGATCTAAGCTGCCTTCAGCTTATTTTTAATCAAATGAATCATTTGCACCCTGTACCACATCCGAGTCTACTGCTCTCAGGAAGAAGTAATAAAACAGTTTTTACTGCACAGAAAATGCAGCTTGATGAAGGCCATTTTGCATTATATTTGCACAAGTCAGTATTTGTTTCATACCAGAGATTCATATTTGGACAAATGAATGCAAATTATGCTTCAAATTAATGCTGACACACATTACACTTCTAAGAAGTTTCTAGTTTAGTGTAGGATGGGTTTAAAGAACAGACTTACCCTCTCCTGCATCTTCCGTGACAATGGTAAAGGTCGCTGGCTTATTTGCAACCCCATAAATGAGGCCAGGCCCATAAGCAGACACACTGCCACTGTTTGGATAATTCACGTAGAACTGCAGAGGGCTCTCTAAAGAAAAAAAGCAAGAAGCACTTTTAAGGATGGGTGGCCTGGACTACAAGTCTGAAACAGGCATCAAGCTGCTCTGACCCAACGGAATCTTAGGCTTATTCATACCCACATTCTTCAATGCCATACTCACTATTTGGTATTTGAAGAACCTTTACACAACTGTAGCGCACTTTAAAATGAATAAGTCTCCCCTTTCATCTTCAAAAGATACTTCTCCACAATTTGTTCCACATTTAGTCATTACAAAGTGCTACTCCAATTACCACAGATAAGCTTAAATGATGTTGTAAAGGGTCTTGCTCATCACAAGTTTATATTTAGCACATTAAATCAGAACACGACTCAGAGAAGCAGTCTTCCAGTTCAGACACAAATCTGAATTTTGGTAGTTCAGAATTAGGAATGAGCACAGCACATTGCTTGACTCAATGAACCTGAACTAGCAAATTTGAAGGGTATCCAGGAACACATTTGCCAGCCTCAGATTAGTAAAGCTGGTGCACAAGAACAAAAAGTACAGTCACCAACAGCCAATAATAGTTTCAAAAAAAAAAAAAAAAAAAGGCACAGACAGCTCTCAAGTCCTAAATTTTGCAGCAGAGACAGAAGCAAGCTTGATTCATGATAGCCATCAAAAAGGAAGCATTGCAGCATATCATCCTTCTGGCCAGGCACAGGACAGTGGTCTTACTGAGCCAATACATCAGACAGTCTGGCACTTACAGAAGTGCTATATCCATACGCACTGCTGAAGATACTGAAGTAGCACTATGCATCACATTATCTGAGTTCCCTGTTTCGGCCAAAGTTATCCTGTGTTTCCATGTACTAGCAGAACCAGCAGCCCAGGGTCAGGCAGTGCTGACAGTATTTTTGTCCCACAAACTGCCACGGAGCTGCCCCTTTTCCCCCACGCAGCCGACATGCCTGCAGAATCACAGGGCAGCGTGAGCTGCCAGGCGAGGCAGAGCGCTGGCTGCGGAGCTGCGGCAGCTAGTGAATTAAGGACAAAAAGAGAGAAGAGAAAGGGAATGAAAGGCAGTGGTTTCTCTTTGTTAAGAAGCAGCCAGGAAGAAAGAAAGATTACAGCATAGCATGCATGAGTGTTTTATTTTATTGCAATGAGATGGAAAGAGTAACTATAGTGTTTTAACCACTTAGTCCTCCCCACAGATCATAGCTTTTATGCCAATGCAGTTTTTAAGGATAAACATGTACTGTAAGTATTAGTTTTGTTGAGCACCAAGGCAGTAAATTTCAACCTGAAAAAAATGGTGGTTTGAAAATTGTATGTTTCTTCTTCATAAGAAAATGCCACAAAAGCAAGCTTCCAAAACCAAAATACATTTTAAGCCTGGCTGGTACTATTAAACCACAATGGAAGCTCACATGTGCCTGCACTTCCTCCTTTGCTTTAGTTTCTCTTTGGACTGCTTGCAGATGAACTGCTGCTGAACAGTAAGATGTCCTAGGCAGCTTTTACTGCAGTACACACAGCTAAGCTATAGAAACCTTAACAGGGAAAAGATGCATCAGGACACTTGACTCAGATCTATGCGCCACCTGCTTTATCATGCTCACCTGGGATGTGCTTTCCCATATATTTAATGTGCATTTCATGCAGTCCAACTTCAGTAGGAGCATATCTCACTGTTACCGTGCCATCCTTGTTATCCACAATATCTGGCGTATCGGTCTTTCCAGAGGGCATGTGCACTTCACCTACAAAAAGCCACCATGTGAGTTACAAAAGAAGAAACTGCCTGCTTCCACTCTCCCACCCACAAAGAATTGTCTAGCCATTTTAAACAAGCATTTTAAATTGTTAAATTACTTACCCACAGGCACAAATAGGAGACTAATGGGAACACTCAACAGACATGTTTTCTACTTAAGCTACACGAATACAACACAGTGGTAGACATCTGGCAAACAGTCCTGTGACCTTACAAACTCCACAGGCAGAGCTGTTTGCTTCAGCCACTGAAATTTCCATGGCAAGCCCCAGGAAAGGGACTGATGTACTTCATCACAAGGCGCTCCCTCTCTAAGATCAAGAATCCCTTCAGCAGGGACAGATCAGGGCTCAGGGTGGGACTGCTGAGCTAGAGAGCCCCCAGCCTACGTGTGCAGGAGCTTAGTGTGACAGGAGTGCTGCCGGGTGATGTTTCATGCAGAAGAACGGTCAGCTGTTTTGGAGAAGGGACGTGACAGGGATGCAAGATTAGACTTTTTTGCAGCATCTGCATGAAATATATACAAAGATAATCAAGGATGTAAATAGCTGCTCCAGAGGGTAAAAAGCAGGAGCAGGTCCTGCAGTGTGGTAGTTCACAGACTAGCACCAAGGGCCATGGCAGCCCCAAAAACTCCCTCGTTTAACTCAAACCATCACAGGGGTGTATCCCACTTAACCCTCAGCGGGTGCTGCTTGAAATTAAGCAACTAAGTTACTGGCACAATACAATTCTCCTCCCCATGCTATGGTCTAGACCACACAGACTGTTAGCTACACATGGATAAACGTGTTAACAAAGAGCAAAACCTCCCCGAGAGGCTCCGCATCCTTTGGGTACCTGTTATTTCTCCTTTCCTTACAGCAAAGGGGATAACCATATCAAAGGGTCTGAATCCCATGCCATTCATGTCTCCAACCGGTACATATGCTTCTTCTGTAACCTGCAGGAAGCAAAAGGATCGGTCACATCATGGATGAAGGCAGGCACAAGCTAGCTGAGCTCTGAGCAGCTCCACTATGAGCAGAAGCAGGACAGGGTGCAGTGATTATGGCGGTCAGCCAGCCCCTGGACCGGGCCCAACTAGAGCAGCGTCCAGTCAAGCTTTCCTCCATAACACCCCCACATCGCAGAGCAGAGCAAATCAAACATGGTGCGGATGGGAGGCATGCTGGAAAAAAGTGAGGTCAAAATGGAACACAAGAGCGTGGGAGACAACGTAGCGCACACAAGACCCAGAGTGGCTCCATCTGAAAGGATTTAGTTGCTTAAGGCCTGGAAGAGAAAGTGATTTGAATGTGGCAGAGTGATTGCAACACAAAATTGACAAAAGAAACAAGTTTCACAATACAACTCTGGACTCAAGACACGGTGCTATTTTACTGGGAAAACAGAGCAATGCAGTCAGGTTGCTTTTGCCAACAGTAGACATTGCAGAAGTAGAAGCTGTAGGTGTAATGATCCTCTTCGTGTTTAAGGTGTTATTGAGAATTTACTTGGAGATTCCCTTCAAGCAACATGGAAAAAACAGGTCTGGATCCCAAGAACAATTGATCAAACAGAAAGAGTGAATACAATGACCAGAAAGAATCAAGCAGTCCCAAGAAGCAGGCTGTCATCTGAAATGGAACACAGATGGGGGAAAACAACCAAAAAAATGTAAAAATTGTGTACCCAAGGGCGGAATCCAGGGGGGGGTGCACCCACTGTCTCCTGCGACCGCACGGCAGCATCATCTGCATCTACAGCCTGGTTGGTGGTAAAGGCAGGTTAGGCGTTATTCCGGCGCCGAGCAATTCCCACATTTCACAACAGAAGGCACGGCACCTGCCAGCTTCTGAACGCCTTCCTCCCACCACTGCCCCTCCCAGCAGTCCCACCACCACAGCCACCTCCAGCCAGGGTGGCTGCAAAACCACCCACACCCACCGGGGAGAGGCACGGGGGGAATGCCACCAGCGGCACAGCAAATGGCCAAAGCAGCGCTGGGGAGCTCGGGAGGGAAGCTGGAAAGCAGTGCCTATGCATGGGTGAAACTGAGTTTCAGAGTGAGAGGTTTAGACCTAAGAGACAAGAGCTTCTGTGAACAACCCAGTCCACACAGCAATAGCTGCGATGCTCCTCTGGATTCACAGCTGGGATCTCTTCCCGCCAGACGTGCCAAGAGGACAGCTGCACGCTCCCATCTCCCCAGCCCGAAGCAGCAATGGGCGCTCCAGCCGCAACCCACGCGTGCAGCTCCACCGTCTCCTCCTGACGAGAAGGTGTCCTCTACCTCACAGCAACATCACCCCGCATTTCCACTGCGCTGTTCTCAGCCCCCCAGCCTGGCCTGGCTTTCAGGCTCACGTCCGATGAAAGATCAGGGTGTGTGCAGAGCCGTCTCCTGCTACCCTTCTGTAGTTTGTTTCCAAGTTTTGCTCAAAGGGCTTCTGTGAGCCCTCAGAGGCACCTAGTTTGCTCCCGACAGCACACGGGGATTTTGTTTGCTTTTTAAACCGAAACATGCGGAAGTCCTGCTTATGGGAAGGAGGAGGATTTGACCATAACACTTCAGCTAGCAAAACCATTTTTAAGTGTGAGCTAACGGCCTGCTTCCCTGGGATCTGTCAGCACACCGTTTCTTATTTTGGGGTCAACATCATAGAGTGAAAGACAGACAAGTCAGAGCACCGTATCTGACGAGAGCTGAAATAATTAGTCTTAGAAGCTGATTACAACCACCCTTACATCATTTAGAAAAAGAACTACATGGTCAGGAAATTAAATATTTTGTTCAAGCAGCCAAGCCTTCATCCTCTGATGGCTTCTATCCCTCTTCACCTAACTACACTGCCTGCTCAAAATAAGCTCTGAGAGTAACAAGAACTCATTAGCTCCTGCTAGTCTAATAAATACCTAACAAAATTTACACACGGAGTTAACCTATCACTAAATAAAACATGGAAGCAGGAATCTGAGTGGGAGGTATTTTTGGAGCAGAGCTGGCTTACCATAACAGTGAAAGGACTGTTGGGAATGTCCACCCCACCAAAGCGGACATAAATCACATAGGTTCCTGGTTTGGCAGCAGTGTAGAAGATATCGTAAGTCCCGTCCTCATTTTCAACAACATCTGCCTCAGCTTCTGTCCCATCTGGCGTCAGGACGGTGCACGTCACTTTTCCCTTCCCTGCTGATTTGGCATCTACCACGAAACCAACCTCCTCACCAGTCTTCACAGTGGGTGCAATTCCAGGACCTACAAGGCAAGTTTTGTTACAGAAAACGTTCAGATGGCAGCTTTCCCAGGCAGGCAGCCCGGCACCAGAGCCCCACAGAAGTTGCTGGGGGAGCAGACATATAGCAAAGGACGTTTGCAGCGCTGGCCAGCACAGGCGAGGCTGGCGGTGTGCAAGAGCTCGCCACCCGCCTTCCTCCTCCTCTGCAGTCAGAGCAACTGGATGAGAATAGAGAAAAGCGAAGTCTGAAGAAAGCAGCGCCTTAACGCATGCTTTTATTACCATACTCCTTTATGCAGAGCCAAGGCACTATCATTTACTGCCCTGGCCAGTGACTTAGATATCACTGCTTTAACACCAAACTCCACGTGTAAACATCTGCACCACTGTAGCCTATAAAAGGGCACAGTAGCAGTCATGGCCACGCTTCCTCTTACATTAACAGCGAACAATTTTCCACTGCTTTGCCACGCGTCCAAAAAAAATCATGAAACAATGCCCAAATCCAGCCTGAAGAGCGCTGTGTTTAAATGAGAACTATTAACTCTTATTTGCAGTGCGTATTTGATACTCCTGCTTTTGACCACCGCTTGTTACTGGGTAAGTGGCTCGTTTTCAAATGGCAACAAACCTGCCATTTTAATACCTGAACAGTATTCCAGCATCTACTCCTACAGCGACTGCATTTCAGCTTTGCAGCTGAGTCAAAGCCACTTCTTGGAAATGGGAAATTTAAACTGGCATCCGAGAGGAACTGCCATTACTGTTATTTTGAATAGTTAGTGACTTGAGTTACTTGGAACAGTATCAGATTCAGCCATTAAGGCCTCTTTTAAACAAATTTTGTAGCAAAGGGGATACCTGCTGCTCTGTTTTTTTTCCATTGTGCCAGCAATATATTTCTGGTTTAAATGGGCTTGAAAGCAGCCAGCTGCTGGCCTGGCACTGGGTACACTCTCACTGCACAATTCACGTCGGTACAATGCCGAGACAACTCTCCTGGGTCTACAACCACAGATTAAGTTTCCCTGTTCAGTTTGGTCTTGCCCAATTTATTTATTTATAAATCACGGGACTTAACATTCAGTGATGTTGCTGTAACTAGTTCCTACCCTTTCTGCTCCTTCCCACAGCCTCCGGCTGGCTGGGAGGTGGCAGCCTGCCACGGTGGCCAGCCCAAAGCTGCACGATGACCACCTGGCCTGAGAATAGGTAAGGGTTGATGCTATAAATGCGCTCCAGCAGCGACACATTTGGAATCCCTCCCCTCTACCAAGGCACTGATTTTTGAGGCAGTAATTGAGTTGTGGTAACTTCTTATCTTGAAGTTCTCTCCTTCCACTCCCCTTCCAAAACTCTGTCCATACCCTGGCCAACTTTGACCAGCAGAAAAGCAGCAGAAAACTACTAATAATACACCGCCCAAACAGGATTTGCTAATCTTGAAGTACACAGCCAGCTACTTATATCCAAAGCATGAATTCTGTTCTTGCTCAGAATGAAAAGCTTCTTGCAATGCTAGCAGTGTAGAGATCACGAATGCAGTGAACATGTGCAGATGTGTTATTTTTAAATCAACCTCACTGCAATTCTCAACAGGATTTACCTAGGCCAAAATAAGCATCAAACTTCAGTTACAACTGGCTGTTTGTAACAACACCCCAGACAGTTTGAAGACTGCAAGAGATTCCTGCTCACCCATGGGGTGGAGGGTTCTTTATTTTTATGAAAACCTCTCTTGCAAGAGCAGACAGATGACACAAGTCTCTAGTGTCTTCTACAAAGTCAGATCCCTTGTGCTTTTTTTCCCACTCAAATTAGCAGTTTTTCAGAATTAACACTCATTAGACAGTGCACAGGGAGCACATGCAGCCTGCTACATCAACTGTACCAGCCTCTTAGTGCAGCTTTACACCAAGCACAAACAACAGCAATAGATAGAACCTAGCACACACCTGTGGCCAAACATTTGCTGGCATCCCCTGCTGGAGATGCCCGGATACGGTAGGGAGAGGATGGGATATCATCTCCACCATACTTCACACCAATTGTATAGCGGCCTGTTTTGTCAGGGACGTAGGTCACTGTGTAAGTGCCATCCTTGTTGTCATGAATGTCCACTCTCTTGGGCTTGCCTTCTTGGTCCTGAGGAAAGCAAAGCAGAAGATTTAGGCACTATGAATTAGTTATGATTTCCTTCAGCAGGACAGCAAACTTGTTCACAACCATATTTAGATGGCTTCAAACAGGTTCAGAATTGAAGCACTAGGAATAGGCTATCAGAAGCAAGAAGGTGTCAGACCACTATAAAACAATCAGAGCCATCAGCAGCTACGTTTTGCTTGATACCAAAATGTTTATGAGATGTAGCAAGCCATTTTAATTAACTTTGCATTAATTGTAAGAAGTTTTAGGCTTTGCTGTCATATAGCTGCTGGAAATGAAGAACACTTCCCAGGTCCCCAAGTCACAGATCAGCAGTCAGACCAGGCACCTCTGTCCTGATAAAGCACTAGGTTGCTTTGGCCAGCTGCTCCCTGAAAGGTTTGAGGTTGGGTGGAAGTATTACTGGAGTCTGTTGTCAGCCCTCCTCAATGAGACATCCAGCTCCTGAGATGCCTTAAGGTCTACAGTTAAAAGCAGGTCTATGTAGTCCCTTCAACTACCATTTCTACGCTGAACAGAATTAAATAGATGCATAAACAACATAGATCTGAGCTTCAGCATCAAGCCTTCTTATCTAAAACCAAGATCAGCATTGTGCAAAATGGTTTCCATCAGATCTGCTCCCAGCTTTCAGTGCAACTCAGCAGCTGCAAAGCATGAAGCACTTCAGAAAGTCTTCCAGGCCTGCTCAGACACAAAACCGTGTTGACACCATTTTGTAATTTATGACTTAAACTGCCTGGGGTACAGCATAAGCTGCAAAGGACTTGAGATTTCAGGTACAGTGTAAGAGAGCTTGCTCCTTTCAGAGAGGCCTGTAAAACATTTGACATTCAAGAGTTCAGAATCAGAAGCTGTAGCAAACAAACGCATTCCCACCATGCAGGGCTTGTGGAACTTGATCTTCAAAGCCACAGCCATGCTGGGAGCTCTGATAAGTATTTTGGATCCTTTAAGGGCACACTTGCATTCCAGAATAAAGCCAATTGTTTTGCAGCACCTGAGCAGATGGGACAGCATGGGAGCAAGAATGCAGAACAACAAGTACAACCGGCCATGCCATGACCTAGGCATGCCAGTGCTGAGAAATGTGCTTTATGGCCCACTAAACAGAGACATTTTTGCTGATGCCACAGAGTCCAAGCATCAGAAACTTCAGGAAAAGCAATAACCAAGTCAAACAAAAACATTCCTGTAGTATCTCCTTAAGTGGCTTACAACTGACTTTGAGCAACCTTGAGAGAAACTTGTTTGTTAATTTATCATCACATAACACTCAGTGTGGATGTTATATCGTGGCCTTGCTGAACTACACTGAAGGCTGTCTCCATTTCAAATCCCAGCATTTCTGTAATCTTGTAAGAAGATGTATTTATCTCATTTTGGGCATTTGCAGAGTGCAAGGTTAATTATGAGCCAAATATAGTATGGGTGATGACTAAGACAGAAGTCTCATAGAAGCAGCCTCAAGAGCTTCACAATCACGGAGCTTAAGGCCCAGTCAGCAGTCCAGCGTTCAGGACACTGGACATGCCAGGGTATGGTTGTGCACACTTCACACAGAAGCCACTCAATCCCACCTAGAAACAATTTGTTTCAACTCCTGCATGGTTTTGCAATTACTCACAGTTATCTGTACAGCGAGAAGTCCCTGCCCGGCATCTTTAGCATCCACAGCAAACTCCACAGGCAGGCTGGCTGGTATGCCATAGGAACTGAGACCTGGTCCACTTGCTGTCACTTTACTGGCATCATATGTAGGAAGCACCTTCACCTTGAAGGGACTTAAAGAGAAACCTGTTATTGCCCCCTCCTCCTAAGTCAAGGTTGATCATTGCTGCAGTACACGCTACACAGGTGGACAACACAACAGGCATTGACACCACTACCAGCTTCATTTGAGCCTTTAGCCAATGCCCAGCCTATCACTGGGACAGTTTTCCCTTCCCTCAAAAGCTGACACAGAACAACGCTAACTGAAGGGGAGATCTGATGCTCTGTGGAGCCCTTGAGCTGCTGGGGCACGTGCACAGCCTGGAGTCTCTGCAGCACCTGAGCCCAAGGCACATCGTTCTGGTTACTACCGTGAGGAGTAGGTATGGCTCTCCCGGTAACTGCCAGGAGTGGAAAGGAAAGGTTAAAGCAGAGCTTTGTAGCTGGGATGAACACCCTCAGGAATCCTATGGGCTTGGGCAGACAAGCCAAGACAGAGCAGGTGCTGAGGTGCAGATACACCTCCCCTGCTGTAGGTGCAGTCTCATGCCACCACTAAACCCAGAAGTCGTGCACGTAGCTGCACTGGTTAGGTAGAAAGGGCCACAGCTAGTCCTTAAATGGTGCTCACGTGCTTGGAGAGCACAATCAGGTCATGAACTTTTCAGTTTATCTAAGTTTAAGGTAATCCACTTTACCTGCGAGGAATCTCTTCATCAGCATATTTGACAGAGATCATATATGGTCCCTCCTGCGTAGGGGTGTACACCACAGTGTGGGTGCCATCTCCGTTGTCTACCACATTAACAGGCTCCACAATTCCTAAAAAAGCAACAATTTTCTCAACCGTGCTATTAAAACTCAATTCCTCATCAGCCATTTGCTGCATGAAGCTCCAAGATGCTCTGCTGATTTACAGTTTGCAATGAGCTACATTTCAAAAATTTTTTTTTTTTGAATGAAAGAATGAATGCAGTGGGCATGGATCAGTGATCAGTTTCCCTTATTTTATATTCAAGAGCCATTAACTTAAGACAGATTTGTCAGCTGCTCTCTGGGCACCCATTTTCTCACTGTAAACAAAAGCCAGCATGAAAATACTGGAGAAATATCTGTCTTTCTGTACAGTCCTGGTCAAGAGCAATTTCTCAAAATACACTGAAGATCTTCCCAGGAAGAAAATGAGTAATGGTTGTAATTGCCTGAACTGCCATTTACAAGATTACATACTGTTTACTGGGATTCACTGCACAGAGTTTAGCCCTAAAGCCTGTTAGTGCATAGCATTCACCAATTTGAGTCTTTCACAATCAGATATTTGGAAAGGCAGGTTCACTGCCTAGACAGGAGAACCCTGCAAGCTGCCAAAGTCCTAAGAAAGCAGGATCAATTATTTCACTTTGCATTAAGCTATATCTACAGCAGATTATGTGACATATCAGTCCAGATCAACACACAAAGCAGTCTACAATTATAAGTTGGCTTGAAAACACAGGAAGGATTAGCAGTATAGCAAGTGCAAAAGAAATGTATAGTTGCCATGCAAAGCCTTAAAAGCAGCGTAGTTTCATAGAATCATAGAATGGCCTGGGTTGAAAAGGACCTTAAAGATCATCTAGTTTCAACCCCCCTGCTCTGGGCAGGGTTGCCAACCACTAGAGCAGGCTGCCCAGAAATTGTTTGATCCCACTCCCTCCTCCAGATGATTCTTGCTGTTGCCAGTTGGATTTCTGAGAGCCAAAGTTGCCAGTAGTTAGTAAGAGTTCAAACCTGTTGCAGTGTCACCCTTTGGATCACCTTTAAGAAAATCTGAAATCGTTTTCAATGGGGAGCGCCATCCCTGGGAATCCGTCTCATCCGCTAAAATTAAAGAACTGTTACCTGAAGGGCACTTGCACCAGAGTGACCCAATACTCGAGCAGTGAACCGGCTCTCACCTTCTAGTGAGGTGTGACTTAAAGACACCTAAGGATTTCAGCAGGGGCAACCCATACACAACCCCTTGCTACTATCCCATTAGGGCTTAAAGTTGTCCCTCAGCTGTGCCTCATGGATGGACAGTCTTATTTCACTGCCGGGCTTTGGGGGTCTTTTTGGTGATGTTGCTCCACAGAAGAGCAAGGCTGTAGCAATGGTTTTGCACTGGCGTGAGCAGCACCCTCGCTAACCAAGCTCTGCTGCGTGCTTGGTGAGCAGCAGCTGCCCTGACCATGGGGCCGCTTGTTCTACGTGAGATGCTGTGCTATGCCAGCCAGCCCGGCTTCAGCTGGAAGGCTGTTCTGAGACTTCGGATTTACTTTTTTACGCCTAAATCTAAGCCGTGTCTGTTCACCAGTGATGCTTACTCATGTCGCTTCTCTAAACTCCAAAGATTAGGATAAAGCCATCTAAAGACACCGCCCAAAGCAGCACTACCCAGAACACAGTTCTTTTACAGCAATACACACGGATCAGCTCTCCAGATGCATGCACCAGAGGAATGAGAACCAAGGGAAATGCTCCTTCAAGTGGCATCACCACCCTGGCAAACAGGGCCAGGAGCATGTTACCCACCCAAATGCAGAGAAGGGCACAGCCAGATGGAGTACTTCAGTTCTTACCTCTGGGTCCTGCAACCACCACCTCCAGGGGCGCTACTCCTGCCTTGCTGGTGTCCACGGTAAAGGACTGGGGGATTTTGGCTCGAACAGCTGTTCCCAGACCAGGCCCTGCAATCTTCACCTTGCTGGGATCCACTACATCCTTCACAGGAACCTTGAAAGGACTGCCTGGAAGTTAAGACAGCAAGTGTTAAACAACACAGACTTAACAGTTACAGTAAAATGCCCAGACGCATGCAAGTGGTAGGCTCTGTCTTTGTGGACTGAGCCATTTTAATACCTTGGGCACTTCCATGGTACCCAAACAAAACAAGTTACTATCAAAGACAGCACCAGCTCAACCTCTGCTATGCACTAAATCAACAGAATAAAGCTTCTGAGGCACAGGCAACTGATCAAAATGTCAGGTTGCAGTATATAGCTTTAACTGTAGAAATAACATTTTTTAAAGGGAATATATGAAGAACTAGCAGACTGCACCTGGAAGTAGCCAGGCTGAGTGCCACAGACTGCTGAACTCAAACTGTCAGCTATAACCCAAGTTTTCATCCTCACCCAGCAATCTGCTTCTGCTCTGATCACAAAGTAACAATTCAGTTGTGATTTACCTGCTTAGCACACCTGAGAAAAATGCATGAAACAAACCAGAAGCACAAACACAGGCACTTGTTTCCTTCATGTTTTTATCAGTTTCAGTATGTTTATAAATAAAATGGGGCCAACAGGAAAGAACCAGCTCCCTCTGAACGTCTGGGAAAGAATACTTAGATATATACTGTATGACAGCATGTAAGCACACATTGCAGCAAAACGTGCCTGGTGTTTAGGAGCATTAATTATTGGTTTCAAGCAAAACATCCTTCTTTTAATTGTAAACTGCTGGCTTCCAGATGCATCTGGAACATTGCTTAAGCCTACTTCAGTTCAGCTTAATATCCAGTGCAAATACACACACTATTTTCAGGAACAGTCACTACTCGTTCTGCAGTGACCAAAACTTACAGCATTTAAAATAATCCCCATGACAACATACACTTAATATATTGGCAATCCTCATGACAATATAGGCTTAATATAATCCCCATTAGACCATCTTACTGCAGAACAGTCTTGAAGGCATCCAACAAACCAAAAGGCTATTTTCTTATCTTAATGAGTTACACACCACCTAAATCAGGTCCCCCCCCGACCCAACACAACCAGCATTGGCTGTATCAGTTGTTTGTCAAGGCTAGGGTCCCTGTCCTTATCCCACCCATCTGGACACACTCTTTTGCTCCCCTCAGCCAGGTGCTGTTTCAGTTTGCTGTTTGAACAGTTTCTCCCTGCACTCCCAGGAAAAGCAGAATGTCAAAACCTCAACATCCTCCAACAAAAGCAAGACACAGTGAAGGCACGGAGTCCTTAGCTCAACACCTTCCCTCCTCCGAAAGCCACTGAGCAAGAGCTCTTACCAGGAATATGCTCTCCCCCATACGTGATGTTGACATCGTAGTCTCCTGGAACATAAGGAACGTACTCGGCACTGCAGCTCCCATCCTTGTTATCTTTACAGCTAATTTTAGATTCTGAAGGTCCCTCAACAGTTATTCCTAGGCCACCAATTCCTGCCCCTCTGCAAGAGAAACACACATCATGAGAATTGCCCGTTTGTAGTAGCAGCTTCATAGCACTCATGCTGCATTTTTACCCTTACTGGAAATGCAGCAACCTGACTTCTGATGGCCAGCCTTTAGTGTGCTCTGGAATGCAAAGCAGTTCAGCATAACCTCACTCATATTTTCCCAGAATTTTATCCTCAACCATTATCAGCTCATAATCTCTGCAGAGCAGAGTGCTCAGTAACCCATGAGGTAGCATACACATTAATCAAGAGTACATAGTTTGGCCCTTTTATAAATATTTGTATTGGATTTAGCATCTTGCATTGCACAGCCCACTACACTCCTCCCTCTCTCCCTCAGATATTCTTGAAAGATCAAGTAGGCCTAGGTACCTGGTCACAACCGAAAAGGCATTTGGCTGATTTGTGAAAGCTTCTTTGAGTCCAGGTCCTTGTGCCTTCACACGTGACGGATGGCAGCCCTCTGTCACATTCACTCTGAAGGGACTGTTTGGCACAGGCACACCATCGTATGTTACGCTGACTGTGTGTGGACCTGTTACAGGAGGAAAACATGTACTGAATTCCCTAAATATTCTGATCACATCACTTCTGCAAGATCCTATAGACTTAGATGTCAGCAGACGGATAAAGACCTTCCTCCCTCATTTCACAAGACTTTACTAGTGTTTCGTAACTGAGATGCCACTGTTCTTCTGAAGCTAAGTTACAAGTTGTTTCTTCAAGTTAAAATAGACACTTCCTGCAGAATTAGCTCCTCCACTGGCAAAAAATCTGCCAAAATGACAAGTTACTGGCAGACCTCAGCAGATTGCCAAATGAAAGTGTCAGAAGAGCTGTTTGCTGTTGGTTTCCCCCTCTCAAGTGAAAAAAAAGACAAAAAAAAACAAACAATAGAGGTTACCCTTTTCAAACGGTGTGTACTCTACTGCGTATGTTCCATCGGCATTGTCTTGGATATGACAATCTGCGGGGGAGCCAGACGGGCTTGCGATCTGTGTCCTGATGTGGTCACCACCAGCTTTCGTTAGAGGTCGAGCATCCACAGTGAACTCAGTTGTAGCTTCTCGGAAGACATCTGCAGAACAACATTTTGAAGAGTCACTTCAAGAACCACATGCATTTCAGATAACAAAACATTTAATGAAACAGCATGATAAACAACTCATCGGGGAACATAATGAAAAATCCCCTTTGAAGGTCACCATGGAAACACACAAAGCTGTTATAACTTTAGTTGCTCGGAATACTCTGCACAGGGTAAAGGACCTTAAGTCCTTCAAACTCTGATAACAAGAGCTGGCTTATTCTCACCTTTCCCTTCCACTCCTGGCCCAAACACTTTAACTCTGCTTGTGTCCACTGCTGGCTCCACTTTGACCCGGGCGGGGAATTTAGGCACTTGCTCTCCTCCATATCTCATCTTGATTGTGTACATGCCAGCCGAGAGCGGCACATATGTCACAACATAGGTCCCATCTTTGTTATCATCAATCTGGATTTCAGCTTTCGAACCAGTATCCGACACCATGTCCACCCGCAGGTCACCGGGACCTGCCTCCGTACAGTCGACATTCAGCAGCCCTGCCTCACCTACTTTGCCACGTTCGAGACCTGGGCCTGTGGCAATGACTTTAGAGACATCGAATGGCATTTCTATGTCTGCTTTAAATGGTGAACCAGGAATGTGGACCTCTTCGAAGAGGATGTTTACGAAATACTCTCCAGGCTTCGTAGGCAGATAGGAGACGGAGCAGGTTCCATCGCCGTTGTCCGAGCATTCAATCTTAGCTTCACATGGGCCTTCTACCGTCAAACCCAAACCTCCAGTTCCTGCCCCTTTGGTATCTATCGTGAATTGGGCTGGTTTTCCAACAAGGCCCCCTCGAAGACCTGGCCCATGAGCTTTTACCTAGAAGAGAATATGCAGTTGAGCTAACCTTATTTTTTCATGCTATTGCCAGCACAGACTGCCTAGACAAACTTGTTTATATGTGGTAATTGACTAAAAAGCTCTTAAAAATACACAGAAAGCAAAGTCTCTGCCATTCCTCCCAGCTTTACTGTACAGTTGGTATCTCTTTCCTCCAAAGAAGTTCCTAGACAAGGATATTCATACTCTTGCCACAGTTGTTTTTATTCAGCCACAGAATATAAAAGGTAGATTGCTGAATAGTGGATGGCTGTACACAAGTTTTCCTTGAAATGTATTTCCTTAGAAAGAGGCATCTCTATTAATACATTTGATACATTCATGGAGCCAACTTCTATTAAATTAGGAGCAATTCTTGCATGTGCCACACTGTGCAAGACGCCTGTAGTATTCTTAATTAGTTCAAAATGTTTCCAAATAGCATTTTAAGGATGACTTCTATGAGTCACGAAGTCTGCAAAAGAAACAACTCAGCGCTCTGAGAAAGGATGTTCCAGAGACTAGTTCGGCCAAAACCAAGCCAAGTCTCATACAATAGCACACAATTCAGTTTTCAGTTATTATCTGCTGTTACAGCCATAAACCAGTCACTTACCTTGGAGGGATCCGGAGGTAGAGTGGCCTCCACAGTAAAGGGGCTCCCTGGGATCGGATTGCCGTCGTAACTCACATCAACCATATACAGTCCTTCTTCTCTTGGGATGTATTTTGCCGTACTGCACTCCTTACCCAGAACTGGCTCCACAAGACATGGCACAGCTTTCCTCATAGGACTAGAAATATTAACATCCAGTTTACCTTGTCCACCAGCTCCTTTGGTGTCAATTACAAATTCCTGATCCTTCCCTACTTCCACTCCTGAAAAAAGACAAAATCCATATTACTACATTAAGTACTCAATGTTTGACAATGCTCCAAGAAATCTCTAATGCACATATCACTGAGGAAGCAAGCACTGGCAGAGCTCTGCTCAGTCTACCTCCTTCTACATGCAAAAAAAAAAAAAAAAAAAAAAACCAAAAAAAAACTGTATCAAACAAAAAATTACAAAGTGCTTCGGTTAATTGGAAGCTGCAAAGCTACAGTGCTAAACAAGGCTGCAAGACATGACCTAACAGTATCATAGAGGCTCTTTTCAGGAACACATTTCACAGCCCTAAGTTGTTCTGCTTTCAGAAGATGAGCCTGTATGAATGAAATTACACACTGCAGCAGCTACATATATTTGAACAGTGATCTAGCCCCAAGAAAACCGGATTTCATCACCAGGTTCCTGGTCTGGTGAAGAGTCCAGCCCTGTTCACCACAAGGGATTAAGACCCAACACACACTTTGCCCACATCCCTACATAATCTTTTTAGCTACATAATTTAAAAAACAAAAACAAACAAACTACATTGAAATTCAGTCCTCCAGAGGACCAGCTAAGTCAGAGTAGCAATGCTATGAAGTTGCATGAAGCTGGTTTATCCCCTAATTACAGCAAGTTAAAGAAAACTTTATTTTGCCAACTTATGTTCCAGCAGAACGTGTTGGCTGTCGCACAGACCTAGGAGACACTTCAGAGGTAGGCTATGGGGCTTCTAAGCCCACATGTACTTACTGTTTTCGAGTCCATTGACTTTAACTTTGCTTAGGTCTAGCGGAGCAGCAACTCCCACAGTGAAAGGGCTTTTAGGGATAGGATCGCCACCGTAAGTTACCAAAACCTTCATTGGACCCTAGTTGGAGAATTTATGAGTTAGCTTAGTGCCTCACTTCATACAGATGCACTAATATTGGAGCTGTACATAATCATTTCACCTAATCCATTTTGGCTGACCACAGCCAAGCTTACCGGTTCATAGACTCCCAAGCTCTCATCCTACTGCACCCCTTGAAAGCATCAAGTGTTTTTTATTTAAAGCAGGAAGAGAGAAAAAGACCGTTCTTTCCAAAGCTTAATTAGGTTATGCTCAGAGGGCCTGGCACGGACGCAGCCCAGGCTGGCTCCCACCCTCCCAGCCCTCAGCCCCAGCGCTGCAGCCCAGGTATCCCGCCCCAGCGCACCGAGGCCAGGCCAGAGCCCGGCCTGCAAAGAGGACGTATTATTACAGCATTTCAAATACCAGGGCTTTAAGCTGCACAAGTCAGAAAGATTAATGCTCTTGTGTATTTTGGCTGAAATACCACACAGCCATGGCAAGTTCCAGCCCAAGATGTGTGCTCCTTTTATTCTTTTCTACCACAGCCCATATTTTAGCTATACTCACTGTTTGCTTACTTTTCTTTCTTGGCCGGTTCAGCTCCCAAGTGAAATAATCATGGATGTTTCACGCAAGCTAGTGAATAGCTTCCATGATTATTCTTAGTTGTTTTTAGAAAACACACACACGGGTAGCTGTAGCAACACCACAAGTGAGAGAGATAAGGCCGAGTAAACAGCATTAAACCAAGGATCCTCTGCTGCTGACGCGGTCCCTCAGGAATTTAACTACCTAGCCAGTCCTCCCCACCGCCCTGAAGAGTGCAGAGTCTCATCGCCCCGCTCTTAGGTAAGCTCCTCCTGGCGAGCCCTAGGAAGGCAGGGTTCAGGAATGATCTACGCACTCGCAGCCTGGAGGGAAAGCAAGGCTACTAATTATCATACAATCTAATTTCACCTCTTTCCAACCACTGTTTTCCTGCCACCGCTAACTGTGAGCATCTCCTGTAGGGTCCACAGCTTCTCCATGACCCAAGGTGCTCCCTCATATGCAGGTTTCCACCACACACACACGGCCACATACACACGCTCCACAGCCAGGGGACTTGTATTGCTCCACCGTTCAAATGCTACCAGCTGAGATGCTCCCTACACAGCTGCAGAGCTATCCCTACAGCATCTGAATGCCAGTCTAACAACTGAAGCTCTGTTCTTACATACCTAGGAAAGATGTGAAAGGCTGCCAGGACTGCCCACGGCTTAATAAAATCCAAACTCTTTCACTAATGAAACTATTCCTCCCATAGAGGCAATGATCCAGAGGGTCTCTGATTCTGGCAATGGGATGCAGTAACCCTGAGGACAACCTATGCAGAGGATGCCTGGTTTCAGTATCTGGCTTGTCTCACCTCTGCTTTTCGCATGAAGCATGGTTACTGCTCACGATACACACCCGCAGAGTTCAGATTACTTTGCTCCTTTCTGCATACCAACCCTGACTGAACAAGCAAAAGCTTCTCCAAACAGACACACCAACCACATCCTGAGATCATGCAACTGCTTTATCCAAAAACAAATGCTAGCTCTATGGTGCACCCAAGAATGTTAATCCAGTATTATCAGATAAATAATGGTGCAGTCCTCCCTATCAGTCCATTTTTATACAGCTACATTCAAGGAAGTCAGTGCAGATGACCCAGTAGCTCACTTGTTTGCTCAGAATAGCAAAACACTCATCTCAGCACTACAGTGCCTATGTCTTCAGAAATACATGAGAGTTATGCCTTCTGGAGTTTAACACCCCTTTGCAAACACGTAAGCACAGCATAAGGAAAAATACTTTTAGTTATTAGCAGCTTCCACTTTCAGCTCTTTAATGGTGTTGCTAGGAAGCATCTGTCTGAACCAAAATGAGTTAGACTGAAGTTTTTTCCAACCCAAGGGCAAGCCTCAAATACAGGCAAATACTTTGACACGTTTCATCTGCAGCACAGCTTCCCTGGTCAGCACCAATTCCTTCACTTTTCTACTTCGGAGTGGCAGTACCATCACCCAAGTGCTGTGCTTTTTCACCATGTTCCGGTTTGCACCAGAGCAGCTGCTTGCTGAAAGTCAGCACACCACAGCCCCGGCGTTGCAGGCAGCAGCAGCCCAGGCCAGCTGTGCAGCAGCTGGCTCTGCTTCAGACCCCAGGATGTATCACCACCTTTCCTTTTCAACTGATAAGGCAGCAAAAACAGATATCACCAGCATGGAACGAGAACATGAGTTCTGTGCTGCTGCTTCAATATCTCACTTGGTCCCAGAAAAGAAAACAGTGACAAGCTACCAATAACTAAACCAGAAATCTGTACCACTAGCTTCCAAACCCCACTGTCACACAGGCTTTGTGTTAAGGGAACAGGACACCCCGGCAGGTTTGAACCGCAAATTCCCCTGAGCACAGGCAGCAGGCAGGGAGGGTCGCAGCACTACAGCAACATGAGCCATTCCCTTTTGTATTCCTATTGGAGAGTCAGACCTACCTGTTGTATTGGAGTGTACCGAACAGTGTGGGAATAGTCATAGTTGTCAATGATATCCAGATCTGTCACCGCCTCTCCCGGCACAGGGCTGCTGAACTGCACATCCAGCGGCGCTTTTCCAGCTCCCTTGGTGAACACAGTGAAGTGCGTTGGCTTGCCATTTTCCACGCCTGAAGAAAAATGTTAATTCTAATTTATGCAGAGCTCGCACACAGAAACTCTTCCCAAGAAGCATTCAGTACCTATAAATCCTACTCAAGCAAAAAGCCAAGGGAGCAGAGCCATTTCCAATTGCCTGCCACCCCAACCAGCTGTATCCAGCACTGTGTTGCTGAATCCCAGCAATGCCCAGCCAGGCGGCGGCTACCCCGCAGCAGCTGCTCACGGTCCAGCACCGGCCACACCACCTCAACCTAGGTCTCACCAGTTTTGCTCAGCCCAGGTCCTTCAGCTTTCACTTTGCTGGCATCATGTGAGGGGTCCACTTTAACTCTGAAAGGGCTGGCAGGAATTTCCTGCAATAGAAAATGCAGCTCTAAGCATAACAGGTCACTCTTCACTACCCAAACTAGACAGATAAAATTAAAGCAGAAACAACTTAAAATGGTTTGCTCCAGCAGCATCTTAAGTAAACTTTCACTTCACCTAAAATGCTCTGCCTCACTAAGTAGCAGTACTCAAAGTCTAGGACATAGTTAACAACTGGACTGTTTGCAGGGGCCTCTCCTTTTTTTAAACAACTTATTATTCTCACGTTCCTTGGAGAGTAAGTTAGGTTTTCTACCATTTAGAAAGTAGCTTTGCCTTGCTTCTAGACCCCATAGGTAAGCCATGACTGACACCACACTCACTACGCCAGCCCAACACGTTGAACGTTATAGTTTCCAGCCAACTCCCCCTCATTTGTGTATCTTCAAGTACTAGAACAGAGTTTTTAAAACAGTGACTAGGAAAGGTGTACGTGAGCTGAAGTGAAAGGAGCCATCTGTACACTGCCATAGTCAGCTGTTGAGTGGCAGGTGCTATGCGAGCAGAGAACAGAAACAGACTCTGGAAATATTAGGCTGTAAAATGAAGATTACAAACCTCTCCTGCAAAAAGCACTTTAATAGTGTAGCGCCCAGCGGCAGGTGGTGCATACTTCACTGTGAACGTATCATTAGCATTGTGGATAATGTCAAAATCAATGTCTTCTTCCTCATCACTGACCACACGAGCATCACACTTAATTCCAACACTGACATCACCTAGGAAAAGCAAATGGAAGTTTTTCACCAGATGGTACAGACATCGCTAGCCAAATAGCCAGCACATTCTGATTTCCAGTAGTTGCTCAAGTCACCGTGTTAATTGACGAAATGGATCACATCACAATTCATTTTAGTGTTCTGTTTCCCAAGGTTTTTCCATCAAAAAAAGGAAAACCAGCATCAGGAAACAACATAATCCCACCCATGTATAACCTGCAGTTCTGATACCACAGCAATACCCCAGTTTGCCTTTACCTTCTCCTGCATCTGTGCAGTCAACAGTGAAATGGGTCGGCTCACTCGCTTTCAGTCCAGTTCTCTCTACGCCAGGTCCAAACACCTTCACTTTCTGAGGATGACTCCCCTGCCCTATCAGGACCTGTATGGATTCACAAGGGTCAGAATCACACACCCGAGTCACACTCGAGATCACAGTCAAGCTGGAGCATTACTTGGGCAGAGGCTACATGAAAATAGTACCAAGGTAAGAACAAACTGCCCTAACTCCCCTGGGCTGCAGCTGGATTGATGAGACCTCAGCATGTGAGCTCGTATAAGCAGAAAGCTCTTTTCGAGTGGAAATATTCCTACAAAAGACGGCAGAAGGGTGCACTTTCTTGAAGTTCACAGAAAGGATTTATCATCCTAGTTGTAATGACAAGTAGTCTTGAGCACCAATGTCCTACTTGGACAGAAGTAGTACTTACCCTAAATGGGCTATTGGGCACGTTGGCTCCTCCCCAGACAACAGAAATTGTATGTTTGATTGGCTTAACTGGCACATAGGAACAGGCAAACACACCGTCAGGTTTGCTCTTTATCTGGATATCAATAGGGTTTCCTTCTCCATCCTATAGAGCAGTGAGTACAAGCAGAAAGTTCAGGTACTTTAAAAATATTTGTATAATTTGAACATCCCAAGACTGTTCTAAAATGTTTTTTCCTCAGAACTGCAGCCCAGAAACACTGAAAAAACACAGATTACACTCCTGTAAGTCTGCCTTGTCTAAACTGCTCATCTCTAACACCATCTCACAACACACATTTTAACAAGTTCACCTGAGATCCACAGACTCAAAGACACTTCAGGTGCTTCTGAATGACAGCTCCAGAAAATTACAGCCTGCCTTTTTGAGGAGGCTCCAAGTGCGAAAATAAAGCCATGTGTTTCATTCTCAAGGCAGAAGTCACCTTGTCTTGAGTTAATTTGCTGCCTGACTACATTATACAGATCAAAGCATAGAGCTGCAACAGAATTACACATGCTCAGAATTAAGTGGTGCGTAATTGAGCAGAAATACTTAAGGCATTTTTCTCAACGGTATTATAGCCCTTTTGCTGGAGTTTCACGTAGCTGCCTTTGGCTTTTTACCTGCGCATACATCTTCAGAGGCGCTTTCCCAGCATCCTTGGTTTCAACTGTGAACTCAGCAGGATTGTTCACTATACAGCCAGTTCTCTCCAAGCCTGGACCATAAGCCTTCACCTGAAAACAAAACCAAGAGTCTTAGCTTGCAATCCAGAAATAAGCAAAATTAAGTGATTTATTTCTACAGACCTTCCCTTCCCACAAAACTCATGAAGCATATCCTCATGGCTACAAGTAGAGGCTAGTGTGAAAGTTCAGAATTTTGTCTAATTCAGCAAGTTTCCATTATATTAAATTGAAACCACAGCAGTGTTATTAGAAAAAGTTGAGTAATATCTGGCTGAAGCATGGCAAATTCAGAGCTTTAAGTAGAGGCAGCTTAAGCGTGTTACCAGAAGCCTTTAGAAACATCTCTGAAATAGTTTTATCAAAGACACATTATGCCACAGTGAGCTCTTATACACCACCTTATCCGGGTTGAAGTCTCCTGAAGCTGGTCGGATGAAGGCCATGTAAGGGCTGTCTTTTATGTCTTCATCATCGCACATGATGTGCACAGCATATTCACCAGGCTCTTTAGGCCAATACTTTACATCACATGAGCCATCGTTCTTGTCATCACACTCAATTTTAGCCTGAGAAGGACCTTCTATTGCAAAGCCTGAAAAAGAAACACTTATTTACCAACTGCGCAATAGGTTTGTGGTGGCTGCTAATCTAACACTGTTTCCCCAAACTGCTTTTTATTAGCCGTAACCATGCCTGATGCTCTCTATCTCCCTTCTTCAGCAACATGGGCAATAATCCATCATTTCCTTCTGTATCTCATCCCACAAAACCACAGAACACACTCCCCGTCACAAGCATGCTCCTGTCTCTAGGACTTGCCTTCAACACAGACTTCTGCCCTGATATTCTGATATATAAATTCGCATTTAGACCAGAACATCTTACAGATCTGCTTTGTTTTTTGTTTTTGTTGGTTTTATTGCTTCTCAAGTTTCTCATGAGTTTGTTACTAGCATTGTAATGTTTAAGTATTTCAGGCAAACTAAGAAAAGTAACATACCAAGAGAGCCAACTTCTGTGCCAATGGACTCTACCACAAAGTCAGCTGATTTGCCCACAATCCCTTCATGCAGTCCTGGCCCCCAGGCTCGTACTTTCTGAGGACCTGCTTCATGACCTACGTGAACCTCAAAGGGGCTACAAGAGAAAAGAAAAGCACACAATTAGAAACAAGGACACATACAGCATACATGTTTTTTCCCCAGGCATTTTAATGAGGCTTCACACTGGATTTCCCAAATTAACAGATGCTATCTTGCGGTGGCACAGTGCCCAGCAGACTATCTTTCTAGCAGAGAGGTCATCTAATGTATCATGTGCTTACACCTTGCACTACAGATCCCGAGTGTCAAATATTTGGTTTGCGCTTCTTGCTGTAGTCCCTGACACTAAAATAACAGACCCCTTTAAAAACTCTCAGTGAAGTTCAAGCTGCACGAGCTACCTGAGCCACCAACGTGTTGATTTTTTGTTTTGTTTGTTTGTTTTGTATTCATCAATTTGGGTTTAGCAAGTCTAATGCAAATCACCTTCAAAGCTTTCCCAAAGCCTCTACAGCCCTAAAACAGGCTGCAGATAAACTGTCACAGCAACTGCTGGCTACTAACTTTGTCCCCCCAGAGCTTCTTCAAAGGTCAGCTTCGCTTTAAAAGCCTGTCAACTACACACCCTGCTGAACGACAAAAACCTCAAACAAAGCTACTTATAACTCACCTTTTGGGGATGTTGTGTCCACCCCATGTAATCGTGACAATGTATTTCCCTGGGGTAGCTGGATAATATTCAAACGCATATACACCATCCATAAAGCCTTTTTGTTTCACAAGCTCCTCCAAGCCCTCTGTTGAAAGATCAGTTCAGCATTAAACTTAACAGCTTCCATCCTGCCATCAATTACTTAGGCAAGTTCATGTTTTCTAGTATTTATTTTAGCTTGTAAGAATAAATTTCTTCCACCAGAAAAAAAAAAAGGTCAGGTTATAGGGGAAGTTAGTTCTAGTTGCCCTCTAGGACAAAGACAGCAAACACTTCCAGAAGAAATACAGCAGAAAGTATTTTAAGTTACCAGACTTAATAGGTTCCCTTGTGTTTTATTTTCTTAGTCTGCAGTATGATGCATGTCATATGTTAAAACAAAAAAGCTTAACATTTGTCAGACTTTGCAACCACAAATATGCAGGGAATGCCTACTTTTCATTTTCTTCAAGATGAAGAATCTAGGGAGAAAAGCCTAATACACTAAAATTTACATGGCTACGTCTGCTGCTCCCCCGCCCCCCCATAACCGCATTAAGCCACACAGCCAGAACGCTGTGCGGGTGGAGGAGGTGAAGGCAATACAATGCACCTTTTAATACAGCCCCAGCCTGGGGGGAGGTGACTGCCTCAAAGTACAACACAAACAAAGCCATTCCCTGAGCCCAGGCACAGGGGATGGAGAGCAGCAGCACAGCCACCACTGCTGGGCAGCCCCAGGACCCCGCAGCACAAGCCAGCAGCCACCAGCATGCCCATCACACTGCCATGCCGTGGTCTGAGCTCATGAGAGTGAAGGACCTGGGGCCAGATCCTGGCAGAAGGTCTCCATGCCAGCCTGCAGGTTCCCTCGACCATCTCCTTCCCTGCTCGTGTACTGAGCACCCAGTGCAGCCAGGATGCTGCTCTAAGGCATTCCTAGATTTATGAGAGTAGGATTGCCACCTTGCTAGAGACCCTGGCGCGTGACTTGCTCCCACAGATCAACAATGCAATGCAAATCCATAAAGCTTGGAGGCCACAACAGACAATGGTGAGGATTTTCTCAGTTATGCTTTGGTGATATAAATCCCACCAGTTCCAGTACAATAATCCCACCAGTACAAATCCCACCGTCTCCTCACTGCTCTTCCTTCTTGCAATCTCTGCTTTGCCCCCTTCTCCAGAACGCATCCACAGCACAAGTTCATCCCACCACACTTACTTGGTCCTTTTATAGTCACCCCAAGGTCTCCGCTGCCCGCTGCTCTCGTATCAACCTTGAAGTCAGCTGTTTCCCTAATGCGGACGCCCTTGGGTTGCAGGCCTCTACCGGTGGCACGACAAGCATTTGGATTGCAGGCTGCAAGGGAACAGACATTCATTTCAGACATCAATGCAGTCTTTGATTCTCAAAACACACGCAGCCCAGCCAGCCTGGAACAACCTTTAGTTAAATGTTGACTCAGGGCAACCACAGCTGAGCTTTCAAGCACAAGTCTTAATGTTATAGTAGTAAGGAAAACACATATAGAGTTTGCCTAGCCATTGTCCGTGTCCCACAGCTTTTGGACAGTAGCATTCAGTACAGCCGGGTGACACTGAACCCCTACAAGAGCCACGTAAGAAGTAAAGCAAACTCTGAATGTTGCTTTCCAATTTGATGCCAGTTATCAGAACAGAACTCCTACATGGCTACCACCCCCAGATATCCACTGTACTAGGCACAACCTTCTTGATGCCTTTCACGTTTAGAGGCACACTGCAGTATGGGGTGAAGTTCTCCTTTGCAGATAAGTCCTAGTGAACAATATCATTGTGCTGTTCTTTCAGAAGCACCAGACTGGAACAGCAGCTACTCTGCAGCCAAGTTCTGCACGTGCTTCTTTAAGAGATGTCACATCAACCCCCTGCTTGTTGCAGTTCGCACCTACAGAAGCAGAGCCATAAAGTCCTCCACAGACCGAAGTAGCCATGGGTAGGGGCAGAAGGTTACATATGGCTGAGCTTAAGCTTACACTTGACACCTTTACCCAAGTGCTTCTCCAGGCCTGCAGAGCTGCTACATAAACAAGCTAATGCACGCTTATGAACAATTGTCGTTACACAATCCCAGCTATCAGGTGGTCTTCAATTCCAGAGACCTAAAGGGTTTGAAAAGACTTAGAAATCACAGCGTCCCAGTAGTTTAATCCCAACATGCGTTTCCCCAAAATATGCCGTGCTTACAGCAGGAGCACAAGTCTGCCAAGCTGCTCGTTAGGTTTTGACGTGTTTCAATAGCTTACAACTTTTACCCTCACCCCGGCAGCAGCCACATCACTACACGTCCTATGCTGGACGGTACAAGCAAAGATTGCATGCCATCTGCTAGCTCTGAGAACTTGGTGGGAGCATACATGAACAAGCCTACCCTGGAGTGGGAAAGGCTTGCAGAGCCCTTACACAACTGAGTCAGGCAGTTTGTGGTTAAGCAAGTTTCACTGACTGGGTCACACACCATTTCAGTTTGCTTGCAACTTTCTTCCCCAACCCCAAAAACAAAAACCCTTTTGGCTGGGACAAGCTGCAGGCTAGAAGCTTACGAAAAGCAAACATGATGGAGCATCCTGCACACCTCTTACCAACTATGAAGCCATTAGCAGTGAAGTCCAAAATCCCACAAATGGAGGGTAGCTCAGGAGAGATGAGCAGAGATCTAAAAGCGTAGGAGCACGTAAGGACGGAACAGAAAGCAAGTTAGGTGTCAGTTAGGGAGGAAAACTGTAAATACAGTCATTTGAGGAACAAAGGTGGAAAATAGCAAGATACTGCATAGCTGCATAAAACATCTCAAAAAAAAAATACAAAGGGCAGCTTAATGTTTAGAGATCTAGGCAGAAAGGAAACTCTTGCAACAAGAGCCATATTACTGGTAGATAGCACTGTTTTGACCAGGTGAACACTCAGGTGACCCAGTGAATCAGGTCTAAGATATTGAAAGGTAAAGAAAATGCCCAAGGCAAGATTCAAGCATATTTTGTGATCACACCCAAGGTGAAAAGTGGTCATCTACATTTAGGTGTATGTTTAAAAAGCATACCCTCTCCAACGAGAACACTGCAAGGAGTTTTGGGAATTGCCTCCCCTGCAAAAGTCACTTTGACAACGTGAGGACCAGCTTGAACAGGTTTGTAGACACAACGGTAGACTTGGTTGCCTTTGTCTTCCACTGCAACTTCAGCAAGGCTTCTCCCCTGAGGATCCTCCACTTCCACGTTCACATCACCCACACCAGCACCTGCAAAGGAAACCAGCCGAGCTGAGCCTTGGCTTCCCCACAGCAGCACGCTGCGTTCGGGATCAGAGCCAGCGCCTGGGCTCAGCCAGCCGTGCCTCGCTATCATCTCTAGGCACAGCCTAAATGCTCAGCCTCTTCTGACAGCAACCGGATGTTGAAGCGGGGTGGGGACAAGACAGCCTGGTGGCATCTCCGTGAAGCTATCAACCTGGCAGGGCTCTGCCAGCCCCTCCACAAGGTTTCACATTAGTATTACATTACTGGATGCACATACAGCCCAGCTACCCTATTGCTACTGCTCTGTCACAGACTAGCCCACAACTTCACCAGTTAATTCAATTATCTCATGCTTTGGAGTAGTTTAGATTAAGAGCTCAGACAGACATCCTGGTCTGGACAAGGACCCTTCTCTGCTGGAGTACACATATTCACTTTTGCTCGGACACCTGTTCCTTACAGGTTTTATTCAACTCATCACACAACAAAAACAGTTTTCTAGCCACTTTCAGAGGCCAGACGTGTCTTTACATGATTCAGACCACTCCCTCGCCCAATTAGAGACTGAATGTAACACTTCCCCTCACCATAACCACATTTAGTTTTATTTCTAAGCACCCTCAGGTAGAATGTAATTTAAAATATGATACTCAGCATATTTCAGTGTTTAAATACTTCAAGTAACTATTCTAAGTAGTTTTGCATTGTTCTAAATGAATTAACAGTTGCAGCATCTTATTGACTCACTCCTTTAGGCTACAGCATTGGCCTAATAGCAGGCAACAAGCCACGTGATGCAGATGTTCCGATGAAGATAGTAGTCCTCTAATAATTAGAAGAAATTAGAAGAGAGGTTGAAACCAGTTTGTCAGTGAAGCATGAACTCAGAGTAGCACTTGATCAGATTCTTTTTCTGTAACACTAAGTACAGGACACATGAAGCATTTACAGTTTATTTTCAGTTCATCCTTCAGAGGCAGGTATTTCACATCCCTCTTTAAAATGAGTAGTGGGAAGAAACCAGCCAGGAACTTGCCTGCTGCCATTCGGCAAGTTCATGGGAAAAGTCTGGGTAACACTTCGCATCTTCCTGCTCCAGCTCAGCTCAACACTTCAAATGCTTCACACACAGCTAAAGCCTCCAGAGCAGCCTGACTATTATTTCATTTCTGAACTGGATGGGCTGCAAATCCTCATATACTTTTCAGTGAGAGCTTCTTTATTCCTCCAAGACTCAGGTTCTCCTTGCATCTGAGGAAGCTGCAGGATTTCAGCACCCATCCATTCTGCTTACCTGCTGTGTAGAGGTCAAAGTAGGTAGGCTTGTTGGCAATGTTTCCTGTTGCCTCCAGTCCTGGTCCCTTTGCTGTTACTTTGCTCGCATCTCCCTGGGCTTTATCAACGTTCACTTCAAAGGGGCTCTTTGAGATGTGCTGTCCGGCAAACAGGACCGAAACCTGGAGACAGACAGCGTCAACTCCAGCCCACTGGGCAGGGGCAGAGCTCAGCTCCACTGCCACGCAGCTGAGCATGAGGCCAAGTGCCTGCATGCCTCAGAGGCGAGAGAGACTACGCAGCAGACAACCCAGATAGTTGTACCTATCTTTTCAGGCTGGCTGTACGGACCAGCCATTCAGGCAAGTGCCAAGCAATGGTATCACCCATCAAAAACCTGATTCTGCAGGCCCCTGGGGATAGAGCTGGGTGGAGAACCTTCCCTGCAAAACCCCTACAGCAGACAGTATCATCAACAAAGAAACACCTCACAGAAACAACCTGGTACTTTCCTCTGCACCTCTGTGACAACCCACGAAACTGGTTTCATGAGCTGCAAGAAGTGGCCCCAGGTGAGAGGAGAGCCAGCTGTGGCACTGCCTACAAACCCCTGTCTCACTCAAACACACGCTTTCTCCCAACACATGCACACACACCCCTTGAAAAGGGGGCAGCCCAATAGTCCAGAAAGAGAATTAAGACCACATCAGGTTACTGTCCTTTAGGATGCCCAGAGAGGCTATTACACCGTTAGTAAACATGCAGCCCCCATGGGCTCACATTAACAATCAGCAGAGCAGCTTGTTATCAAGAGAATCCTGGTTATTTGACATACAACCTACCTTGTGAGGTCCAGTAACCTTTGGCACATACTGAACTGAGTAGGTCTTGTTTTTGTCACTGGATGGCATTATCTTCGCCTAGGAAAGAAAACACATCTGTCTTTGAGCTGTGCCTATGCACACCAGTCTACGACTTGCCTGTGTGGCACCTGATACTGCCAACAGTCAGCAATGTCAGAGACATGTTTCTCTGGAAGCGGGTATACTTGCTAACTCCCCATCCCGTACGGAAAAATGATTTGTCTTTAGCTGAGAACGAAGCTACCTTTTCCCCAGCCCCCTCCCTTGCTGTTAATTGCTCTAGTAAGGCAGGCCAAAACTGAGGAGACATTAAGTCCAATGTACAGCTGTATTTTTCTGGAATGTCGTAACATGATCAAGTGGAGCACTTGGACGAGAAATTTCTATAAACATTAAAACCAGCATTTTAACTCAAAATGATTCATGGCTTCTAAATAGCTGCTTTAGCCATTCTTGCAGTATGAGTAAGGGCAGTGATTTAGTGCTGTGTGTTATCTAAACGCCCGTCAGAATGTACTTGGCCAGTCAAGCTAAAGCACTACAACTACTGGACATTCGACTTGTGTTGCTTATTTGCAGACAGTGAGGACTTTTTCAGGCTCATTCAGTACGGCAATTATGAGGAAAAGCTTGAAGCTTACACTTTTGATAGATGGTATTTTGCAACTTCTTTTTAGATTGCTTATCTTGTGAAAGATGGAGGTTACTGTAAGAACTTCAATGTTTAGACTAGCTTCATGTTTTCCCCACAAAATATTTAGCATACACACCTCTTCCCTGTTTCCTTCTGGATCCTCTATAAAGACCATGAGGTCTCCCTGCCCGGCACTGATGGTGTCTACCGTGAAGATGGCAGGCTGCTTCACCATGTTCCCATGAGGCTCAATTCCTGCAAGGCAAACACATGCAGAGCAGCACGTTAGCTGTGCTACGACACCCAAGAGGCAGCTCAGAGACTATCCACAAGCGCCCAGATTTACCATTCTTCGAAAGCTGCTCAAACTATTTTGCCAGTGAACACTGTACAAACGGCATGCAGGAACCTCTTCAAACCATGAAAATCCTGCAATTCAGTGTCACTTCCATTTAACTTAATCAGTTTCTTTATTCCTTAGCACAGGGCCTGCTACAGCATGCATTTACCAGCAGGGTTTCATCATCTCTCTATACTTAGCCCCAGGGCATTACACCTGTCATGGTGGTGTCAGACTGGGTGGGAGGAAGAACTTCCCAAAGCTGCTGGTTCCAGACTAGCCCAAACATATCTACCTTCCTTCCAAGGGAATTACTCCTCAGCTTATTCATAAAACCGTGGGCACTACTTCTCCATAGTACAATTAGTGGAAAGTGCAACGTGTGATAGATTATAAGGGAAGTAGTTCTGAACAACAGAATTCCTTAACTTGTTTATCTTCAGAAAACAATAACTTGAGACCAATGCAAGGAAGATTATGTTTTTACTAGGAAATCTGAGCATTCTGATAAGGTGTTAACAATTGACATATTCATTCTTTCAAACTAACCCCTAGATTATCATCTAGTTTAAACAGCTATAAACTCAATCTGTGTATCTTCAATCCACTGCACAGGCATTAGGACATGGTATTTGAGTATCCCTCCTCCTGCAGGCACAAAGACGAGGACAGCTTATCCTCTGGAGATGGTTTCAGACAGGACAGCATTAGCCATAGCACTTTCTTAGCCCACGTTTAATATTCTAGATTTCACCCTCTTCTCAGAGATCTGCTTTGGCTGGTTAAATGAGAACTCATCGTGCGTCATTCATGATCTGCACAACACTTCTGTAGGCTCACTTCACATCAAGCCTGCAGACAGCTGCCCTAGGAGCAAATCACAGCAGTGTCCACAGCAATGTGCTACACCTAAGGTTCGTGTTGGGAGGTTCTTACTGCAGTACATGGAAAAACAATAATAATAAAAAATTATGACTGACCAACTTCACACTTGACAATTACCTTTTTCTGGAAGCATAAAGAACTGTTGTTAATTTGCCCAAAAGACCCTGCCCAGTTTGGCAGTGCTCCTTGCTGTTGGAGTCACCTTTCGGTCCTGACATACGTTACCACAGTCAGAATTGTCATTTATATTTAGTGACTCGATTTTGGCAATTAAGTATGGGAAAACATCCGTCTTTCAAGAAGAGCTGCCCACCCATTACATTTTCCATTACAATGGCTTCAGAGCACAGTATGCAGTAAAGTAGACAGCAAAATTATTCCAGCTTTTGAAAGAATACAAATGTGACTAGAGCCAGACTTGGCAGATTGATGAAGGCTGATCAGTCATTTACACAGTCTGACAAATGTGTCCGTGTACTGTGGTTTTCTGTGGAAGCCACCAAAGGATGTAAACCCCAAATAGAGAAAGTGCTGAACCCACTTCTGACTATAGTAATTGTGTATCAGTGCACAGGTAACATCTATGCCCATCCATTCAACTAGTTAAGTTTCAATGGAAAATCAAGTTGAAAAAAACAAACAAGAAAAAAAAAACTAAACTAAGGAAAGTCTCGTTTCTTTCCATTACATTCTTATACACCCAATTCTGAAATCCACTAATTCTAAAAATTTTGAAGGACCAGCAGCAGACTGCAGGTCTGAAACCAGACGGAAGGGAGAACAAAGTGCACTGCATAAATGATGTCTTGCTACATACCTAGCACATTAAAGGTAAAAGTCTGTTATTCATTTAGCTGTTGTATTCCAATCTAGCGTAGAACCACATCAAAAGTTACGGGAATTACCTATTTAAAATGTAAGTTAAAAATACGAATGTCTATGCACATCTACAATTGCGTAAACATTGTGGATGAGCCATTCCAATTAGGAAATACAGCCTTTACAATAAAAGCTCAGCACTATTTAATGTTTGAAGGGTTACCAACCCACCTTTGTGCATGCGCAAACAAGGTATTCACACCCATCGATCAATTCAAATAACTCATTTAGAATTAGCGTACCCTAATTTGTATCTGCCACCAGTCTGGGAAACTGGACTCCCTGCATCTACAGAGTGCCTGCCCAGAGATACACACAGACGCAAAGAGGTTTTTCCCTCTTTAAAGGAGTGCTTTACCATCAGAAGCATTCACCACTATATCAATGACCACCAGCAGCAATGTTGCTAGTTTCCTACCAAGGTTGTTTTAGCCCCCATATCATGCTACTTCTTCCATCTATGGACTGCAAGACCAACAGCTTGCAAAACAGGTTCAGAGAGCTTGGGGAATTCACATGTTAGAACTAGGAGTGTCTTTTGGACTATATCCACGTATTTCTGAAACTAGGCACCACACCAAGAGTACACAAGTGAAACTTTGAAGTCTGTTACAGTAGGTCTGGAGTTCAACATAAGCAAAAAACCCCACCCAGCTTTCTGAAGAGTTAAATACTCTGCATGGCTTAAGCTTACTGAGTCCTTACCTCTGCCATAAGCTCTTGCTTTCTTTGGATTCAGTTTGGGTTTTAAAGGAGCTCCTGGTTTCAGCTTGGCTTTAGGGAACTGGGACAGGTAAGTCATTACAGAGTGCTCATCCACATCAGGGTGGATAATTTCCTCAGGAGTAATAACCTGAAAGACAGTGCAATTAAGTATATTGTATCAGTGCCTGGATACCGCATGTCAACACAGAAACAGAGCTACGGCACAAATCCTTGCATTTCAAAACTCCCACACGCTAATGTGATTTCTTAAATTTATTTGCCTGTGATACACACTACTTCATTTATTATCTCACAGCAAGAAAATTAAGAAGCTCATTATGGTCCCAGGGTGATTTGGGAGGCGGGGGTTTTTGCACTTTCATTGTTAAGGGGTTCTCAGGAGACTGTGACAAGCTAAATGGTAGCAAGCCAAGCCGACTGCAGCCCTGATCACCCCAAAAAGCAGCACGGGGATAAGTGAAACTGAAAGAATCGGGAATTCATAATCCTGCGTGCTACAGCCCTGAAGTGCAACGCTTGTGAAGCGAGACTTGTGACCAGTTTCTTTTCATGCTCCCAAGATACAAGCTGCTCCAACAGCTCCAGAGACTTCAGCAATTTTGTCCAGCTTTATCAGCATGAAAACAATCTGGTCTGCAAATACATTGTTCTCTGAAGTCATCTTTGCAGGTGATTTCCTGCAAAGATGATCCCCCTCTACTCTGANTGATTTCCTAATCCAGTGAGTTTTTCTTCCACAGAATTCAATGCAGCAAAACAAACTCACTCCATGGACTAATAAGGCAGGCACCACAAAACATGCACTTTTCCCCCACTCCACCTACCCGCTGCAACACTCGCTACCTTCAGCAGAGACACCTAAATAAAATCTCACAACCAAAGCTCTGAAATGTAATAATGCATTTCATTAAAATTTGCCCTTTCTCAGGGCAAATTTTGTGTGACTTTTTCACCTGCTTTTCCCACTCTCGATTCAAGGCAACTGCAAGTCCAAAGCTCACCACTGTGCCTCCCGCACCGCCTTACCTGCGGCACGCCCAGCCAGTCGTCCGCCTGTTGCATGGCCTCGCGAGCATTGTCCACGGGTTTGCTCGGGTCCCAGGTCTCCCAGTCAGGGCACAGGCCTGCAAACATGTTTCACTCGTTAGGCTTCATCTGCAGAGAAGCTTCCCTAGCTAAAGAAACCACGTACAAACTCCACAACTACTTGTATTACACTGCCATAAAGACATTTGGATCCTCACAAAAGTAACCAAAATGGGGCGAGCACATGCTGCTCACTGAAACACTTCTCAGACAACAACCAGCATCTCCAGGGGGCTCTTCCAGCACAGTATTAAAAAGCCAGTTCAAAAAGCCTCCCTCCCACCATGCTGGTCAGCAGAAAAGACATATAGCGTTTCAGTCATCCACACAACACAGGGCTTTAAATTTAAACTGTGGAAGACGCTGCTCTAAATTCAGCACAAACGCATCTAGGGATCCTTTATGTTCTGCTGGTTTTTCTGCAGCAAATTTCAAAAAGCTAATTTCAGCTGCCTGCTGTAGTACCCCAGATTGCATCAGCAAAGCTGTATTATGAGAAAGTGAGGAAACTGTGCCTTTTTCACACTTCATCACATTGCTCGCTTTAAGTAGCGCGGCTGTAACTTGCTAAACACTGAAGCTGCAGGTAATGTGCAGCTTCTGGCTGCTCTGCGCTCCCTGTGCAACCCTATTTCAGAAGGACACACGAAACCTCCCGCTGCGCCCTGAAGTTGAAAGGTTGTTGGCACTTGCTGTGGGAACAAGGCTTTCTTGCATTTGGGAGCCAGCATTTGCACCTTCGTCCCTTGCACCCAATACAAAACTTAGATGCGGCACCTCCAATAATGCAATCATGCATTCTGCTCGAAGCCAGTATTTCTCTTGGCTAGGTCGTTTACAGTGTGCTGCTTCCCACAACTGGCCTCTTTGGACTTGAGTTTTCTTGACTGCCTCGCTCCTGCCTCCAGCACAGCATTGAAAAACCTCCTCCTCCCTGAGCAGCACAGCAGCCACAAGAAGAGAGAGCAAGAAAACATTGACCATCAGAGCAAAGGACTTACCTGGAGCACAGCTGTCAACAAGAGCCCCCAGGGCTTTGCCATCCTGCCAGTTCTGATTGAAGTTTGTGATTGGCAAGTAAGGAATTTTGTTCTGAATCCAGCCCAGCAGCCGCTGCTTAGGGGTCTGCTTCTTTGCATCATCATCACCCTCATCCTCCCACACAGGCATGGAAATCGAGTAGTGGAGGATAAGGGTCCATATTAGGCCAAGGATCAACTTCAAGTTTCCATCAACTATGGCTTTACTATCTGGAAGACAAAAGACATACATCTGATTATTTCCCATCCTATAAGAGAGGCACATTTTTAAGTACTGCACCTGTGTCCAGGTAGTCAAGGTGAGAAGTACCCAGGTCATGGCAGGCACTTGCTCGGGCAACGATCTCAGTTTGTCCAAGCTCAACAAAACGAGGACTGTTCCACAACACTACAGGATGGCCTCAGACCAAGTGATCTTTTCATTCATAGCAGCAAGTTATAGAAGAGCATTTTTCTGTTCTTTCTGCCATTACAGTGAAAACTGTTACAAAAACAAAAAAAAAAAAAACACCAGAACTTCTTAATGAACAGAAGTCACAAGTGAGCTGGAAACTTCGGTCAGCAGTCCAGCTAGCAGAGCAGATGCCAGAGTAAGGGCAACTAAACTGCTACAAAGTCACCGTTGTGCCACCAGACTAACTGTACGGGGATCTTAACAAGTGCTAGCTGGCAAATGAAAAGTGTTCAGTACTTTGATGGTCTTCTCCAGTTCGAATTCAGAGTCCTTACAGGTAGTCAACAACTGCTGGCCACGCCTTGCTCACCCCTCCTCTGCCACAGGCACCGCAGCAGTACCCCAATACCACGTTATCAATACAAAAAGGTCTCGAATTTCAAAAGAAGTGATCATACAGGATAGCTACCAGGAACAGTAAGCACCAGGGCATCCCCTTTAACCCAGAGCTCAGATGAAGTTGTTAACACTCACAGTTTCAAAATAGGACAGCATGTCCTGAGCAGATAATACTCTAACATAAGACCTTGAATGGCATTTTATCTTTCTGGATAGCTAACATCTCATTTTGCTCAGATTTTGTTTGTTTTTTAAACATCAGTTTTGACTAATCTTACAGAATTACGGTAAATGTCTGGCACTTGACTGCTCATAGCTGATTTCACATCCAGTCTGAGACATAAGATAGATAGCCAGGAAGTGATTAAGCCCTGCTGGATTTTAATTACCAGCTGTGAGGTGAAAGTCTGAATTGCTCAAGCAGTGCCATCTCCCAGCACCAGCCCAACAGCCAGTCCTTGTGTTCCCTCTGTCTCCCTCCTCCCAGGTGAACAGCAAGCTGTTCAGCAGAAGGAAATCATTCCCTGATCAGTTGCAAGGGAGCATCTCTTGCACCAGAGCAGAAGGCACAGCTACATTTTCCATGGCAGTGACCCCCAGACCTCGCTGTCAGGCTCAGCACGGCGCCTGAGCTCCGCACACTGGAATCATGGGCTGGAGCGTGCCAAGATGTGACCAGCAGTGCCTGAGCATCTCCATCCTGTGCCAGGACCACCCTTCACAACGCAGCACCGGAGCACACCGTTGGCCATCGCAGCCTCATTCCAGAAACATCTCTGAGCTTTAGTTTCGGATTTATACTGACATCAGCATTTTTACTAGAGTGGATGCAGCAATGATTTAGTGTGCTACAAGTAAACTTGTCTCAGAAAGCCATCCACATTCCCAGGGATGAAAGCCAGCGGGACGGAGTCACCTCAAGCACGCTGCTACACGCACGTTACTGAGGATAAAGAATAGCCCGTTTCATATTTACAGCACATAAATATGTCTCTGTGCAGATGTGCCGCGGTTACTGCAGCAGCTGAGCAGCTTCCTCCAGCCCCACCACCGCCTCCGAGGCCATGGCACAGCAGAGGTCCTCGAGCAGGGTTGAGAGCCCGCGCATGAGTGCTCCTCCTGCAGCACAGGAACCTCCGTCTCACCAGCCTCGGCGGGTGGCTGCCCCGATGGCAGGAAAAGGTCACAGCAGGAACGGGACGGCTCTTCCTCCCCGGGGCCGGTGTCATTCCCACAGCAGTACTTTGTTAGCAAAGTCAGTTTGTTCTTACAGTCTCCGCGCTTCCTGACGCGCATAGGGATCTCATGATGTAATTTTTTCCAAGCCTCCTTGCGGGAGGACTTGTCTTTCATTTGGGGCGGGGAGGAGAGATGGAGAAGACAGGACAGACCTTATCAGCACCACGCAGAGCACCCGCGTGCCCTGCCCGCAGGGATGCATCCCCGCTTCCCACCAGCAGCTCTGCCCTGGCCAGCCTGGGCTCACCATCTCCATCATGACACTGAAGGACCCTCCGAGGTTCAAGAAGAAACCAGAGTCCAGCCCAAAGCAGCGGCGTAAAGCTCAGCCCCACTGGAGCATTCAGTCTCTCCAGAAGAGCCTCTGCTTTGCTGGAGCCTTTTTAATGAGCAAACTAAGAACATCCAGCGTGTCCGCCCGGAGGTCTCTCTCGGCGTTAAGACGCAAGCGCTGCCCATGCAGGCAGCTGTCATCGGGTCCCGCACAAGGGGCACAGCACTGGTCAGGAGAGCGCTGACTCCGGTTCAGTACAACCAAGTCTGCAGCTGTCCCCACCAGCTCTAAGCACACGCTGCCAGTGTAAAACATCCAGGAGTTTGGAAAGGTGAAAAAAGTTGTTTCCAATGACACTTAAGCACCAACAAGTACTACTCCAGACACTGTCATGTACCCCAGCTTGGCTGGTTTTCCAGTGGAATTTACCCATTCCCTGGTTTGCTTCAAGACACTTTTCCTGGCTGTACCAGACTGGAAAATGGATGATAGGAACAGCAGATCTTGCAGCTCTGTTTTCCTATCATGAGCACTACTTTTAGGCACACTTATTACTCATACAATCTACACTTTGAAGCTTTACAGCGTCTTTCAAACTATGTTTCCTCAACTACTCCTCTGGAGCTCACAGTAAACTTGCAGCACAAAGATGCACATTTATTGCAGTCACTGCTTCAGGATTACAGTGCAACTGCACAGCCCCTCGAGTACGTGATTCCACCATCAACAGCGTCTGGCATACAGCTTTGATGAATTAGGAAGATGGGAACAAATTGTCTGCTTTCCGCTCCGCACCAAAACGGAGAGATTTACACAATGCTGGAAGGACGAGCTTGGTATTTTAGGTTATGCTCCCCCACTAAATCAGACACTGGCTGCCGAGTTTGTCCTCTCCAAGCGCGTTTGCTTGGCGGCAAGGCGTGTGTTTCCGCGGGCTGAAGGAGCCCCCTGCACGTGGGTGATGGCTGCCGATCCCCGTGGCGCTGAGGAAGCGAGCTGTCACGCCTCGTCCACCCGGATAATGCAGCGGGGCTGAAGAAGTCCTTACGGCACCACTGCAGACAGCTCTGGCGTAAGCTTGTTTGAGAAAGTGTGGCGATCTGCATAATTTACTTCATTCACGCTGTGACACCTAAGTGAGCATCTGCGAGATCCACTTACACGTACACCAGCAAGTGCTCGCTCACCGGAGCCGGTGGGAGATGCCTGCTCTGGACTTGCGAGGACTCGAGCCCAGCTGGAAACAACCAACTTCACAAGTGCCACCTAAGGCACCCAAAGGAGTCGGTGGGTTTTGTTTGTTTTGCATTAGAATTCAAAATTTTTGGCCTGGTACATGCAAGCACTGCTGACGCTCCGTTGCAGGCTCTGCATTTGTGAACGCTGCTAGACGGCCAGCTTCAGAGCGTCTGCAAGAATCACGGCGAGAGACGTGGTCCACCACCAGCAAGCAGCAGAAAAAGCAGAAACACTCGTGTTCGGATTTAACAGGAACCTTTGTTCCCACCTACTCCGTTTAACATGCATTTTAACTCCAGCTACACTAAAACTGTAACTTGCTTCCCTCCTGTGTAGGACCCAGACGGCACTCCGACATCAACAGAACAGCGACAGCCACCAAGCAACGCGCTCCCTTCCTCCTGACGCACGAGCTCGGCAGCCCGCAGGGACGCGCCGCAGCCAGCCTGCCGCGAGCCGGAGCGCGGTCCCAGCGCTGCGCTCAGCGTTACCCGCACGCTGACTGCTCGGGAAAGCCAGCCAGCACGACTTAAGCTGTTCTGCAGAACCAACACCAGCACTGAACAAGCAAGCACTCACCCTTCTGTTTAAAAAAAAAAAACAAAAACCAACTATATATAGCCTACCACATTAAGTTTTATGTAGGAGTATCCTGCTTCTTAGTCAGCTATTAGGATTTAAGTGGCTGCCTGGTAGGGTAAAGAGGAAAACAGACCGAACCAGAGCTAGTTTGCTTCCCCCATCACACCTCTGAGTCTAGATTGTAATTCTTACCCTTTTATTATCCTATTAACTAAGTGGCAACCAGCCCAAAAAATGGATTATGGAGATTCCATAGGCCTGCAGTACACGCCACCAATTTCAATCTTGGAAAGGAACCAAGTTTTAACTGCTCAAGCTGATTTATAATTGTTGCTCTATACTAAATATTAATATGATATGTCACACTTGGACTGTTAGCATTGCACTCTTTACAGCACAAAGACACTACAATGCCTGGTTCCGAGCCAGCAGCCTAACTAGTTTGAGCACAAAATGTGATCATCTCAAGACAAACTTGTGCCATTTTTATGGCTTGGACCACAACAGATCTCACAACGCAACCTCCCACGTGGAAAATGGCCAGCGCTGCAGAACTGGGTGCTCTGGGTTCATACTTGCAGCTGCCCCAAGAGAAAGAGCCAAAACTGAAACCTGGCCTTGATCTGAAGCTTGCAAATCCACCCATTCCATAGACATCTCTGAACTCCACCTGGAGTTTTGTGCCATAGCAAGCAGGATGGTAGGATTTCCCACTTGATCTTACCTCTTTAAATAAGAGTTGTCTTAGGGTCTTTAAGTCACCATACCCATGACTAAGTAAATTCAGCATCTTTTGTCTTTAACCTAAGCACCTTGGACACATTACAAGTTTATTTTAAGCTTCTTCAGAGCTCTATGAATTATTAGACTATAATCATTGCTTGATTTCAAGAGCTAGTGCTTCAAGTGAAATTCCTGTGATCTTATATATACGAGAAGAAGCATAGTTTTCAGTGTTTAAAAAATAAAATAAATCAAAAGAAGATCTTGTTCCACGTGCAGCACAGGAGGCCCCTTACTCCTCTGCTCTAAAGAGTTTCAAGTTGTAACACGGAAAATTCCAAGCGGATTTCAGGGAAAAAGGGAGAAAGTCTTCTCCATGAGAGCTGCTGCTGCATACTGGAACAGAAGCCCAGAGAGGACATAAGGTCTCCATCCTCTCAGATATTCAAATTCAACTGGACACAGCCTTGAGCAACCTAAACAAGTTGAACCTACAAGTACGTGGCTTGGACTATACAGAATCACAGAATATCCCAAGTTGGAAGGGACCCACAAGGATCCTGGACTCCTTATGGACTTACATGACCTACAGCAGTCTCTTCAAAATAAAATTATTCTACGATTAAAAAAAAAAAAATCCAGTATTAAAAATGAGTCTTGGAACAGTATCTTTTGCTCATGTGCAAGTCTGCTTTACATTCGGATTAAGCACAAGTATTACACTAACTGTGGCATGGCTCCTTGAACTCTGCCCTACAGTAGAACTGCAAGTCATTTTCTGTTGGACAATTAGTGGAAACAAGATAAGCTACTGCAGCAGACAGTTTCCTTACTAAACCGAGCTACTAATACAGACTGTGATAAGTCTTGTGAAACAAATGAAGGACTGAAAAAGCAGCTCTGAGTAGTGAATTTAAAACGGTTTCTTAGCTACGGCTGCAGTCGCTTGATCATTCTTAGCAAAGTCATCTCATAAATTTTGCTGTTGGTCTTCGCATGTGGAAGTTCTATCACAACCAGGATTAGTCTTCACATCCAGCTCCTCTAAATAGCTGTCACCCTCTCCAGTCCAGATGTCAGCCACATCTACAATTTAGTTTTGTGCCTTGTATGGAAAACGAACCCAAAATGTCTGGTCCTTAATAGAAAACAAAGGTGTGGTCCCAACGACAGCAGTTTCTCTGTATTTCCAGACACGGAAGGAGCTTCGCATAGTGCAAAGTTCATCTCAGTTACAGATCACTTATGCCTACATCTTTGGAATTTTAAATCCTCTTATCCTGCAGCTTCTGAGCGCTTTCCCACCTCTAATTATTCTAATTTATTATTGAATAGTTATAGCAATTGAGGGGAGGAGGGAGCAAAAGTTAAGCACTCATGAGGGCTTTATATTCTGCAACAGTTAAAACTGTGCATTGAACCGAGCTCTTCCAAAGCCCTTCTCCACGCTGTTTGTGCATGCCAAACAGAAGGATGCAGATGAGATGGAGCTGAGCAAGCTGTGTAAGGAAATTCTTTGCTGAAGCATACAGTATATGTTCACAGGCTTACTGTGCCTGCTAAAGACATTAGCAACATCCTCTGTAGGGATAATATGTCTTTAAATCAATTACATGGGTTTCTCTGTGCTTTGAGAACATGCTTCAACCATTTCCTTCAATGACCCCTTAAGCCCAGGTCCACCTCGCAGCTTCTCGGAGCTCAGCGCATAGCTTGTCATCTGGACGTGCGCAGTCAGCTTACCCAGGGAAAGCACAAGCTGTGCTCGTTTCACATAGTTGGCACCAAAGTAGTTGAATTCCAGCCAGTTTCTTGGATTCCTAGCTATGACCTGGTAGCCTCTAACAGCAACACGCTCCAGCCCGATTGCATCTCAGGTTCTCAGCCGTGTTTGCAGTTTGTGTTGTGACCCGTAGGAGAACTGTTCCTCCGCAGCCAGCTCACCTGAACACCAGCAGGTGGTCAGGTCATTGTCTCCAGCTTAGGCTTTGCATCCTGCCAAGACCAAGCACAGACGCAGCCAGTGGTCAGCTTTACCAATGAGCCTCAGGGCATCATCTGCACCTTCAGGAAGTGTAAGCGACACCACGAACACATCAGCTCCACCAAGCTTTTCACAAGGCTTTTCTGAGCGGGATGGCATTACACAGGAGGACTGCAAAAACACTGAGTGTTGATCTGGACACAGGCAGGAGGACAGAAAAAAGGTTCCCCCCCCCTCCCGGAGAAGCCTCTCCGCATTTTCTTCTGTGCCTACCAGGGTATCCCATTATTCAGAAATGTGTGATTCCTCTATGAGAGGCTCATCTTTGGATTTAAGAGATTAAACCGTACAAGTCAGGGGGTTTCAATAGTTTTGACTTTAACTGGATTTGGAACCACCCAGACTAGCAGAGATCTCCAGACATCTACTGCATCTGTGCCCCTGTACTTTTCACCCATGCATGCTGGGCCTCTGGAAAGGATCTCTCACGAAGGTGGAACAGGCAACTGGAAAAATAAGGTCAAATTCAGCCCCTTCAGCATAGGCTTGGCAAAAGAATCAAATAGGCCTTTAAATACAGAAATGAATAAAGAATCAAACCAGTGGGGCTCACAGGAGTGAAACTGAGATTAAAATAGCTCTGCCAAACTTCTTAATGGGCACCTAGAGTCCACTTACTTCTCACATCCAGAAGAGTAAGGTGTAACATGAGGTGAGTTTAAGCCAGCAGTGTAATATCCACAGCCACCAACCCAGCTTCTCCAAAAGCAAGTGGAAACCCAACAGGGTTGGAAGGAGAAGTCAAGAATTTCAAAGTTGGGAACTGTAAGGGTGGGAGCGGAGGAAAAAAATCTCAGACTACGGGTGGCTTATGACCAAGTTCCTTCATACTCTCACTCTGACTACACCTATGGTTTTGGTTGCCTTAAGAGCCATATACCAAGTTATGGACACAAGGAAAATGTGTGGATGCAGCAGCTGCTAGTGCACACCTTTCCAACTCTTGCAGCAAGTGCTCCTTGGGGACAACCATACAACAAGAGCTCTTGCAGGAGGAGAGGGCATCAGGGACACCTTGGTGCTTGGTGGCACTGCCAGGGAGCATGGGGACACAGGCTGCACTCAGACAAGGGCTGATCTGGAAAAGCACTTTCAGAGGTGCAAGGAGAGCTTGGTACAGCCTGCACGCTGCTGGGACGGGACTGACGGAGAGCAAGGATGCAGCGCAGAAGGATAAGAGGTGCCATTCACACCGGCTATTTCAGACTCAGCTGCTCACTGCTAACCAGGTCCTCGTTTGCAGCAGTAGGACCACAGATGCAGACACCAAGCCACGCACAGGAATGCCACACTAATTATTTGAAATCCTTTTTTTGGGGGGAAAAAAAAAAGTCAGTCTGAACGTTCAGCCCTTGTGCCCCAGCGAGCTTCCATGAGTGCCGCTTTGTCCGCTGCCAGCCAGCCCCGCGGGGCAGCACGCCAGCCCCGGCCCATGCCACCACCATGCCCTGACCCCCGGCTGGCGAGCCACGGCATGGTGCCACCAGCACCGCAACGCCGCCGGCTCCTGCAAGCCCCCCGCGGCTCCCGGGGATCGCGATGGGAAGCGGGCTGTGGGCCTGCTGTGGCATGCCGCGGGCCGTGACATCACCGCCAAAACCGCCTGACAACAGCCCCGCGCGCCGAACAAAGCGCATTCCCTGCTGCTGAGCTCATCCCGCCGCTCCTCCGGTGCCGGCCGGGCCACCGCGGCTCCCGCTCGCCTCCGCTGGGACATGCCTTGCGCTGCTGCTGCTGCCCAAGCGAAGGCACCCTCAGCTGCAGAGCTCTGCTTTCGGGTGGAGAGGTGAGCGAAAAGGTGGCTGCAGAGGCTGGCAGCCCCTTCACGCATCACCGTGCGATGCACACCGAGGGTTTGTTCGCTGGGGACGTTCCAGCTCCCCACCGACACAGGGCGAGGGGTGCACGCGGCAGCCCCGTCCCTGCGGGGGACGAGCGGCCTGGGAAAGCCCCCGAAAGGGCGTGGGAACGCACCCACACCGCTGCACGTCCCCGCCGGCCGGGAGGGAAGCACCAGAAGGCTGGAAGGATAGTCAATGCAAACCATCCGAGAGATGACTAATCATTCAGGAATTACGTGCAAAGGAAAGTCCCTGTAGTCTGGGAAGGAGCATGCCGGGAAGTGGAATTCTGCTAAATGATGGAGAAGGGGCAAGAAGAAAAGTGTTTTCCTGCCTTTGCCATATCCTGCTAAGTTAGCCATGAGAAACGCTTGCCACTGCTTTTGAAACTAAGTGACATGGTACAAACTACATGTCCCTTCTCCGGACACAGGGCAGGGTGAAAGGGAACAACCCCATGTCAGGACTCTGCTCGCCATGGGTCAGCACATCGCCACGGCACAGAGAAACTTTTCCCTCCTGTCACAGTGGGCTCACACATCTCAGTCAGCAACATCGTTACCCGATTCGGAGGAATTCAGTTCCATTTTAAGCAGAACATGAAAATTTTAGACAATTTTGCATTTGACTAAGCTCAGCAAGAAATACTTGTCTGATAAACTGGAGGATGTTACTGCACGCACGCAAACAAAACAGCGCTTTCTCACAATACACTGTGGGCTTACACAACTAGAAAACCAAGCCTTAATCAGCAAGGCTGAACTGATAAAAACAGCCGTGCAGTCAGATTTCTGCAAGTGTAACACAACCAAGTATTTTCTCTGAAGCAAGAGAGCACTGTAACCATCTCTGCAGGATTAAGATAATCCTAAGCCTCGCTTGTTCACTTCAGGTTGCGTCAAGGTTAAAAACCTGACTAGTTCTTGCAAAGACCTCCCAGGGGCTGTCAGAGCCATGAGCCGACAAGTCATTAGCACCGTGCTGCATCTTCAATTACTGAGGTTACAAAGCCCAACAAAAGAGGACCAGCAGGCAACTCCATCCTCAGACGTCAGCATGCACCGCAGATGGAAAAGGTGCAAGAGAAGCAGCTGCAGAAATGCGTCTCCTCTTTCTGCTCAAGTAGATAGCAAAAAGGGATTAAGACAACTTGCGTGAAACATCTCCATTTATACACCGCAATCGAGTAAGCAGTTCCCAAGCAGAGAGGCACTGTGACACCGAGAGCCAGCATCGGCTCTGCAGGCACAGGGCGTTTCGGTGCCGTGCCTCTCCGAGGGGCAACGCCTGGGCTTTGGGAACAAGCGCGGCGCAGAGACGTGGCACCACCGCCTCTCTCTTCTCTGGGCAGGGAGACCGGCAGTGCCAACGCGGGCGAAGGGAAAGGTGGCAGCACCCAGCACCCCTTGTGCAGCTACAGTCCCCAAAGCCCTGCTCCTCCCTGGCACTTCTGAGACAACTAGAAGCAGGGTGAGACCCAGCACCACGGCTCTGGGCGGAGAAGCAGCCGGTGCTGTATGTGGTACATGTAGACCCCAGGCAGGCCAGATCCTGATAGCGTTAATGCCATCGCCTCCCTGGAGCTCAGCCCCAGGCCTGTGCACGCCCAGTGCAGCACGCTGCATCACACCTGCTTGGGAAATGCACTGCTCTGGAACCAGACCCTGACTCTTGCCGTCTCCAGTCACATCTGAACTGGCCCCATCTGCACCATTTCATCACCCTTCTCCCGCTCCAGACCTTGGGTACATTGCTTCTCTCCTGCAGGACTGGCACCTTCACCGAGAGCAGCAAGGCCAAACAGCAACGAGCACTGCGGAGGTTTCCAGACGCCAGGGTGACCTCTGTGTCACTGAAGAGCGTGTTTACTCACACTGGGGGTAGGTCAAGATAGTTGTAAGAAACAGCATGTAGAGCCCTGCCGAGATAAATGAGCCCATTCAGATAGGGCTGTCTAATGTCTTCTGTGCAGCAGACGCCAGGCACGAAGGCTGCAGTGGATGGAGTTTCTGAAGCCAAAACCAACACATCGGAAATTATCAGAAGTGATTACTGTTTGGGGAAATCCTTGGCCACAACATCCACTGAGATTCAGTTTTTCCATCTGAAACCAGAATCGTTGTACTGACACAGGGCTGCATGAAGGAAATTCTCATTCACACAGCCCTGCATGGCTCAACCAATCTCCACTCCATGCTGCAGCAGCACAGAGCTCAAGATCAGAGCATGCTTTGTGCTCCTGGGCTGGAGACACATCAAAAAATATCCTGCCAGTTATTTTAGCTACTGAAAGGATTTGTGGTCCGTCCAAGTCTTTACGTTCTCTGATGCTGAGCACCTAACAGCACAGCTCCATTTTTTTCTGGAAGCATTTAAGCACAGAAACTGTGTTACAGATGCTCTATAGCTGTCTGCAGCCTAGTGATAAACTTATCCCAGAACTTATCAGCAGGTCAGCTGTCTCTGTCCTACCACTTCCCTGAGAAGCAATAGGAAAGGTAATTAATCTTTAATACAATCACATCCCCACTGCAGAGAGCGCCAGTCACTTTGAAAACCTCTCTCCAACACCTGAGCCATTTTAACAACTCATTTTGACATTCAGGCAGGTACACGCTCTCAGCATGACCCCACGGTGCCAAAAGCAGCCCTACAGCCGCACGCTGCCACCAGAACGCAGCTCACCACCCCCGTGTCTCAGCCGAGGTTCATGTTCAGCAACAACCCGCTGCCGCTCGGCACCATCGCAATGGCACAAGCCAACGGGGCCAGCCGTCATCCTGCCTCCGAGCACCGCCGCACGTGTGCCCACGTGGAGGGGTGACAAGCCCGCACAGACCAGGCTGCTCCCCGCGGCCGTGCAACATTGCCACCTCTCTGCCACCCATGGGAGCCAACAACCCCGAGCCACCCGCTCTATTTACACAGGAGGGATTCATTCCAGGGTTTGAGGGTTGTTGCTGGGTTTTGTTTTTCAGCTACACTGCACGGCTCTATTGCTTTTCCATGACCACTGTGAAAATGTGTTTATGCTTTTGCATCTAAGCCAGCTAGATGTTAGCTCCTTACTGCCTTTCATAAACAGATACCTGTCCTCCCCTCCACCGGAAACCATGCCCATCCCTTTCCAAGAAAGATGGAGGCCACTTTCTTCCCAAAAGGTCAAGCCTTAAATAAACAAATATTCTGCTCTGTGCAGCTGCTTCTTGAACAAACAGGCCTTCCACTCTCTCCAGAGAAAGCAGTGAGGTTGTTCGGTAGTAATTTTGCACGCTTGTACAACCCAGCAGTGCACACATCTCCATCTACATGGAGCGTCAAGCACAAGGTTTGCCCCTGCACGGTCGGGATTTAAGACCTGCGTGATTAACATCCCGCACAGGAGAGCACTGTGTTTATACAGCTTCAGCTAGAAGCTGCTTATATCAGGAATAGACGCCTGGCTCGAGGCCCAGGTAATCCACCCGATGGTGGCAGCCGCTATCACACAGGCCCTGTGTGACACGAGCCTTCAGAAGAGTGGTGGCAGATCTGCAGAGAGGCACAGTCAGTCACACGGGTGGTCCCCGAGCACCTTAAGAAGGACCATATGGGATTAATGGCACAACTTCAGCACACGTTAGCCACAGCTGCACAACACGCACCTGTGCAGAGCTCATACCCACGCCCCCCACCCGAGCACCCTGTCACGGCCTGGTGCTCGCTGCACAGCGAAGCTTTAAGACAACTGCTTGGGATGCACAAGTCCTGCATCGCTTCAAGCAACCAGCCACCGCGCTCCATGCAACCCCTTCCAAACTTAGCAAGCTCGCAGCTCTCTGCACGGTCTCCAGGACAGCACTCTGTCATATACACGCTGACTGAGCAGGGTACAGCCAATTACCCAAATGCTCACCAGCTGCAAGACCTAGTTTTTCACCTGCAGTCTCACATTGTTCACATTTGCAAGCCAATTGTATTTTGCATTCCTAACACAACACAAAAATAAAGCACTGGCTGTAGGGACAATTTTGCTAGAACCAGAACAGTCGCAGCTGCACTGCCCTGCCTGATCTCCCTCAGTACCACCACCTAATTTCACACCTACCAGTAGCACTAAAAACAAGCTCAACTAGGAATAAGATTTATGCCCCGAGACAGTCAACACTCATGTCCCACAGCAAGGAGCTGCATGTCTCCACCTCAGAGTTTATGTATCATTAGCATTTCTGCACATGCACACCGTAGGCCTGCTATTTAAGCAGCAGTCGGTTCCCAGGGACTAAATCCATGCTATCCCAGAACAGATTAACTGCACACAGATCCAGACAGGCAAGTCCAGCCTAGCCTGCATGAGACCAGCGTATGCTTTTGGTACTGAGACGTTGGCACCTGTGACCGTACCCCTTACAGTTACCCAGCAGACTACTGGGTTTGGTATGGTGTTAAGCCGCCTTATTTGTTATCAATTCCTCAGTTTCCCCATGAAAAATGTTTAGTAGCATGCCTCGCTGTTTCCTCCATCCAGAGGAGACAAAAACCCCAGAGGTATTTGTCCTGTTCCTACAAGGGGACTGGGCTGCTCCTCTGTTTCAATACTTGGCTTGAATACTTCTGCTGCCCAGGTACTGCTTCAGGAGCCTGAGCTACTTTTCTTACAGGTAGAGTATGAAATATTCTGCAGCTAGTTAAAGCCTATGTTTAAGTAATAAAGTTGGTTAATTAAAATATTTAAGCTTCCTCTACCTTAGGCAGTGTTTTCAACCAATAGTTGCAGCAGTTAGTGTTAACCAGTTTATTTGTCCTCCTTGCAATTAAAAACCTGTTAGATGTATGTAGTCTAGCTTCAGTTATTTATCTCTATCAGAAGAGGCATTTCTTTAGTTTTAAATACTGAGCTCAGAGCTATGCTGCAATACCACAGCAAAACGTGAAGTAGATTTATTGAAGTAGATTTTGGATTTCGTCAGTCCACCGACTCCAGGGGACTTCCCTGGCTGAGTCAGGGGCGCTGGGCAAAGCTTTACTCAGGAAACCCTGCACACCTCAGCTGCTCCCAGGGCCCGAACCGGCAGCATCTCACTCACATCTGCTGCTCCTGGTGTTGCGGCCTCACCTGCCAAACTGGCACTTTACCTATTTGACAGCACTGAGGCAGGCCCCAGCGCCACGGCTAATCACAGCTTTACACAAGCGCCTTGCAGGGAACGTCCATCCTGCAGGAGCTTACCCGCGCAGCACCCCGCTCCCAGGTCAGGCGCTTCTGCTGACGGGGCAACCAGAAGCTCAAGAACAGCCCAGGCTCCCAGAGGCAGTGCAGCAGCATGGAGCAGGCACAGCTCTGCCTTCAGGACAAAAAAACAGCCTCAGGGTGACCCCAAACCCAAGCACGTGGCTCTGGTGTGTAAGCTGGGCATGCACAGAAGAGCCTGCTTCCACCACAGAGCGAGCCACCCCCAGGACCCGCACGGGGTAGCTCCAAACCACTTGCTTTCAGAGAGCACTTTCTAGGCTGAATCCTCACTTTTGGAGGCCTATTGTTTTTAAGTTCCTATCACTCCCACAGTGCAGTGACAGATGTGGAAGCCCCTCAGCTGGTGCTAAGACACACCCAGGGGATGCTCAGAGGAACCAACCACCCTTTGCCCAGCCAGCGCAGCCCTGATGGAGCAGGGCATCACCATCCTGCCTCATGGCATCATAGATACAACAAATATTGGGGATGGGGAGTATTATTTTATAAAGTAATAGTACAACGCATTTTGGGGGCATGCCACACTTCTTTATGCAACATATTGGGAAAAGTCTAGGAATATGCCCAATAACCTTTGTGATATACTCCTCATGTGCTGAAGCTCACAGCAAGCAACAATGCCGGTGGCAATAGGGTTAATTCTCTAGGACAAGGTCTTCGCAATATCCTTGCTCAGGAGTCCCACATGCTCCTGTCTCTATAACTGCAGATGTCTGCAAGTCGTTAGCTTGTTCACTAATGCTCACTGAGCAGCCACTAATCATCTGGCTGTGACAGCACCAAGGTCAGGGCTGTGACATCCAGCCTTTAAAGTGGCAGTGAGCTGAATGAAAAACTTAAATTGGTGCTTCCCCCCCACCCCCACCCCAGTGTATTAGGGGAAAATTTGAACCACTAGAAGACAATCTCAGAATTTTCCAGCTTCTTTATGGGTGGAAAAAAAAAAAAAAAAAAACACCAAAAGAAACACTATAACTGGCTTGCTGTGAGCTGTGCCTGCTTCTGCACAGCTCTGGGGAACACCAGGGCACGTGGCAGCACCAGGCCACAGTGATCCTCAATAGCCTGATTTTGTAGTCCCTCAAGTATACATCTCATTCTGCTTTTGGCAGCTGGATTGAGCTACAATCCTCACTCTTGCTCACTCCTAGGTTAGGTCAGGGAAGTACAATCAGTATAGAAGTTGCTGTACCAGCACACAGACAACCTCTGCCAGCTGGGGTCTTCTGTGGTAGCAGCTGTGCTGGTATGTGGTAGGACTTCTCTTTGACCATTCATATTTGATGCACCATTCAGTTGCCCAGCATGCACGCTGCATCCTCAGCTAAGAGATCTAATTCAAACAGCACTAGATGCCACAGGGCTACATAACTACCACAAAGTTCATACAAACCACTGGGAGTTTCCATACTCAGCACCATGTTAGCTCTCACTGCAGACTTCCTTCTCATCTACAGGCTTTGTTTTCTGTCTATAAAGAAGGGAACATACTTTTCTGCATTCTTTTGGACATTTCACAGGCATGGCCTCTCGGTACAGTTACTCTGAACACTCATTTTGGTCTTTTTGGGCAGCACATTAACGTGAGTGCAGTACAGACCAGCCACAGGATCCCCTGTCAGGCCTACTCAGGTTTTGGTAGAGAGCAAGATGCAGTGCAGGCAGTTACCATCACCTAGCCGGAGTCCCACAAGGAGCAGAAAGACACTTCTGCACCTACTTTAGACTAGGAGTATTCAAGGAAGATTCCCCGTAACCCATTCTGGCCATTCAGTGGAGACCTCCAGCCTAGCCCAGGCAGTTTGTGCTACTTCTGCACAGTGGGATCCCCACAAGGGGGTTTTTAAGAAGCCCTCAGACAGTCAAAGCCAACAAGTCTATGGCTGGTAAGCTCTGTATGGTTATGGTGGCAGTCTGCACATCCACACTGGAAAGGGCAACCACTCTGAGCTGGGAGCATTAAGACTTCAGAGCTACAGAGGATCCTACGGTGCCAGTCTAAAAGCTTCCATGCCTTTGTCCTGACATCCAATAGCTGCAGCATCCGGCACTGCTGAGCTCAGGCTGTGGGACTGGAAGTTACGCTCCTTCAAGAGTTACCACATTTTTTCCTAGCAGTCACCAGCCTAGTTTTTCTTTATAGATGTACTTTTACCCCAAGCCTAAAAGAATTACTGAAAGAAATAATCCTCAGAGACAACCAAAGCTGTTTCTATTTGACTTTTAATTAGATCATTGATTTTGTTCAAGCAGTTACATAAGCTATCAGACATTTGCATGCAGTCACACTGTTAATCAACAGCCAGAACAGAGCTGAAACAATGTGCTTAGCATCCCAGTCTTCCCACAGTAAGTTAGGTCTGCCCAGACACTAACACTTCCCCCACAGAGGAATTTGATAACTATGTCTGAGCAAGTGACAACCACTCACAAAGAACCACTGCAGCTAACAGCCACTGCAGCAAACAGCAGCTCTGCAAAAGCAGCCAGGTGTTGGAGCAAGCTCATCCAAGTCAGTTCACAAATAACCATGTTTAACATCCAACAGCAATCCTGCTCCTAGTCTTTGCATCAAAGTTTGCTTTCCTATGTTTGTGGAACAACTCGGATCAATGCAAAGATCACTCAATGCAGTGTTTTGGATCAGGCTCAGATATACCAGGGCTACAGATTATTTAGGAGATCAATGAGCAAAGTTACAGAGACTTGCAAAGAAGGAAACCCTGCAGAAATCCAATGTCTAGATATGAAGTGAAGTAACACTTGGTATCTTGCACTGTCAAGATGGCAGTTTGACACCAACTTTGTTTAGTAAGCCACTCTTCCCCATTCCACAGCAGGGATCAGAAGTCAGATTAACCCAAGATTTGTGTCTTGCACCACAGCAGACAAAGTACATTTGTCACACTGCCCCTTACCAGCCTGGGAGACGCACTCAGCCAGATGCAGGGCCCCACGCAGCAGCACCATCTCGGGCACTTTGTTCCCCCAGCCTGAGCCCAGGGACCTGCTACACGCAGCAGGAGTGAGCGCACGTGGCTTGCAATAAAGGGATGATTGCACAGAGGTGAAGGTCTGCTCCAAGATGCATGTGTCAGGGTTTTAGCCTTGAGACCTACACCAGCTCCAAGGACTGGTTTGCCAGTGGTTGGAAGTCCACCAAAACTGTGCTGCATCTACCGCTGCAAGATTGTTGTGAGAAAAGGGGATGTAAAACAGTTAATTACACCAATTAAAGGAAGGATAGTTAGCACATGTTAGCATCCAGCCAAGGAGAACAGTATTTCCTCTTCTGTGTTTGAATAACCTTCAGATTCACATATCATGGATGTTTTGCTCAGAGCGCGGGTCTGCTCCCACAGCTCTGTGCATTGTGCCCAGAAGGAGACATTTCAAAGCTTGTTTACATGACAGAGTTCACAAGCTGCCACCTACGGCTCATTTCAGGCCCACCAACCACGCCAGTGCCCTTTAATAGTCTCAGAAATGCATACACATGGGTTTTGTCTCCTCGCAAGGGTGGCCATAGACTAATCAAGACCAGCAGGCAGCCTGGATGGCCCAACATGGCCACAGGCAAGGCCGGGGCTACCCGAGGTGCAGGCCCGCAGCAGCTGCCCTCCAGACCTCAGCACAGAAGGCAGGTGGAAACGGCCCAGCCACGAGCCAGCAGGAAGGGCGGCCTCACAGCTTTCGGTTATTGCTCCGCAGCAGCGCAAACGCTTCCACCACACCCATGCTTGCAGAAGACAGCGAGCCTCCCAAACCGCGCGGCCAGAGCAGAGAGCTGCTCACAGCACCAGCACGGCACCCGCTCCCCACCTGCTCGGGTACACCCCAGCAGCGCTGGGACCAGCTCTGGGACAGCCCTCGCCCAGCTTTGCCTAGTCAGTCATGAGGGGCATATCCCACAGGGCACTTTTGGTGTATTCCTGCATTGACTCCGCTTGCTCGAGCAGAGGGTGTGAGCGGAGGCAGCGAGGACCACAGGCCACCAGCCCTTCTTGCCTCTTTCACCCTCAGAGGCCTTGAGGGTTAGGGCTGCTGTTCTGTTCTCATAATTGCCGTCTCCAGCAACCTGTGCCGCCCAGGAAGAGTTCTGGTTACAGAAGCACTTCAGTAAAACCTGCATTAAGTGTCACAGCTGCTCCAAGATTCCCACTGCCCAGCACCAGCCGCTTTGGAGCTACTCTCCCTGTCCCTGCCGAGTGGAGGCCCCTCACAGCAGGCAGGCTGGGTTTCAGCACAGAAGCCTTTCTGTCTGTCCATCCATCCACACCCACCTTGCCCTCAGAGGTACCAGCCCCTGGGAGCCATGCTGCCGCTGCCATGGAGCCTGGCACAGCTCACGCTGGAGTAATTCAATGCTCTGACAAAGAAATGCGTCATGGTTTGCTGAGTGCCCCGGAGCACAGCAAAAGGAGCGGCCCATGATGTCACTGCAGCCCACGGCCATTTTCATGCTATTACTGGGTAACACTGGCAGGGGAGCTCATGCAACCTGCCGCTGCTGTTAGAAGGAACAGCTCATCCCTCTGCAAGAATAATCCCTGCCTGGATGTTCAAAGCTACACCACCAACAACCTGCAGGCTGATCACCACAACTTGCTGTATTTCAGAGCTGTGTTCTGTAGGTCAGTGAAATATCAGCCAAATATATGCCTGAAAGTCAGAGCTTGCCTTCAATATTGATTAATTCCTCTGCATTAGATGAGCTGTCTGCTTCTGTAAGCTGCAGGAGCCAACAAACTCAGAGGAAACACCCCATTAACAATGTAGCTGCACAGCTACCAATGATCATTCTCCTCAGAAGGTTTGTTAGAGAACCGTGGCTGCTTTGTTCCAAGGGCAGTACCAGCAGGAAGCCCAAACCACCTCCATCCATCACACCAGCAGAGACCGGATTCTGCTGCTCCAGCCTCTGCCCACCCCCGGGCAGCTCCAGGGCAGGAGAGTGTCTGGTGCATTACTCAGCACAAGGCAACCCACGCTTCCCCAGGAACTTGGGCAAGGCTGCATCTGGCTTCTGTTTGAAGTGGCCTAGCTTGTTTTTCCCCCAAAAAAAAAAAAAAAAAAAAAAGTATCTGTCTCTATTCTTGCAAGGGTCGTGAGTATTACAGTTGGAACATGCTAGCAAAATAGAAGGCACTGCATACATCTTAGTACAGATGTTAAATTCCCAACTGCTTACAGCAGAACACTGTTTGCACTAGGAACTGCAATCCATTAAGCCCACTGTAGCAGATCCATTCTTACTGTGATGTACCAGATGTTATGTAGACACCTCTAAAACTCAAGGTTAGTTGTAGAAAGGGGCAGAAAGCTGAACGGAGCTGACAGAGATAATGTTAGAGTCCAGAGAACCATCTGGTTATGATACAACAAACTCACTGCAAGGATTTCAACTACAGGATCTTAGATTTATCTCCTATCCATGATGTGGAAGAAAGTGTCTTCCCTATTGGATTACAGAGTACTGGTCTTTATTCAGGAGGAATGCAAACAGGTGGTGAATGTGAACTACAGGCTTTTTTGCCTTGTGGAGAAGAAAAAATAAAAATCTGTACAAAGCAAGAGCAAGACCCAGGGAAGAAAATTCTCTCAAGCTTCACTAAATTAATCCAAACCAATGGGTAGAGCTTGCTCAGCCCATCCAGGAGATAACCTCAGCCCCCAGTTGACTCAACTCTGAACCCAAGGTCCTTGTTCTGAGAAAAGCAAGGGCAGCTCACCCCACCCCACCCCACCCCAGCACCCGTTACAGGAAGGGCGGGTAAGTACCCACCACTACCACACTGACTGTAGCAATCAAGAAAAAATAGTTAGCAGCAGCTAACGCAGGCTTCACACACGCAGTACTTTCGTGACAACGGTTACTCATTTCCCCAAACATAATGTGAGGGGGTATGTATCTGTTCCCCTCTGCTATTAGCACGAATTCAGCCCGCAACAAACCAAGCCTTGTGAGCAGTGCCATACGGTGAAGGCTGTAGCAAAGTCTGCTCAGATCTCCTTTCAGGGATGGGCAGTGCCTTCCCTCAGCCTTTTTTACATAGATTTTGTTTTAGATTCTTCCCCTGACAGTTAACACTCAGCTACACAGCACTTCCTTCCTCCAGCACAGACACGCTTGGAGCATCTTATTCTGCTTTTCTTGCCAAGTCCAAGCAAATTGCAGCAGCACACCCCCGCCCACTTCTACCTGCCACACATCTCCATCACTACCTTGGTGCATCGGCCCAGAGATGACAACCCCTCCTCACAGGGGAAGGATCTGGAACAGGAACCACAGCACTATCATGGTGCACACACAAAAAGCAAGAAAATCTCACAGGAACCTAAAGGTTTCTCTACAGAAAGCCTGGCTACCTCATCAAGAGCCAAAGTCAAAATTGATGCTTTGCAAACAGTAACTGCTGGGACAGGCCTTTTATGCACACTGGTACCAAGCTCTAACAGAGCCAAACCCTGCATCTCCAAGCTTTGCATCCTCCTTTCATTACTGTAACCAGTTACAGGCCAGGTGCCCTCTTTGCAAGTTGTGTTCCATGTCAGGCAGTAGAGGATGACATGCATGACCTATTTACGCAGGTACACCCGATGCTGGTGGCAGAGACCCGGGCAAGCGTTACAGTACAGCAGGTCTGTTCACACCACCATCACCTGCAACACACTGTTTTGCTCTGGTGCGCTTGCTTAGCATCTATTATTGGTCTAAACTTGGTTCATCTCCCACACAGTCTGCACAAAGTCTATTCCTGAGGGGCAGAGAGAAAACAGAATTCCTCTAAAGCTTGAGGGATTCAGAGATCATTGTTTTACTTCCCATTGCTTGGAGCAGACACCAAACAATACTGGGAATGCAGAAGCACGGCCACACACGAGGCTATCCACATTCTTAGATTACAGTTGTATGCTAGGAAAATAGATACCCAGCCCAATTTAGATTTAAACATCCCCATGTAAGTCAATATAGGACATAGCATTAGAATATGGAACAATCAAGACTTCAGTTCTTCTTGAGTGGCTGGTATAATTTTCAGTGCCTTAAACAAAAAAGCTGTTTAGCACATTGGTAAAATTACTTGGGACCAGTTAGACTAAAGAATTTGACCACTTTAAAAGTTTCCTCTCAGATGTAAATGAATGCAAGAATAGCCTACCTAAGCTACCCTAAACTGTAAGCAAATGCAACTGTAAGCAAACTTGAAGCAAATGGCTCATGCAAAGCCACTTACTCTTTAGACCAACAGTCAAACTACTGAAACACAAGGTCCTGAGGAGACCAACCACCCTTAGAAAGCAAAGCCACCTCCAGTCTCCAGTAGTGAGGCCCATTGTCAGTCCATGAAAAATAATTTTAGAGGGGAAGGATTAAGTGACACGTTTCCAAGAAGCAGAAACCTGCTTCCAAGAAACACTGGATATTTTCCAGAAAACAGCCTCCAGGGAAGTCACAGGTAAGTGGCAGACAAAATGCAAGTGTGTTTTGACTACCTCCTTATGATGTGTTAATAGCACCTGGAGCGAGACAGAGAGAGACCCTAAGTGTATACCGGCTGAAAATAAGTTTTCCTTTTTTCAGTTTTCAAGCACCTAGCTCTAGGTATTAGAGGATAATATATTTACCAAGTTTTAGAAGAAATTTAGAAATTTAAGATTCGCTCTGTCACCCTGTAGTGCATCAGCAGCCTAGAGATAAAAGAGCCATGTCTCAACTGTTTTCCTGGAATGACATTTCCAGGTAATCAAATGACCCACAGGTCAAGACAAATCATCTTTAAAGCATGCTAGAGGTCTGCACTACAGAGCACAGTGCATGCCTCAAGTATTTGGTTGTTAACCAAAAACACACCCGAGACACAGGTTCGGATGGTCAGGCTAGGCCAGAAGGAGACAACCCTTCCGGAAGTTCTCCTGCAGCTGGGACATCAAGACCACCAAGGCCTCCAGGAAGCAAGTACCAGCAGACCACGATTATAACCCCATGCCCTCCTCAACCACCTCCCTCCTGGCACGGTTCAGCTCCCTCTAGGCACTGCAGTGGTGCTCAGGACAATCACAAAGATGAACCTTAAAACCAAATGCAAAACTGCAGCTGACACTGGATCCCAGGGGCACAGAAGCAGGCAGCAGCACTGTCACACGGCCCCAGCTACCTCTCCCCACCTATTTACTCGTATTACTGCTCAACATCCTGCAGCTGGGAGGCAAGTCAGATCAACTCACTTATCTGATGAAAGTGCAACCCAGCAGAGAGAAACCACATGTTTTTCAGTTCAATCAATCAGAGTGCTGCAGTCTAAGATTACAGTTTTACCAAACAAACAAGCCAGCTGCTCTGCACCCATCTTGCCGCTGCCAGTGACACAACACTGCAGAGCGAGCATGGGGTACAAGCTGCGGTGCAGGCTTGGCAGGTGATGGCCAGAAACTGCCTGCCAGGCTTCAGACCATGAAGTCCCCTGTTTCTAAGCTAAATCAGAGGACTCGCTGCCTGATAACAGGGTTTCTGGGGCAAGCTCAGTGCCAAACCTAACCTCAACCCCCTCCTAGCAATTTGCTGTGGCTTTTACCAAAGCACGATGTGCCTCCCATACAAAGTAATCTCCGGAGCCGATCAACTCCTTAGGCCAAGAGCAAAGCCCTTGTGCTTTGCATTCCTGGCGTCCCACTCTGCAGCGTGCCTGTCACACCGCAGGCCACTCAGCACCCAGGAATCTGCAATTATCCTCAGTCTAGCAGGCAAAAAAAGCTGGACTTAACACTTCAGTAGCACAGCAGCTACCTCACATTGAGCAGAAAACTCCTTCGTGTTCAAGTCATCTGCCCCTAACAACAGCTTTTTCAGAGCTTTCGGTCCCATCTTTGCTGGATGGCACAAAGCACGGATATGCTTTACATCTGTTTTTACAGTAGATCACACACAGTCACAGACTTGCACTGAAGTGAAGGCACCTCATGCCTTCAAGAAAAGGCATCTTGGAACTGCCCAGGGACTCAGAGCAATGGCTAAACAAGGGGCAACAGCAGGAGAGGCCAACTCCTTCTCACAACTGTATCAAGAAGGGTTGTGGTCAAACACTATAAATTTAATTGATTGCTCCGCATATAAGCAGCTTTATTTTAAATGGACATCTGAATGCCAAAATTCTTCAGTAGCAAGCTTTTAGAAGCGTGGGTTGTAGTACAGCAGCAGTAGCTAAGCCGCAATGCATGGCTTCTAAAGCATTCCTGGAAGTTAAATAATAACTGGAACATGTACTGCATCCATCTAGCAGAGGTTTGATGGCATTATTAATGCTAGAAATCCAGCAGCCACAGCTGTCTGATTTTCCTGGCTGATTTGGCTCAGAGCTGGCCCTGAACACCCCAGGTCCCAAAGGCCAACATGGTCCTTATAGTCCTCCACCTAAGAGCCCTTACTTACACAGTTCTAGACCCCAAAATGACCTCATGTTTGTTCAGCAGCACAAAAGAGACCAGAAAAAAAAAATAAAATAAAGACAAAGTCCTAAGTTCTCCAGAACCTACAGCCACAGGGATAAAAGCACTACGGGCAGGTAGCGTTTTACAGCCTCAGCTGTGCCTGCAGAAGAGGCACGTGGGCTTCAGCCCACTGAGCTGAGCACAATGCCACAAGCTTTATTTTGAATGTCTTTTTTGGAGAGCAAGTTCAGGATGTTTTTCCAGGAGCGGTTTAGTTTATCCAGGGCTGTACGTATAGTAGGACGCCTGTGCTACCACTTGGCTCCTGCTCTAGTTGCACAGCACGGATGGGGCTGTAAACCCCTTCATTAAGAGGCACTAACAGCCACAGTCATCTCATTCTCCAAAGCTTCAACTACAAGTTGTTTTTGTAAGAGGCAATATGACACAAGTAATCTGCAAAACAGTTAAACATGTCTTCCGTGGTTACAGCCACTCCACAGCTAAATCTTATCTTGTAAAAGTGCTGTGCTGCTGCAGCAGTGTTTCTAGAAAGGAAGTCACTCGAAGCCAGGCCTGACCAGACTAACCTTGATCTCCCAAACCCGTGTCCCTCAGGAAGCCTCACAGAGGAATAGGAAGGCAGCTGGAGCAGCTAAGTTTTCCTAGGGCAAACAATACAATAAGAGGGAAGCGCTCGCCTGGCTGGTAACGAGCTACTCCAGTGGCTGAGCAGAAAGGTGAGTTCAAACATCAGCAGTGCTGACAGCTGGCAAGAGAAAGCTCAGCCGAGAAGCCAGGCAGCTGCAAGTCAAACCCTGCTGTGTCAAGGGAACGCGTCTCTAAGTAAATAATTAGCACCAGCTCTGCTCCCAGCTGCACACAGAATCATAGAATATCCCGAGTTGGAAGGGACCCATAAGGATCATCGAGTCCAACTCCTGGCACTGCACAGGTCTACCCAAAATTTTAGACCATGTGACTAAGTGCACAGTCCAAACGCCTCTTAAATTCAGACAGGCTTGGTGCAGTGACTACTTCACTGGGGAGCCTGTTCCATACATTAGCTGTTTTCACCTCTGAGGGTGACCAGACATTTGGGACCCAAGGGTCCTCAGTTCAACCACCTTAGCAGTGAGGAACCGCAGGGTACCCACCCACTCCACCAAGCACAGGCTTCCAGAGGGACCTTCTGGGGCAACACTTACCAAGCTTCTCCCAAACCAGGTAAGTTCTTATTTTCTTGCTGTTGTAGCTAATGCCTCTGAAGGGAAACAGCTTTCACCTTGGCTAAGAGTTTTAGACAGCTGAGTAGAGCTGAACTCACCCAAATTCAGCTGTGTAATTCATCGAGGCCAGAGTCATCAGGAGACAGTAATTAGAGTTATCTGGCAAAGAGCTACAAGAGGCATTCACATTCCTCCCCAGAGATCTCTCAGGCATTCAAATTATGGCTTTACAAGATTGCGCTGTGGCCACACCTGAGCTATCCCCAAAACGGTCACCACAGGCATTCCTGAGGGATCATCTGCAATTCGGCTTGCATACCAGCCGCTTTAACTCCCCGAGCAGGCTGCCAGTTATCCAGCAATGGCACCCTCTGGTACGGTACGGACAGTGAAGCCCAGCGCCAGCCAGGGTGAGTGTTAGCTCAAACCACGGATCTCCAGGCGTTAGCAGAGGTCCTTGTGCATTTTCTACCCGTGACCTACCGCAGCAGGGGGATTAAGGAGAAAGCACAGCCCTGTTTGAAAGCAGCACATAAGCTGCAATTGCACTTAGGCAGGCACGCACGCTAGCCTGAGCACTGGCATCATCTACTGGGCTCTAGCAAGCAGGAGAAGTCTCCGTGTGCTCCTCCATCGCCTATGGCAGTGCATGAGCACCGTGCCGGAGACCAGGTGCCCGTGGCCGGACTCATGCTGGGGCCAGCAGTGTCCCAGCTGGATCTCCTGCCCGGGCTGAGGGGGGGACATCTGGGGAAAACGCTGTGCGGAGAGAGGACGTGCTGCAGCACTGGGCTTCCTCAGGAAGGCAAGCTGCCCGAAAGCACCGCCTCACCTCATAAACGGTAATTACCAGGGACGCCGGGGAGGACAACGCTGCAGCCCTGACAGCCGGCTCGTGGGACAACGCCGCGACACAGCCCGCGCACACGGCCTGGGGGCGGCACCGCGCCGCGCCCCCAGCGCTGCCTCTCCCACGGAGAGCAGCCGCCCCCCCGCGGGACCCCACGGCCACGCAGCGCCCGGGGGCGGCGGCCCGGCCCGGGGGCAAAGGTCCGGCGTGGAAAGAATTAAAAAAAATAATAATAATAAAAAGAAAAAAAT
>VXAA01003750.1:1293507-1308789 GCA_013399115.1 Anseranas semipalmata | reverse complement strand
GCTGCCCGCGGCGCCGAGCCCGGGCCGGGATGGGCCGGAGCGCGCCCGTTCCCTGGGCCCCGGCCGGGCCGCGCTGGGGCCGTTCCTGCCGTGGGCGTGGGGTGGGCGAGCCCCGGGCACCGCTGCACGGCACCGCTGCGTGGCCAGGGTGCTACCCCCACGGCACCGCTGCGTGGCCAGGGTGCTACCCCCATGGCACCAATACATGGCCAGGGTGCTACCCCCATGGCACCGATGCATGGCCAGGGGTGCAGCCCCTATAGCACTGCTGCACAGCCAGGGTGCAGCCCCCATGGCACTGAGGCACGTCTGGAGATGCAGCCCCCATGGCACTGCCACACGGCCAGTTTGCAGCTCCCGTGGCACCAGGGCACGAACACAGCTGGGACCCGTAGCACAGCCACCAGCGCAGCCCCCATCGTGCTTGTGCACAGCCGCAGCAGCGCGGCACCCCAAAGATAGCACCGCCAGCTGGGGGTACACGCAGCCGTGGGTGGGTGACCCAAGGCTGTGCGGCTGAGGCCAGCAGAGCCCGGTCTCTGGGCAGGGAGGGGTTCCCTTCTGCACGTCTGTAAAACACTGCAGCCATCAGGCGCCGCCGTGCAAAGTACAGCGCAGAGCAGCGGAGGCCGAGTGTGCTTGCACAAGATGCAGCACGCTGCTGGGGCATAGCACCCGCTGTGCTGACACACGCTATCTTATCAACCGCTTAAACAAAATATAAACTTCAAAAAGCAACCAAGTAAGGCTTGAATTCTCGGGGGTTTCTCTCCTTTTTTTTCCCACTTTTGTGACTTATTTCCTGGCAGACCACTCCCTGCCGACATACAAGGCTGTGACTTGCCGCTGACTCATTTGATGACAGCGAAAAGTCAACAGAACTATCCCATCTGCAGTTGCTACATGCTGACTTTGTAGGGGTTGCCGAGACGTCTCATGACACTTATCTGGTCAGTAAAAGCTGCAGTAAAAGCTTTGCCCATCCCTGCCCCGAGGGAAGCCTGTGCCCACCCGCTGCCTCCGAGCGGGGCCTAATCCCGTGCACGCTTACCGATGGCCTTGGCCTTGCTCCCGGAGCTGCTGCACTGATTCCAAGCGAAGTGTCCACGTGCGTGTCTATTTACAGCAAGGCCGTCACACCGAAAGATGTGAGAGTCTGTCAGAGGAAGCAAATCCATTAGAACACAATCAATAAAGTCTAATTTAATTAAATGACCATAGCCACTCTCCACTAAAATTAGAACACAGATTTCCAATGATTTTATCCCAGAGCTTTATCCTAATATCTCTACTAAACCGTGGCACTGCAGTTTCTCTCCGCTGACCTGACAGCTCCTTCCTCCAGACTCTTAAGTTTTATTAGATAAACTTGTTCACAAGAAAATAGGAAAGAAGCAAAGATGAAGGTGAGGTAAAGTGGGAGTCGTGCCTAAACTTCTGTCGCTCCCCAGCCAGTAGGCAGCATCGCCTCCTGTTTTAGAAATATCGCAGAAATCAGAGATCAGATTTAATGTACAGAAATGATGAGGTGTGTCTCGTGGCACAGCAGCCATTGGCCTTTCCTCAAATTATTGACCGAGCAACGAACAAGAATTTGAATAAAAAACAATTATGGAGTGTCAGGCTCCAACCGAAGGATTTTATTTACAGAGCAAAAAGGGCAGCAGGTCCCGGAGGTGCCCTGTCCGCCGCAGGCTGTGCCTTGGCCAGAAGCTCCCTGCCGTCGGCACAAGCTGGTCCAGCCCAGGGGAAAGCAGGCTGGGAACAAGGAGCTGAGCCTTTTTCCAAGGGTTTTTCTCCCGTCATCCTATACTTCATCTCTTAATAGATGCTAATTGCTTATTGACTTTGGCCTGGGTTGGGACTACTTAGCAACCATGCCACATCCGGATTAGCTGATTGCTTATAACATTTTAATTTCAGTTCCTTCCCCCTCCCGCACCTAGTAATGCACACTCTTCAACAACACTTTGTGCCCAGGCCACACTGCGTTGGAGCTTTGGCCATTTTTTTTCTGTAACAAAAGAAGCAAATAAAAATTAAACAGGAAAAAGGTAGGAACAGTATTAGGACCTTAATTTTTAACTTAAGCTTAAAGTTTTCAATAGAAGTCATCTTTTCCACAGACCCATCAAAGAAAGTTTTCATCCCACAGACATACTGGGCAATGACACATTCTGCACACACAAGGACAGCAGTTTCCTTGAGTGGTTTTGCACCACTCCATCCATCCACACATCCCACCCGCAGCTTCCAGGCATGCAAACAGATGAGAAGCTGTAACCCCGGGCTTGCCCCACTGGCCTCGGGGAGAGGCAGAGCCCATGGCTGGGGCCAACTGTGCTGCTGCCCCCCAGCCACTGACCCCAGGGACCCCCCCGGACAGCGGCTGTCTCCTACAGCTCGCGTGGGAACGGCTCCCGCGCTCCAGCCTCTTGCACTAGCGGAAGAGAAATAAAAGCAGTCGGACGGCAGCCCCAGGGGGGATAACTCCCAGGGAAGCGACCGCCACTCGTGCACGTCCCGCGGCCACCCAACAGCCGCCGGGGAGCAGCGCCAGGCCCGCCGAAGGGCAGCGGTGCAGTCGGGGACGCTGCCGATGGGACCGCAGCGGGGCGGGCGGGTGCCGGTGCTCTGGGTGTTCCAGCTCCTCTCCTCTGCGCATCGCAGCGCTTTTAAGCAGAATTCGGCCTTCTGCATCCTGATTGCTTTCACTATTTTGGGGGAACAAAGACTGCTTTATGGGAACAGAATGAAAAGAAAGCAAAATAATTTCTGCTCTGAGGACCGGATCCTGTTTCCTTCCTTCCTTCCTTCCCATTCACAGATGGTGTCTGAGCCACGGTCCCAGCAAGGTTTCTGGTTGATGGGCACTGATGGGGCAGCCCATGTGTGCACCCCCTCCCCTGCACGGGCATTTGTGATCAGGGCAGGGGGGGCACCGTGTCCGGGAGCTGCCCAGCCATGGCCGCAGCCGCTGTGTGGTACAGCTCCTCCGGCACCAACGCCTGGTCCTCACAGCCCGCGAGAGAGGTGCCCATGCTGTGCCGCAGCCAGGTTGTTCCTGGGGTCGCGTCTGACCTGAAAACCTGGCTTGACTTTGAAATGAAGCTGGAAGACATTTTAACACAAGTGAACACGTTTCAACCTTTATCAGGAGTCAGAAAAGTAAAAATAAGCCAACTCATGCATCTGTACTTGCTGGAATACCGTCCTGGTACCATATATTATTACAGATGAACTAATGTGCACCTTGCAGAAATACCTTATGTGTATATTTATACAGATAGATGTTTGTGTGGACATATGCACATATACAGAGAGAAGGAAGGTGATTTCAATGCTACATGTTGTGGCAAATACTTTTTTCTTCTAATTTGTCCTGTTTGACAAGGAACTTTCCAACCCAGCTCTTCCTTTGCTCACTAGATGCAGATATAGGGAAGGAAGAATAGTGTCACTGCTTTTTCAGTTCTCTTTATGCAGTTTCAAAAAAGCAGCACTGATTTTCTTCCAGTGTTTTAAAAATACTCTTCCTCCCTCTTTATGATAATTTGCAAGGACGGGCTTAAACAGACCCTGTTTACTCTGCAGCAGAGGTCTCCCACTGCCCCATATTCACTGTTTTATCACAGAACTGCTCAGAATATTTTGCCTTTGAAAATGCAGCACTGACAAATGGAATGAATTGTAACAGCATTTGGTTTCTTTACTTTTTGCAAAAAGACACTAAAGACTGTGTCCCAAAAGAGAACATGGCAGCAGGCTGTGTGAATTCAGAAGGAATTGCTTTGTGGGCAGGAATACAAAAATCAGGAACATAGGTTAAACTTGAGAGGTAAATAAAAGTTGGCCAGCCTTTGCAGGTCTGCTGCTGCTCTTGCTGGAATCAGTGAGGGTCCTTAATGGAAATTAAATCTCAGCACAGATTATTGATCCCATATTTCAGGGCCCTGGATGTGTGCCGTGTGGCCCCACGGTGGACACTCGCCGTTAGCTTTTTGGAGCATCCCAGCGGTGGGGGGACAGTCGCTCTGGCCACCGGCTGTTGCGTTCAGGAAAGGCCTTTCTAAGCCTCCCTTGCAAAAGCAGAAGGGTGTGGGGAGCAGTGGCACGGCCGGCGCTGACATCCGCGGCCAGGCAGCGCATGACGGGTGACTAATAGGGTCTGAGCCTGCTCCAGAGCAGCCAAGTGCATCACGGCCCCGTGACGATGCGTTCCTGGACTCCTTTGAACTGGGGCTGTTCGTGAAAGATCCCCCCATTTGGGGCACTGTGCATGACCTCTGCTTTACGTGTCATTCAGCAATGGCTTGCTTTGATCATCAGAGGACAAGGATCAGAATTAATATCAAATGTTAATCCAGGGTTGGCACAGTTTGGGAAGAGCAGGCAGCAGCCGTGGCTGAGCATTCAGGGCTGAGTCTTCGCAGGTGGAAGGGCTTTCCCCCACTGGCAGATCATGTTTCTGTTACTGCCTGTGCAATTAGAGGCTGCATCTTGCAAAGATTTCGGTGATGCTGCTAATACATGAGGAGGGCTGACTTCTGTCCCACACTGCAACTAACCCCACACAAATGGCTTTGAAGATGCATTGCAACCCAGCAGAAACGTGTTGTGAAAAGCCAGCAAGATGCCGCCGTCCTTTCCAAAGGCTTCTGCCAAATCTGCTGTGCTGTGAGGGTTTGTGCCCCAGGGCTGCCGAAGTTTGGGAGTTGTCAAGGCAACGGTTTGGAAAAAGAACTGGGCCATGGGCTATAGTGCCCGGGTAGCTTTAGAATTTATTAGGAGATTTTAAATATTCATAAGCTTTTGGCACGTAATAGCCTTATCCAAACACTAGGCAGCATTGTGCATTGCAACAAAAGCCATGTGCAACAAATGCCATAAAATAAATTACCACACATTCAAAACACTGCGCAGATGTTAATCCTCACAGTGCCATGGGGAGACTCCTCCACTAATCCAGCCTTCATCCAGCAATTCCAAAGGTAGCGAAGCTGAGGCTCAGAGTAGCTAAAGGTTTGGTCCCTCCTGAGCCGCAAACCCCATAACCCCCCAGGATGTCGGCAGCAGCTGCCAGTGTGGCCAAGTGGCCGTGCACGGCACGGCCACGCAGCCGGCAGCTCCCACCCTAGCTCGGCCGTCACATCCAGGTGCCAGCCTCCTGCACCAAAGCTTCCCAAGCATACCATACATTTTCTTCTCCCCTTACACTATTTGCTGAGTTTTAAAAGACAATAGAAGTGTTTCTTCTCTATTGATGAAGTAGTCATTAAGCCTCTCCTTTCGTTAGGTGATCTCTACCAAGCGAAGCAAAACCGAGACAAGTCATTCAAGTCAAAGCATGAATTCAATGGATTGCGTCATGGACTGTGTTTTCCTTATTCAGCAGCTACATGGAAGGCAAAGAAATTCTGCATTATACAAATATCAGCTAGGACATCTGATACAACTTGTTCTCAGTTTTTCCAGCTTCTTTTTCCTCTTCCCTTTGTTATCCAGGATTGTGAAGACAGCAATATGAGAGCACACGGCAGCGGTTCAATCCAAATCGGACAGAGGGATGTCTTTCGGCAGAGAGATTTCTAGAAATATGCTGAAAAATATAAGACTTAGTCCTGGAATTTGTATTGAAATTCATCATTTGAAAGTCTACTTAGGCAACAGTTGCTTGCAGTAGCAGTTATGTCTGGGGCATTTTATTCATCTCCCCATGTCTGGAAGAACATGATTTTTCTTCTGTACGTAGAGGTCTCACTGCATTATATATGTATCCAGAAGCTGAAAATGGTGCCAAAAGCAGCCATCCATCTGGCAAACACAGTGCTCTGCCAGAACTTACAGTGCTGCTGCGTGTTGGATCCCAGGGAGACTCGCAGCTGGAATTTAAAGCTCTGCTTTTGACACAGGTTGTAAATGGCCCAAGAACGAGTCTGCTCATGCTTTTTGCTATCCCATGTCTGCTGAGACCGGGGACACAACCAAACTGGGATCCATCTGGAGCATGCTGGAAGAGAAAGGACAGGGCATTCCCCAGCAGTGTGTTTCATCCTCGCTTCTTCATCCCAAACACCCTCACTGCTTGTTCCTATGGCAATGCTGCAAAGTTCATCAATCTTTCGAGGCTCTTAAGGAGCAGAGGAAGGTGTTCAGGGGCAACTGGCATCTGGGGAAGAGGGGGCTGACGACAAACTGCAGCAGGGTGTTTAATTTTACTTCCAATCCGTGGATATGGTTTTAAGCAAGAAGTGTTCACTCTGAGCCGCAGAGAGGCACCTCTATTTGCAGAACCTCCCCAAACGTTCTGCGGTGCCTGAGGAGGACGCCCGGCAGCGCCAGTGTCCCCATGCAGCAGCCGCTCCCCCCGGCAGCCCCGGCAGGCACCAGGAGCGCAGCAGTGGCCGCGCAGCGGGGCCCGAGCGAAACGCAGCTCTCCCAAATAAACGTGACTTGACACAGCAAATGCTAAGTCGAAAAATGATTTGAAATAGCAACTCATTTTTAAAATAGCTCAGGATCTGATTTCATGACCTAAGAAGTCAGATGCTGTACAAGAAACACAATGCTCCAGTGTGCATCTAATCGCGGCTTCCTGCCTGTATCAGATAGCTGCAGGCGCTGTGCTCGTTAGGCATTTTCTGTGGTTACTTCCAGATTTACCTACTGCTCGTATTTGCGTTCAGAGTAACTGCGGCTCTCCCACTAAGATGGTACGCCCATTTTTCTCAGAGTTTGAGCTCCTTTTCTTGTGCTTTTACTCCGTGTGTGTGACAGTGACAAAATCAGAATAAATCAAAATAAAATAAATTGGTGTAAAATCAGAATAAAACAGCTCACTTCTGCCAGCCCCTGTGGACTGGACAAAATTCCAGGTGTTCCTTGGTTACTCCCCAGGAGTTGTTTTAACCTGGGACAGAGATGAATAGCTGTATTTGGCCAAGTTCCTCCTTGGGACAGCTGGATGAAGCATAGGAAGGAACGCTTTCCAGGGGAACAGTGTATATTTTTTAAACAAACCGAAGTCCTTCTGTATGACATAAACAAAACTGTTGACTTACACGCAGCCAAAGGGGGGGTCATTCGGCAATCCTGGCGCTTGCCCCCGGATGCGGCGGCTGCATGGACGAGAATGCTGGTGCACAGCATGAGCAAAGACACACACAGTCTGGTTAACTCAGGAGAAAGGCACGACGCAGCACAGTGCTCATATCCATCGTCGCCGTTGTGTTGCTCTCATGAGGGTGAATAATCAACCAAAAAAATACTTTAAATGGTTTTTCTTTCTGCAAAAAGCTGACGTCAATAAACATTTCTCACAAAAAATATTCCCAGACAGAAACCTTGCATAAGAAGCCTGAAGTCTACTGGCTGATTTTGAAAGCTGTTTTATGAGCCCCTAGAAGGGCCGATAAGCCTTGGCTGGAGTGCAGGGACACAATGGCAGTGCATTGTTTTCTGCTCAGCACACTAAGGTGCTGGCAGCCTGGTCTTGATCCAGCCAAGCAATTACAGTATTTGACTTCCTATATAAATGGTTGCATGTATATGAACGTGAGGCCATATATCTGAGGGCACTTCTCTGCTCCTGCTTGAATGGGAGCAAACCTTTTAAGCACAATCCCCATGTGGTGACCGACCTCAAGCCACCATTCCTCCATGCAGTTGCTGTTAACATCCTGCAGCACAGCAATGTCCTGTGGCTCAGCTCTGCCCACAACACCCTGCAAGAGAAGGACAATTGCCAGGCGAACCCTGCAATTCCCATGGCCCTGCTGTAAAATGGGGATAATGGTGCTTCCTGGCTTTTGCAAAGCAGCTCCAAGAGCACCAGCTTAAAACAAGGCAATAAAAAGGTATGCTCCTGGGAGAAGACAGCATCAGAAAGGTGCTCCTGGTGGAGTTAGCGGGGAAGCCAGGCAGCTGTGTCTCTCACTCTGTGCGTGCCTGGTGGGGCTGAAACAGGAGATGGTATCAAGAATAAGCCCGGTCACATGCTGTTGGATTGAAAAGGACCAAAAAGTAAAAATAGATCCCTTTCAATCAAACAACAGTATATTTCAAAGGGCAATTCAACCTTACTGGAGTAATGGGCATTGCACTTCGCGGCAGACACCTGGCACACTGCTCCCAGCTAGGAACATTGTCTTCATAAATTGTACGCTCTGCAGCTTCCCTGCGGGTTAAAACACGACTCCCGCTAATCTGGAGGGAGCAAGAACAAAATATAACGGGGCTGGGGCATGGCTTGAGACCCTTTTTTGAGGGCAGTCCCCATGCGCTAGCACTGGATGCCCCATTGCTGCAATGGTGCTGCTGGAGAGCGGAGAGGGAAGAGTGAATGGTAGGGCTAGCAGCCTCGGGTAAGCGGCTTCAGCTTTCTGCTGGTTTGCAACAGGCACCAGCAGGGCCGGGCATACCCACAGGCAGCTCCCTTCTCCTTCCTTCTGCACAGAAATGGCTCTTCTGGATCCATCTCTGTTCCACACTGCACGTAAAACATTTCCTCAGTCCTTTCGGCATCAGCCTTCGCTGGCTGGCAAGCTCCTGCAGAAGCACAAATCCGCCCGTTGGAGCACTCGTGCTGCCGGTGCGTGGCTGGCACAGGTACCTGTGCGCGGCTGGCATGGGTACGGCCGCTCGGCCGGAGGGGCTGTGCCGCACGGAGCCGCTCGGCCCCCAGGAGCCTTCCTCCCGCTCCTCCGCCAGCCTCGGCGACAGCATGCCCGGGCACACGCAAAGCGAGGGTGGCACTGGCCCGCTGCGTCTCCTGCAGTCCTCACAGCAGCAGCGAATTTTCCCTCTTTGAAGCAAAATCCTCTCCCTGGCTCCTCGACAGCAGCGAGCTTCCCAGAGCAAGATGGGGGCATAGCGAGATGGCTGCAAAATGGTGAAGCGCAACAGGAGCCCAATCTTGCCGATGGTACCCCCGGGCTGGAAGCCTGCAGGCAGGGAGCAGTTTCCCTTCTGGGCGAATCCCAGCCCCTTTGACGACTCTTAGAAAAGCTAATTGGCACGAAGCGCGTTCAGCTGCCAGCCTAGGGGGACGAAGGGATACGGACCCGCTCCCGGGTGCATATCCCCAGCGCGGCGGCCTGGCGGCGGGGCTGCGTGCTGGGAGGGAAGGGGCGAGCTGTGAGGGCAGCCCGGCTCCCAGCCCCACACCCCAGGAGGCACAAACCCCAAACGCAAATATTTTACAATGCTGCCATCTACTGCCACCAGCCCGGCCAGCCCCGCGGGCTGTGCCCGGGGCCAGGGATGCCCTGCGGGCACCGCTGAGCCCTTGCGGGGTTTGCACCAAACTTTTCCTTGCAACCAGCCAGGTCTCACGCTCCCAGCATGGGACAAGCCCTAATGAAACTAGCTAGCAGTTTGGCTTGATGAAAATCCCCGCACACCCGCAGCGGGGAAATCTCTAAACCCGAGGCAGGCAAGGAGCTCGCCTGCTCTCCCCATGCCTTGAGAAAGGCAGCAGTTCGGTGGGAGGCAGGGAAGGGGATGTGCTGCCCCTGCTGCAGCCTGGGAATATCTCCTAATGCCGCAGGAATGCGGTTATGTCATGGCGAGTCCCCCACACGCCCTGCCACTGCCTCGCAGCCATCCGCCAGCACAGCGGGGCTCGCCGAAACCTCTGGGAAGCATCGTTACGGCTGAAATCGAGGCGTAAATTTCTGCTGGTGCGGCTCCTGGCTGCGAAAACTTGTGAGCCCTAACAGCCACTAACTGCGACAAAGTCACACCGACGTTTCCCATGGCCAGGACAAAGGCGCTGGTACCTGTCCCGTCCGTAAGAGCCCTGGTCAAAAGGAGGGGGAAAAGGTTTTTAAAAAGCTTCTAGCTGAGCGTTACCGGGGACGATACTTCTGGCTCTGCATGAATCCTTCCTGCTGCATTCACTGGCAATGACGCACCCACGGGAGGGTGAAGCATGCCCGAGACGAGAGCAGCCGAAGCACTCTCCTGCTGAGCTGTTGTTTCTGAAGATTTGTAGTTCTTTTTCCAGCAGAGGAGCTTTATTATTACAGAAAGAACATGAGATTTTTATGAGCGATTGTAAAAATTAGTTTCTCAAATTGTTTGCAGCAGCACAAGAAATGTTGCGGTCATTAAAGTTCATGGAAAGTATCGAATGCTCCTGCATTGCAAAGGCCTTCCTTGTGCAGCACAGTCAGCCCTGGCGTGTTTAAATGCCTGACCCCGAAATGCCGTTCATCAGCTCCCTGTAAGCATACGGCGCTCCTTCTGCCCACATGCACACGGGTGAAACAAGCAGGGAGCTGAACCAGCACAAACCCAGCTACAAACACGATTTTAAAAACAAATAACTAATTATTTCCATTCACCTCATTTAATTTGGGCTCATACAGAAATGCTGCTCATCCAATAGTCCAAAATATGTCATGTATTAGGAGCTAAAGAGTCCAACCCAATGAATGAGTCATCACCCAGTGGATGAAATCCCATATCTTCATGGCTGCTCATAAATAAGACAAGCTCAGCTTTATAGTAAGTCATAAGTAAACAATGAACTATATGAAAATCAGAGTCAGCTGTGTTATAACTGCATGGGCACGGTGCCCATACAGAAATGAAAAGCGAATGCGATACCATCACCGTCTGGCTTTGGAGACTGAATCTGGGGCCGAAGCTCCAACAGGGGGTTTTCATGCGTGTAGCACGAAGGTTGAAAGGTCGAGCACCCGAACCTCGGAGGCGGCTGCGGATGCTGGGTTTTTGGCTGTGAGAGAGGTGCTCGGTGCGGGGCGGGCGGCTCTGCCCAGCGCCCTCCTGGCCTCGCGCCCCCGCCTCCATCCCACCTCAGGGGATTTCTGGTTTTCCAGGGGCAGCCTCTGGAGCCCTCTGGGTCCTGGCGGGCCCGGTGGTGCGCTCTGAGGTGGAGGTGTCCCGCTGCTCCCTCGCCCTCTCCTCCCCAGTGCGACCAAGCAGCTCAGGCTGCCATCAGCACGGCCGCAGGGCCAAGACGGTAGCTGTTTGACTATAGGAAGCGTAGAGAGACCAAAACAGCGTTTCCCTGAGAGAGCAAAGCTCCGGTATCTGCCAAAATACACAAGGACACAGACTGCCTCGCAACTGTCCCTGCAGAGCAGGGCCTGGGGCAACTCGGGATATCCTTTCCGCAGCGATGTCCACAGACGCAGGGGGCAACCGCCAAGAAGAGGCAGAAGAACAAAAACCCAGCGGAGGCAGGGGCCCGGCGGCAGCAGCAGGGGACGCAGCGCCTCGCGCCCAGCGACGCTTCCCAAGCCCCCTGCGGAGGCCCAGCCGCACTCCCCGGCCGGGCAGCGCCGGGCCCCGCCGCCAGCTCTGCCCGCCGAGCGCACCCAAACCAAACGCACTGGGCTTCTGCGGCCCTGCTACAGCTGGAACAGGGCAACGCACAGGCGTAACCCAAGCGGGGACACGACTGCACGAGCCCCCACCTCTGCTTTCCCTGCCAGCGGGGGTCCTCTGTGTGCACGCACCTTGTGACGCTGGGAAATGGTTTACCTTGTTAATAAAGTTGTCAATTGGTGAGCGATTTCCAGAAAGGAAAGAATGTAAACCTTGCATCAGTGCAATATTACTTCTAATCAAGCGATCTGCACAATCCTCCAGAACAAATGGAACTTCATATTTTCCATATGCAACCATCCTTGTCACCCAAAGCGCTTTGTGTTCAATATAAATACCAGCTTTCATTAGAGAAAAAAAATCCTTGCGGTGCACAGTTTTCCTGGAATTACATATCTCTGGTTCCCTCACTCAACATGTTTAGAATTAAATCAGAAAACCTTAACTCACCCTCTAACGATCTGTTTGTTTCCAGATCCATATTCCCACAATATGTTTGCTGACAGCAGTTGGGCTCTTTGACAAAAGACAAGTATTTTTTCCCAACAATGTATATTTGATTTGTTCTGGTGCATTACAGGGGAAGAGTGCAGGCCGTATAAGCTGTCACCAATAACGCGATTGTAAGGCTAAGTGTAATTTATTTAGTACAAACTAAATGTTTATACTAAATGTTCTTTGTTCTGAGCATTATCACTTCAATGTTCAGCTTTTTATGAAGAGAACAGCGAAAAGGTTGGGTCCTGTTTTGCAAGGATTTTTAAATTTAGCATTGTTGTGAATCGGAGCCAGAACCCCAGTGCGTGAAGCTCTCAGGAGAAGGATCGTAAAAAGCTGCTCCCCTCAGCTTCAGGCACTTCCAAACTGCTCCGCTCAGCTCTGTGTTAATGTGTTCGACACAACAAAAACAAACCCGTTCTTGAAAGGATACACGGCTTCAAATAAATCCTAAGCGGTACGCTCCGAATAACACGGCATGCAATATTTTGACATTATTGGAGCTTATTTCTTTCTCCCCATCCCTTAAAAAAATCCTTCCAAATTCATCTCCCTTCCACAAAGCGCTCTGATGGCAACAGAAACGGCAGGCGCTGTGACGAGACCCGGTCCCCCTGCGCCTCCGCAGCCCCGCACCTGCTGGCGGCGGGACGGGGCAGCGCCGCACGCCGGCAATTCTTCAGCCAGCAGCTCGCGGCCGAGCACGAAGCACACGCAGATCGGCAATACCTGGGGAGCCCTTCTCTTAAAAGAAAAGTTTATCTTATTATTTTCTGGCGAGCCCTGGGCACGGCGCGCAGCACCTGCGCAGGAAGGGAGGGCTCTGGCGGGGCCCCCCTGCGCCAGGGACATGCCACAGAAAGCTGTCGGCAGGAGCACCCTGCCCTGCTGACCCACCAACCCGCGCCCCCGCCGCTTACTGCAAAGGATTTTGCACCGCTGCGTGTTGAAAAACCAGCATCAGACATTTTTCTGAAACCAATTTAAGTAGGAGCTATGGGAGCTGGCTGTCCCACCTCCTAGGTTGCTGTACCTCATCACCGGCCTTACAGTCCCTCCTTCCTACAGGGTGATTTCTCCTATGAACAGCAACTCCAGGTTTTGCTCCTAGAAAGAACTAAATATCTTATTTCCATTTTTACAGAATTATTCTTATTTGCTTATGGTAAAACATTTTAGACCCAACAAATGAAATACCAGGAAGCTTATCTGGAGAAAGGAAATACTTTCTGTGGAATCACATTTGCTCCCTGCTGACACGATGACTCACAAGGCTGCGAGGTCCCTCCGCAGCACGCGGGGGTGTTCCTCCGGGGTGTGAAGCCGGCCCTCCTTTATTACAGATAGCAGCCGCATGGCACCGGCATTGTTCTGCTACCAGTTTTCACAAGGTATTTCACGAACAGGCTTTCAATGGCAAAAATGCACACTGAGATCCAGAAGGCAAATGACCTTTGTGCTTGCGATGGCATGTTCACAGTTACACTTATTTTCCTAATTAACATATATTCCCCCCCTTTTTTTTTTTTTGTTAAGACACAGTTTTCATAGGCTTTTTTGTTGTATTTGAAATGTAGAGGAAAAGAGAAAAAAAATCCCATTGTTCTCCCACATGTTTGTTTTCACTACAACTGCTAAGAGGAAAAGCCCTCTACAAAAACAGGATGCAGCAGACTCCTCTGCTCTGCAGTCCCCCGTGCCCCCACGCTCAGGGCATGTCGGCAGTGTTCATCAAGAGTCCATAGAAAGCCATATGGAAATGAAAACCATCAATGGGAGTTTTATTATCCTCCTGAATGGGAGTAGTATGAAGTCCCTGCTGAATAACCCCACCAGCCGGGGCAGGTTCTGCTCCTCCCGGACAAAGTGCAGCCTGCCCGTAAAGCAGACCTTTTTCCCTGCGACCCTGCTTACAGACAACGAGGGCAGGATGGGGACAAACCCCATGGCCGCAGGAAGGCATTGAGCTAACCGGCTGCATGGCAAAAGCCGGCGCACCCAGCAGTCTCACCCCGCATCCCTGCTCAGGCGGCCGAAGAGGCCGAGCACCAGGGACCCAGTCGATGTCACCCAGGTCGGTGCTGCCAGCCCCACGGGGCGCGTCTGGAGCCCCCAGGAGGCTTCCCCCCAAGCCCCACATCTCTGGGACACCCTCAGGAGCAGGGTCCCACGTGCGTTGCTACGCCAAGCTCTAAGGGCTTCCTCCTTTCGCCCCGCTCTGACGGCTGCTTCCCCTGCCTGTTTCTGGACGGGCCGCGAGCTGTGCCAGCAGCCTCCAGGAAAGGCGCCAGAGGCGAGGCAGGAGGGCTCGCGGCTGCCTCCGCTGCGACCGCGCTCCTGCGGGCTGCTATTAGGAAGACGATAAAAATTTCTGTTTTCTTTCTCCTGACACATTGGCTCTGGGAGGAGCTCATCATTCCAGAGAATAACGCTGACTCGTTCTCTGTGATGCGGAAGAATAAATCAAACGTGGTGACCGGGAGATCTGCATTTCTGTAACCGAGAGCCTCATCTCTGGCCAGAAAGCACCTCGTGGGAATCCAATTCTGGCGACTCAGGGGCCAGTAAAGAGCAACTTGAGCTTTTCCGACTCTGAAACACGGTGATTGCAATTCCATTCACCCTGCTCAGAAACTACCACTTAACAGCCATCCGTCTGGCAGCCTCCTCTAGACACCGAGCCAACAGTGTTATAATAATAATAAAAAAAAGTGAGTCTCAGATTTTAGGGAAATATTTTTTCTGGTTTCTTTCTAAGGAAAAACATGTGATGCTGTAAGGTTGGAGGGGATTCTTTGGGGGTGAGGGGAACAACATGCTATTTTAGTTTTAACTTTATGGGGATGCGGTACTGCTCGTTTTTCTTTGAACTAAGCGCAATGCTTGTTTCTTCACAAGAAACAATCATGACTTCTGATTCAGCCCTGATTTCTGAACAAGAGGAGTCACTATTGTAATTACAGCCTTTTACAATGTAAATGATTCAATAAATGTTTATGCAAAAACCTGCTTTATTACATCAAAATAAACAGGCGTTCAAATTACCAGCACCGTGACTTTGACCCAGCAGGTATTTGCCTTCACTCCATAAACCACAGAGCCGGGGAGATGACACAACCTTCGCACAGCAGACTACATCCGATGTCACTTAGAATCAGACCCTGATGCTTCCAGCCCCCCAAAAAGTCACTCTCCATTCACACTGAGAGCTTTCATCGCTCAGAAGCTGCAACCAACCATCCCGCGCTTTTCCCATTTATCGGTAATCGCCACCCGCCAGAAGAGGCAAAGACGAACCAACGCGTCCCTCCTTTCTTCCTCCCAGGCACGAAGGAAAACCGCGCCGCGCTCCCCGCCGCCCGCCCGGGATTCCCCACGGAACCCCCCCGGCCCCAGGGCCTCACGACGCGACCCCGAGGGCCGGCGCGG
>VXAA01003750.1:1221013-1293473 GCA_013399115.1 Anseranas semipalmata | reverse complement strand
GGAGGAGGGAGGGACGCGGGCAGGGCGGGCTCGGCCCCTCCCGGGGCCCGCGGCTGCCTGGTCGGCGAGGGGGTGCTGCGGCCTGCCCGGGGCCTGCGGGGCTCACGGCTGGGGAGGGAAGGGGAAGGCCAAGGCCTCGGACAGCGCCTTTCCCCAAACCCCCTTTTTCTCACTGAGCCGTGTATATATGGAGACCCTGCACACATATATGGGCAGGCTAGGGCTGGGCCCTAGGAACTCAGCGTGCTGTTATTTCCAGCAAGATGTGTAAAACCATTACAGGACAAGTCCTGACCTCCACCGTTCTCCTGCACTTCGCTGCCATAAAAGCCATTGAGCAATGGAAGCGCTTCCCGCACTTCGGGGCGCTGCTTTCTGCTCGGCTGTGCCCCCAAGCCACCTCTCACCGTGCCCACCACACGCACCCCTGCTGATCATTTCGAGTTCACAGATAGGAACTTTTGGGCTCCTGGCCCCTGGGAAACTGAGCTAAGCCCAGCCCTGGCTGAGGCTTCCTCAAAAACCCCTAGTTCTGCACAAAATTCTGACCCCATGTAGAACCCTGCTGTCACAGCTCAGCCAGCCCCTGGCCCAGCTGCCCACCTCAGCTTCATCTCAAAGGTGAATTTTGCCCCATATGCCACAGGTGGTCCCCGCGTCCTGAAGCACGAGAGGGGTTCTGCTCCCATTGCACACCGTGTTTGTATTCCGGCCGTCACGCCTGGGAGCGGGCAGCAGTGTCCTGCAGCTGGGTCACTGAGCCAGCAGCACTACCTGGGGGGCAAGCGCACTCCCCAGGAGGCGAGATGGGGTTCGAAGTGTTTAGAGAACAGAACTCCATTAGAACGTTTCACTGGAGTCCGGGGAAATTACTTTTAAAATACATACACATCATATTAGCAGCAATAATACACTTTTGAAAAGTCCACTGTAAAAGTAATGATGTTTAGGGACAGAGCCAGTGTTTCAAACCCGTCTGCATGGAGATCGCATCAGGTGCATGGCTCCTGTTTCCAGTTGCTGCAGCCTGAAAGAAAAGCCTCTGCTAGTTTGCTAAGCTGAGATAGTTCAGTTGTGTAATTGTTCAACCTCAGAAAGCTTCACTAAAACTGACGGGGGGGGGGGTCATTAACAAATACAGGCTTTTCACCGTGTACCTGAAAGGCCCTTCTCAGTCATCATCAGGTTCTGCCACTATGATGCTTAAATCAGCTGTTATATTGAAATTACTAGAAGATGACAAATTAAACCAGGAAACAAAGTGACCGCAGGACCTGCGGTCCTAGGGTACCTCCAAGTGCATCTCATGTGAGCCAAAGCAAGGTCTCCTCATCTTCACCTCCCCATGAGGAAGAGACCATGGAAGGGCCAAGGAGGTGCAATCACAGCTGATTTGTACCCTGCATGGCCCAGGACACACCAGGTGCAAGCACATTATGTATCACTTTTGCTTATGGTTACCTGCTCCTGATGGCATTTTCTAGGGGAGCAGGAGTGCTGGAGCAGGACCATTCCCGCAGGCATGGAGATGGCCCCAGCTGGGGCACAGAGACCAGGGATCCGCTGGCACGCACGCTGTAAAGCCAGCCTGAGGTTTCCACAATGTCTAAAATAATGAGTAAAAAGTATGAACAATGAGAACAGAATGATGAAATCTAAGCAAACACCGCTAGTGTTTTTTTTCTTAATTTCTTGAGCCGCCTCCTACATTTTTAACAAAACAGAAACATCTAAAAAGTTCCTAGTTTGAGATCTCATTTCCTTGTTAGTCAGAAACACCCTGAATACTTCTCAGTCTCTGTTTTCAGAGGTTGGCATTTCACAGAAATGACTGTCTGAAGTGTTCGTCGTTTTGTTAAGAATACACTTTTTATTTAAAAAAAAAAAAAGTGTTGTTTTTTCTCTCTAATAACAGCCCTAAGCTTTTCTTTTTTGATATGGGAACAAGCATTTTTCTGAATTTCCATCCAACCAGCACCTCGAAGAAACTCTTCACAGACGGGGTGGAGATATGAAATATTTCTAAGATGCAGTTTTCTTTGACTTCCAAAGAATTTGATTTAAGAGCTAGAAGGCTGTGGAAAACAAGCCCAGTGAGAGAACAGTAACACAGAGCCAGGTCCTTCCTAAGCCTCCGAGACCCTTTCAAGTTGGTCTGAAAACCTCTTTGTTAATCAAAATAATTGCATGAGAACCCACCAGGAAATTCTAAAACATTCAAAATGAAAACTTGGCATTACAAATTCACCATTGTGGCTAAAAATCAGATTATCTCCGTCAAAAGCTGTGGGAAAGTTTGCTTTGTAGCAGTAGGGGCAGAAATAAATATTCACCCAATCTGTTTCATTTAAACTAAAATCATATACACATCTGCAGTGCTTCAATTAAACACTATTTTCTCCACCCCCTACCCCGTGCATATCATTTGCACTGCCCCTGTGATGAGCTCTTACAGCATCTCTCCAGAGTCTCTGGCGCTGGATGCCAGCGGGTTACTGGGAGGGTTGCACCACGCCAGGTTGGATCGCTGACTTTTAAGCCTCATTTCTTCGGCCTCACCTCTGCTTCCACTTAAACGTGACTTGAGCCCACACGGGGACCGGGAGCTGCGGCTCCCTGCAGCCACCCTGCTGCTCCTCGCCACCCCGACCGACCCCGGCGCCAGGCTCAGGGTCCTCACCCATCTCGAGTCAAGCAGCCTTGCTGGAGGAAGGGAGCAGGTGGCCTGGGGACACCAGGCTGAAACAAGCAGCTCAGAACACGGCCGCGCACAGCCCTACAGCGGTCAGGAGCTGCTCCTGTTGCCTACGCCGAGAACCAAGTCCCCCGCGCCAGCGGCAGCTCTTGCAGGGACACATCCGGAGTTAGGAATGTTAAGTGTCTCCGTGCTGGGCTCTCGTTCATAACATCTGTTCACAAAGTCAGTGATGTGCTTTGTTGTGAAAATAAGGTCCATCCTTATAAACATGTCATTTAAAAATTCAGCTGTTTAAAAAAAAAAGGAAAAAACCTCCACTCCAGCAGTCCAGCCCTTCTGGCCCACTCCCCTATGGCAGCAATGTTCAAACAGGTGAGGAGGAGAGAAAAGCAACAGCTGGACTAGGAATGAATGGTCACCACATTTAAAATCACCTGCTGGAAGCAGCCACAGCAGAAAATGTTTCAGAACATTTTGGGAAATACACAGACGACGCCCATAACCCACTGCTGCTCCCAGGGGTCTGGGGGTCTCTGGGTGCTTCACCCCAGGGCCCCACCAGAGCAGCCACTGATCCCGTTGGCTTCAGATGAAAGTGGAACAATTCTGTGTGTGGTACAAAGATCCTTTCAAAATTTGTTCTTGCCTGAAACAACTTGCAGCTAAACAGAAGCACAGCTTATTTTGTCCAGATTTAGCAAGTCTTGGCTCTCCGTCAGCTCAGGAGGTCAGGGTCTCGATGCTTCTCCCACTCGAGTCATCAGGAACGTGGCCACAGCCTCCAGCCGGGAACCAGACCTTACCCTACGTGCTTGTCTGTTGAGCCGACACCTTTTAATTTCCTAGCGCTTACAGCAACAGCACGTTCCCTGCAGCTGAGAACTGCTACGAGGAGCAGAGCGGGAGAGACAGCCGGCAGCAGCTCCCTGCGGCAGCGCGGGAGGTGACGATGGTCACCCACTGCTGCGGCAGCCACGTGCTTGCACATAAGCACCACGGGTCGCATGAGAGGAAGGCGACTGATTCGACACAACGCTCTGTTTAGAGCGGGGAGCAGTGGCAGCTGACAGGCTGAATTCAAGGTTCAGCCTGGGGGCGAAGGCCCCTTCCTCCCACCCCTCAGACGAACCGGAGAAGCCCAAAGAGAGTCGAGAGAACCTTAAGAGAGGAACAGAAACCAACGGGGAGCCGTGCCGGGGAGGAAAGAGGCCGAGGAGCAGGATTACAGATGAACACCACGTGCAGTGTAATTAATCTAGATTAGTTTTTATTTTATGGCATTAGCAGCCTGCGGCCGCGGCATGTGGAGATCTGGCCCCGCGAGTTCCCAGGCGCGGGGCTGGGCCGGGCCGCCCGCGCTGGGAGAGCTCCAGGCACGACGTCAGCCTGCGGGAAGCGGTGCCGGTGACTCACCGAGTGCATGCTTGCTCCGAGACTAATGAGCCCCTACCCGGCACTCTGGCCCTTTCCACGGCCCTGCTCCATTAATCTTCCGGTTAAAGAGCGCAGCAGCCGCTGGCGGGGAAATTTCCCACAGAGCAGAAGGGTCCGTGCCGCAGCCCCCCGCACCGACCGCATCGGACGGGCGGCAGACACGCTCCGGAGCCGCGGGGATTTATGGATCCTGCCGGCTGCAAGAGCAGGGTCTGGCCACAGCGTTGGGCAGCTCACGATGACATCTTTGCTGCCATGAAAGATCCATCTCGGCACTTTTAGGCAGATTCCAGGTTCTGCAAGAGCAAGCTGCCCATCTGCAGGGCTCACAGCCGTCCTCCCGCCTTCCCTTGCCCCCCCCCCCCCAAACCCTGGAGATTTGGGTTTTTGCTTTCCCCAGATTACAAGTTGCTGCGTGCTGTCCCATCACCAATGTGTGCTACCCCCAAAGGCTCACCTACCTTTGTGCTGCAAGCGGTAACAGAGCTTTTCCAGCCTCAAAAACCTGAAGCACCGTTACAAACCATTTGCTAAAACTCCTGAGGTGCAAGAACCACCCCGTGCCGTGAGTAGCAGGAAGACCCGAGATGCTGGGGAGACAGGCTCCACCGAAGAGCGACGTGCAACAGAACGTTGTCTCCTTCCCTTTTCATCCAGGACAGACTGTATCTAATATCGTATCTTCACGTGGAGAACTCTTAAGTCACACCAGGGATGGCCTTGGGGAACAGGACAACCAATGCAACCAGGGACTGGGGGTCCAGTTACCACACAGCTACTTTATCCATCCTTTGACTTTATTTTATATCCATATTTCTTCAATATAGTAGAATACAACTTATTTTACATAATGTATACAAACTATATCACAGTGCTTTACAGAGCAAAGCATGAATTACATGGTAAAAACTGGGAGAAAAATTATGGGGTTCTCTGCACTGCCAAGCCCACTGATTTCCCTGTGGAAAATATTTTTCTCCCTACTCAGTGATCTCCCTGAATGCCCTCAACCTACTTGAGAACTCCCACCTGACGACGTCCTGCCCCAGGGCAAACGTGGCCATCACCACAGCACCGTCCCCTTCCCCAGAGGGAGGGCAGGGCTGGGGCTGCGGCTGTCCTCGGAGCATCATAATCATTCCCAAGGTGATTACTGCAAACTCAGAAATAAAGAAAAAAAAAAAAAAAAAAAACAAATCATTCTTTNAAGGTTTTTTTCCTTCAAAAATCCCTCATTTACAAATTTAAATAAACTGCTGCAGGCATTAATTCCACAAACAAACAAGTAAACAACACAACAACAAACCAAAGCAGATCAAATCAAACCAAACCTCCCTACCTCCCCCCCCCCCAAATACCCAAAAAAAAAAAAAAAAAAAAAAAAAAAAAAAAAAAAACACAACTCATTCTTTTCTCCAAGGATGAGCTTTTTTTTTTGTGCATAACACATGGGTGGCCCCAGATAAATCACTGGGTTTGGCAATGCCGCTTGCTGCATTTATGGAAGCAATAAATCATTCGCAGCTCCACAGTAATAGAGCCAGGGCAGGACGTGGACCTGTCTCCTCTGATAGCCTCGTTTTTTTTTGCAGCTGCTTTATCAACACAGCTAGCAGAAGCACTCAGAACCATCACTCAGTATTATGGGATATTGCAAGTGATGTTGGATTGATGACTATTATGTCTCTAGGAAATAGCAATGAAAGTACTGACAAGGGGGAAAGGGAAGGCGTTTTTGGAGGTGGTGGGCAGCAGGAGCTACTAGAGGTGGGGGTCACACAAACAACAGGGAGACAGCAAGGAGAGACGGAGGGAGACTGGCCTTGCTGCTAGGAGAAAAGATTACAGATGGATCCCCAAAGTGATCTCTGTAGGAATCCTGAATGAAACGCACACCTATGCAAACACACGAACACGTAGCAACAGAAGGAAGGTACTGGCTATGGCTTCCCGCGACGCCTGCGTCACTGCAGAACATCCCATGGCGAACAGGGTGCTATTTTAAAAATTATTTCTAATGAGTAATAAGAATAATAAAACACCCATTTCCCATTCTCTAACCTAATGGAATATATGTATAAGTTCACAGCATCTGTACAACAATGTCATGTCCAGAACATTTCTCCAGAATTGGAAAGATCAGTTTCCCTTCCTGAAAGAGCAAAATTGAGCACACCCATGGCAGAACTGACGACAATGTGCAGAAAAAGGGTGCAGGAAAACATGTAGGAATAAGTTTGTCTGTGTCGCTTGATTTAGAAACATAGGTCAAACATACATTTGATGGGTAGGAAAAAAGGATTAGTGGACAAGAAAATATAGACGTTTCCTAACCTCTGAATCTAATTCCTCTCCTAATGCCTTTCATTCCAGTTCTCAGGCCACCACACATCAATGAATCAAACTTTGACCTCAAACATTGCAGCAGGAGAATCAGCCAAATGCTTGAACTAAATATTGCTCATAAAAATCAATTTCATTTTCTTAACTGCAGACTTTCCAACTGGGAAAGGAGTTTTAGGTCCCGGCACGATCTAAGTTGGTAGAAGTAGAAATTTCTCTTGTATCCCAAACCCAATAATCTGGAAAATATACAAACTCACACATGGAACCTTTTCCAGGAGAAACTCAGCATGATATTTGCTTAACCAGGAGGAATTCTCTACATCTAAACGATCCTTGAATGATCTCTTCATTTCTGACCACACTTCCTGTAGTCCTTGAAACCACTTCAAGTATGATGGGTCTCTGCTGACCCTTGCGGCTGCCGTTCAGCGTTCCAAGAATTCCTTCTGACCAGGACCTGGAGCATCAGCTGCAGCTCTCCCGGGCCCAGCAGCCATGGGACAAACCCACCTCAGCTCGGCTGCCAGGTCAAGTGCTACTGCGAGGTCATTCCAGGAGAAAAAGATCTCAGACCCTGCCTGCACAGCTGCACTTATCAAAAAATAATTAGAATAATTTTAAAAAACTAACATAACACGTCCCTCTCATTTTATAATATATTTATATCATGTAGTTATAATCTCTGGAGCAGAGCAGCCACGGCCCAGTGAGTAAGCACAAAAAAAGCCCATGCAATGGCCTCGCAAACAAGATAAACGCATTGCCAGATGAAATCTGGCCACACCAGCAGAACTAGGTGAACTACAGCTTCCAACATTTTCAAGAACAGGTTAAGACTTGGGGATAGAAACGGGTCCCGCCCAAACTAATTTTGCTTTTAATCAATAGTTACATGAGCTTTTACCTTTATTTAAAGTTTGGACAACTGAAAGTTGATAATCATAGTCTCAAATATTAAAAGAGCAAAGTGTTTATTAAATAAGTACTAGGTAGTCAATATGAAGCTTCTCTTCCAGAGAATGTTATGACTATAATTAAAAAACATTCAAACCCTAAATAGAATAGGACTTTGGTGACTGTGTCATGGCCTCATTTGTCAGTGCATCACAGCCATCACTCTTGGCTCACCAACTCACCAGCAGCAACCATTTCTCAGACCATGGAAAGGAGGCTACATCTTCCCTACAAGCAAGCAGAAGACTATTGCATTAGACTAACGAAGGAAGCTTTGCCTGTGGAAAATATCATCATTTAAGTTTCCATATTGGTGGCATAACTGGAATATCTAAGTAATCGCGTGAGTGTTTTCTTGGACTAGTTTTAAGATTACTGCATGAAAGGAAATGCTTTGAAGTTCTGGCAAAAATGAGAACTGGAACTGGTGGCTTTATATCCTGCTGGGCCTTTCAGGGGCCATAAGCATATATTTAGAGCAGTGATTAGGTCAAGCGTTTTTGCTGCTTTCAAGAAATGTTTCTACATCCAAATTCGTCCTTAAGAGAGAAAAAGGAGGTGGCAACTGTCCCTGTTTCACTCCTGGCTGGCAATGGGCTTCATGTGACGCTCTGCAGATACACAAGGATGGGCTGAAGGATCTTGTAGTTCAAGGTCCACTCCTGCACAGAGGCATAAGCAAACAAGCCTGGAAAGACTGTGAACTTCAAGCAAGCCCACCTCTGTGGTCTGTGTACATACAAAGACGTCTTGCTGCCTTCTCCACCACATAGGCATGCTCCAGCCACGGGGAAGACATCCTGCAGACCGCGTCTGGCGAGTTCTTCTGAACCTCTGCAGTTGAAAGCAAGATCACAACACAGACCCCGCTGGCCTACCCCAGTGTGGGCGGCACTCTCTTGGACAGTTTTCACTGCACACAGGATCGATTCATATCCAGCGTATCCTATCTGCCTCCATAAAGCAATTAAGACAAACAAACAAACTTCACACCGATGTTATTTTGATGTGTAAACAACAACTCGCGGACAAGACAAAAAAGGCAAAATATTGAGAGCCAAGTATGGCACCTGTTAGCTGAAAATATTCGTTTTGCTTCATCCTCCTTGCTTCAATAGGATCAGTACTTTTTAATGTAATCTTCATCACATTGTCTTAATGAAAACATTATTCAATTCTGTTGAAGCATAATTAACTGCACTGTAAAGTATAATTTCCTAGGATTTCACATTCACAGTACCCTAAATTACACTGATTCCTGTTCCAGATGTGCAAAAAGATGTGCTGAGTTTTGAAGAACACAGAGAAGATCCTATTAAATACCTATTAAATTAGCCCTTCTCCAGAAAGTGCTATATATGTAGATATAATGACCACTGAAAGAGTCCGGAAAACATAGACCATATCCTAAGGCAGTGATGCATCAAACATGTGCTGAAGCCCGTAAAAATAAGTTAAAGGCTGTGCTGACAGACAGGATGAAGGGAAAATCTGTTTCTGGGATTAGTAGTTACAAAAGGTCTTCCAGATTCTGGAGGAATCACAGGATGAGATTTCCAGATGGCTAACCAGGACCTTAGGAAGATCAGAGAAGAAGCATTGTCCCTAAAGTTACCAGGCACAGCAAATCTTCTAGGTAAATGGTATCTCAAGGTACTCCTGAGAACCTTCACTTGAAGGTGGCATCTGAAGTATCCAAATGAGGGCAGGCTCTCTAAAAACAGTCAAAATATTCTTATATATGTTTTCCCTCAGATTTTAGCCTGAGACTTCAATATTATAGTAAGTGAAACTTGGCAGAAACCATTAAAAGCAAGTCTGTGGCCTCCTCCAAACCATCTCAGCAACACCAGAGCCCTTCACAGGGCTAGATGCCAGGCTGATGGGTCGGTCCATAATAAGCGTTTGCCCTGCTCCGGCTGATAGCTTGGCAGTGCTGCAAGCAGCAACAAGGAAAAGGCAACAACCAGAAGAGAGAAATCAGGAATCTGACCCAAAAGCTTATGAGCCAGGCCTGGCTTAAAGCCAGAGAGAAGTGGCAACAGCCACTACAGTCTTCTGTCCTTCATGAACAGTACACGTGAAGGTGCTTGCTGACACATGAGCCCACATCCGTGCCCAGAGGCAGGTACTAGTAAATGGGGAGCGTGTACCTACTTTTCTCATGACAATTCACTAGAGACCTATTCCTTTCGGTAAAAAGGGCAGAGAGAATCCAGGTGAGGAGAAACCAGGGCTTTCTCTCTCTAGCAAGCAGAGGCATCAGCGCACTGCGGCCCAGGTACAGCTTGCACAGAGGTGGAGCTGCCAGTCTGTGGCTCTCCCCATCGGAGCGAGTTATCTCCCGCTCAGGCACAAAACTGATGCATGAGCCCAGCCAGGCCAGCGCTCTTGGCTGCTCACAGGATGACTTTAAAAGCTGAAGAACAAGCCGTAGAGCAAATGTTCACCCCTGGCAGCAACTACAGCCATGCCATGGTGCATCATTTTGCTTTTTAAGCCCTGGCCAGAAAGGATGCACATTTCCTACATGGTGTGCTATACAAGAGACTGAACCTGAACATGGTGATATTTTCTGACAGACACCAGTAAACTTCTCTCTGGTAGGAAACCAAGCGCTTCCCTGACAGTTCATCAGTGCCCCGAGCACCTCCACTCCAAATGACTAATACATTGAATCACAGCAGCGAGACAGCGGTTACCGTTACTTTATGGTTCAGGCATCATTTACAAAAGGCTTTTGGAGGAGTGCAAAAACAGATTTCTGGAGGAAGCCTAAAGAGGATAAAAGAGCTGCCTGTGCTTTGCCTAGCATTTCCCAGCAGGCTGAAAGCACCAATTTTCACACAGTTAAAAAAAAAAAAAAAGTGAATAGCTTTTGCTAATAAATTACAGTTTGATTCACAGAGCTGATCTGGCTCAAGACACAGCATCTCCAACAGGCAATGTGAAGATGAATCACATGTGTCTCATAAGGACATTGTTCTTAAAACTTGCTCTCCCAGAACTGTTTAAGGTTCCTGTTCTGCAATAAAAGATGATGTCATTATTTATATTAATAAAGGTAATGGTGCTCAGATCAAACCTAGGAAAACAGTCTCTTCCTTCTAAGAGTTTAGTAACCACTTTAATTTTCTTACCAGCTAAGAGAGTGTAAAAACTGGCCAGGGTATAAATAGAAACATAGATAAAAAGAAAAATGTGCAGAAGTGACCCAAAACACATACTTGACACATACTTTTTTTGTTCCTAGAAAACTGGCTAAGTTGAAAGTGATGTAGTTCTCATTGCTCTCCCTCTGTCCATATTAGGGAGATTAAAATTCCACACAGGAGAGCTGAAACTGAAAAGTATTGCCATTATACTAAGCACAAATAGCTTTTTCTCTAATACTGAGCATGCATGTGGCCTCCCCTCTCCCCCCGGCTTACATTTTATGAGAGTTAGGACAGTCAGAGAAAACTCTCCTTCCATACGTTCAGGATGTTAAGATTTCAACCTCCTTGCAGCAGGAAAATAAAGTCATCTTCTTTGCAATGCCACCGCACTGAGCATACACACAGCACTTAAAGAGTAATGCATGAACTGATCTCTGCCATTGCTGAACACTGCAGTGATCCCGAAGCAGGTCTTGGTCCTGTCATGTCTGCAGATGCTCTGTTAAGGACTCCAGGGACATAGAGCAATTACTAGGGTTTGTTTCTGCTTTCCAGGAGCAGTTCTGTTTAGGAGAGAATAAAAAGGGATTATTTTTACCTTATAGTTTGGATTTACAGGGTGTGAATTGAATTTGTCTTCCCAGAGAGATACATTGTCATAACAGCTAAGTGTTATAGTGCCTCATAACAGGGGGGTTCCTCCTGGGCAGTGTACCCAGCCCCAAAGGCCAACGAGGGTGAAAAGTAGGGCCCAATGAGCAGCACAGCTGGGGGCTGCATGGTCGATACAACTGCTATGTTCGGGCCACACACCGAGGGCTGTCCAAAGTTCTTTGTTTTGGTGGTTTGTTTTGCTTTAAGACTGCTATACTTGACATCTGATTCTGGTAAAAATAACAAACCATCTCATTTTATTGAACATTAAGTTTACATTAAAACAGTACTGTAACATTGTCTGAATCTGTGGGACTGTAGGCAGTCTCTGTAAGGCATTTTCCACTTGCATGTGTATAGAGAGGAAAACATTTCAGTGAAGATAATTTTTTCCATATATATTCTGTACATTATTATATACAAGAGAGAACGAGACAAAACAAAACTAGAACAAAGATTCTTTGAAGTTTCAAAAGAATCTTTGTCGTAACCATAGGGATGGCTTAAGCAAAGCTCCACGGATGAGGCAACGAATGAGGCGACAGATGCATTGAGAGCATCTCACTCAGAACACACGCTTTAGCCAACACAGTACTAAGACCTCGCAGAGGACGTGCTGACACCAACATCCTATTTCCTACAGCAGAAAAGGTTGACAGGTCTTACCTTCTCCTGACGTAGTCACCCTTCGTTGCACCCCACAACAAAGCCTGGCTACACCTGCACCTGTGATGGCTCTGTACCATGACAGGAGCACGGGCACACCTACCGCGCGAGGTGGTCACCGCTAAATCTCGCCCTACGCTTCTTGCAGCAGCGATTGCTGAGGCAAAAGCCTTTGCTCACCAGAGACCACAGTGACTAGACAGTCATCTCTAATTGAACACCTTGGATGCGATTGCTACCTTCTTTGTTGTTCACCTGCTCGGTGCTGCAAGCAAAGCTCCACATCATCCTGACGTTGCTGCGAAAAGCAGAAGTCGTCTGCGCGCGGGGAGAGGAAAGCCCACGGGCCCAGCCTCGGCCACAAACGCGGCGGTGAAAGGTGGTGACCTCGCGAGGGCGGTAGGAAACCCAGGTCACAGCGGATGGGTAGCTGAATGCCAGGAAGGGGACAAGAATGGAGCAGGCTTCCCAAGAGGCCCAGGCACAGAGCAGGAAGGCAGATACCGTCTCCAAGGCCCCTCTCTTTTGCGGTGCATTAAGCAGCACCTTCGCCTCGCTGCCTCCGAAGCCATGCCTCCCTCATGAGCAGGGCCAGCTCCTCGCCACGCAGACCGCACACTGGCTGCTCCTCCAAGGCCTTGAGAGCGCTTTTCTGCTCTGAAGTGAAACCCAGGAACACCCCTATGCCTCCCAGGCCTGCTCGCCTAACCCTTCCCTTCCTGATGCCCCCCCATGCCTCTCCTCTGCATTCTGTGGGAACTTTCCCCAAACACAGTTTCTCCCCTCTTTCCTTCCTCTCGAGGCACCTGGAGCTTCCTCCTGCAGCACACCCTGCTGCCCCACTGCAGTGACAGAGGCCAAGCCACGCTTCCCAGGCCCTCAGCTTGTTGTCTGCGACCCTGGAACAACCACACAAACAGCACAGGGCTGCTGGGGTGATACATTCAGAGACAACACAGCTATGGATATGAGGGCTTTTACATGCTGAAGATGACAGGTAGCTTATTTCAGCAAAAATAGCCTGACATCCTTGAAGAAAAACAGAAGCAGAAACTAGTGGCGAGGACTCTCTCCAGAAAGCTGTAGGGGAAGTATTTTCCATCATGAAATGTGTTATAAAATGCATTTGAAATTTATGTTTTGACATCTCAAGCTGTTAGTGGAAGCTCCTGGCTTAAGAGAGTCAGTTTTGCATGCAATAAGCAGTGCAACACCAAAACAGAAGAAAAATCGTCTCCATCTTCAATGCCAGTCTAGAAGTTACTGAGAGGCAACCAATATATCTGGGGATGCTTTTTAAACTGCCTATTGCAAACGAAGAGATGCCTCAGCAAAAGTCTGTAGACACAGCAAACAGCATCAATCTCAACTCCAACCACACCCTTTCAACACAGTGATTTTTAAAAGCTTGAAATGCTTTTAGTTTTGCCTGAAAGCATCCCGTTAAAATGGTATTGAGAAGCGCAAAGCTCCATTCTGCTAAGACAGACTGCTCAGGTGATTTTTATACACTGCTCTCCTACACCAAGCTACTTCTGCTATACTGTTCACTTGATTCAAAATGCCATGTAAATACACAGCTTAGCTGGCTGCTTGAATGTGTACTTGTAAAATAGAAGTTGCGTACAGACACTTAACACACAACTTGGACTCCAGCTGAAAGCCCACCCCCAAGCCAGACAGCAGGATATTGAGATGAAAAAGACCGTTTTTCACCAGTGTGCAAATGTTCAAAGCATGGTCACTGCTCAGGTTCAGTTCTCCCACCCTGGACACGTAGACATGCTGGAGCAGGTGTACCACGTTTACTGAATCAACATCAGATCCCACTTCTCCAAACCCACCAGAACCCCCATTTGCACAGCAAATCATCTTAGCCTGCATGACTGCAGAGAAAGACACAGACATAAAAGTCAGATGCAAGCAAGGCCATTATGTCTGCCTGTGTCTGCAGACAACTACGATGCAAAGAAGGGGTAGAAACAGCCACCACCAAGGAAAAGTGGTTGACTGGATGCCAAGTCCTCTGTAAATGCTGCACTTAGCTTGAGCTGCTTTTGAACAGGTGAGCTACCTGCATACAAGATTTGGACAGCAACTGATCTTGGAAGGATTGGCTTTCCGTTTTTCACATTCCAAGAGTCCTCTTTTCACCCTTTTACAGCTCGATTAGTCAGAACAAGGAAGGGTGAAGTGGCGGTGGCCCTAACCAGTGTTAACGGGATGTGACTCTACTGTGACTCATCAGCCTCTTTATCCTCAATTGGAGACGGCTGCTTGCACATGTATTACTGTTACCTATGATAATACTCATCAAGACAAACAGGTAGCTTTGTAAGCCTGCCTTGCAGGTAGCAACCTTCCCATTAAACAGTTATAACTGTATTTTCACAGTATATTCACACCAAAAAAAGGACTGAAGACCTTCAATATGTGCTCAAAAATCTAAAAAATATAGCATAGCAGCTTCCCAATAAAATGCCTGAAACAGAAGGATTTAGCTGAACCTGAGCCCCTCTTATACTACATGAAATAAAAAAAAGTTGACCCATACAATTGCAGAATAAAACTAAATGCCCAATTATTGATCTTTATTTTTAGATTAAACTTACCATGCTTTAGTATTCTTCAGTGAAATGTTTTTCATGGGAACTGAAAACCATTTACATTAAATGGACCAAATTAACACCCCTGTTATACGAGTCTGTGTGCATGAGAGTAGAATTGAGATGCTTTTGAGAAAGATCTCTGACAGTACAATACCTGCATCTTCCATCCTGATACACGTTACATTGAAGGCTTCATCAATGCATTTCCTTGCCCATCTAAGGGCAGTCAGTAGCAAATACTCCCAGCAGACCCGCACCCCAAGCAGATGCAGGATCCTATGCATCTGATAAACCAATTCAGTTCCCACCAAAGAAATATCCCAAAAGCACTCTTTCTGATGGAATTATTCCAGTATTTGTTTCTTAATTACTGGGGAAAGCATCAGCTTGGGACACATAATTTTTTACCACTCCATCTAGATTTGAAATGAGAAACACCATGTAAGTCACGAGATTTTTGCTGCTTGCCTATTAAATCTCCTCCTGAACAGGGGCATGGATGTGCTTGGGAACACCCTCATTCACTGCATACACAGTCTTTTGTGTAAAGTAATAATAATGGAGATCACTAATCACTTGTTATTGGTTGGGACATAATTGAGAACATATAAACACGATAGTATGCTGCAGGTGTGCAATGGCAGCAACATTAAATGTACTGTTTAAACAGACTGATGAGAGCCCTTTAAAACTGAAAGTTTTGGAAACTAAGGAAGACTTATAATTCAGAGAAATCTGCAGGGGAAGGATGTACTACTACTGCAACATGTAGTGACAAGACAGCAGAGACACCAACACCTGGCCAACCAAGTGCAATGAAAATGACCGTGAAGTTGCTGCAGGCTACACATTCACTTAGATGCTATTACAATAACTATGAAATGGGAAAAAAACTGAGCAACACACTACTACTACGATGCCCAGCTACAGTCGGATCACAGTTAAATTCTGCAGCACAAAAACTGCCAATCAGCTGTGACTGCTACATTTACAATAGAAAGAACACCTTTAATATCACATCTAAGCAGCCTGTAATATTGATACTGAATCCTCAGGAACAAGAAAACCTCATCACCACTTTTCACCTATAAAATTACTCAGAAAAAAACTAATTCAGTGTTTGTCTCCTTGGTCTGAGTACCCTGCACTGGTATCTGGGAGGCAGGAATTTGAGACAAAGTTACTGGCAGATGTTAGAGGTAATATTTGCTACCAACAACATCCCATGAAAAGCAGACATGTTTAACACTATAGGCTTTTTTTTTCTTTAAAAGCCAACATGTAATGCACCTGGTAGAATGCCTTAAAGTTAACTCTAAGCTTAACTTCCTAAAAAGTGAAACAGAAAAGAGACAAGTTGTCTAGGCTCTCGCACCAGGACTTGTCAGATCCTGACGTGCAACCACGCCAACTCAAACTGCAGCCTGGGCAGGATCCAAGGCACACAGCTGCAGCTTGCCGAGAACCACCTGCCTTCCTCGGCGAACGCCCGTCTCCTGAGTCAGCACTGAAGCAGAGCTCCAGAAGTGCACTGGATTTACTGCGCGGGTTAGCGGCTGTAGGCTTTTTGGTTTTCTTACAGGATGATCCGTGAATGATGTCCCCAAATCTGTGAATGATGTCACTGAACAACACGTAGTGCCTGCACAAACCGAGGCTGCACTCGTACCCCGCACAAAATACTTCCAGCCCATCTTGCCCTGGGTTTGGGTGCAAACCTGTTGGAGCACTACTTTACCTTTAAACGGGGAGGAAAGGTCGTGTCTGTGGACCCCATTTGTACCAAACAAACAGGTAAATAAATCCTAATTTTAAAGTAAGTTTTAACTGGTTTCATTAATGAGTTACTTATCTTTTATTGCAATAAAGCAGAGTGCCGCAGGTTATTTGGAAATTGTAGAGTGCTGAAATTTGGAGTTAGGCTAAATGAAAGACTATGTACAATACAAATCAGCTTCCTGTTGTGTTGTAGATTTATTCTTGTAAATTTTACTGTTTGTTCATCCCAAAAGACATATTGCATATTTGGAACATTTTTAAATAAGAGCCACTATATTCTTCAAGACAAGTATTTTTGTTGCATCAAAACTGATGACACATCCAATAAAAGTATTTTCCAGAGCAAGAACTCCTAACAAGAAATATAAATAGAATATAGACATAATGATTTAGCACGAAAAGATTAAAATAACTCCATTCCATACTGAAGCCCTTACTTTCACACTCACAGTATTTGGGTGATGCTTCTAAAACATTAAATTCCTATCAGAAGGTACTGAAACAAATACGAGCTAGCTTTTGGATAAACTTTATTCCGATGGAACAGAATGATCACTTTTCTCTCAAGTTACTCATTAATGAACAGGTTAGAGAAAATTACTTTTAGTTCAACGCAAGCTTTGGGTTTACGTTCATCAGATATGATAAAGAGATGACATGCTTGGAAGCACATCTGCATTTTCAATACATCTCCTGACATAATGAAATCAGTACATCTCCACACTACCCTTCCTTTTCATGGTTGCTAAACGCAAGCAATTGTAACCCATTTTACCACACGCAAGCACAATCTCAAACAGCAGTTATACACGTGCACACACAGCCTTGGTGCATTAGGGGTGTTACATTCCCAGCACTGGAAATAATGCTGAGCCAGTCTCAGTGGGTTGAAAAATTTAGACAGTCACATGAATAATTTGGAATTAGAAATGCCTTTGAGAGGCAAGTGGCAGTAGCAGGCAACAATACAGTGGGGCTGGGGGAAGAGAGAAAGATGTATGATCTTGGGAAAAGGCCTGTTCTTGTTTCACCTCAAAAACTAATTAAATCACATAGTAATCTATGGGAAGCAATGAGTACAGAATTCAAGAACATAGAATAATTCATGCCTATCAAAGCATTTTTTTTAAATGTAATTCAATTTTTTGTATTTTTTTTTTTTGAAGTAAATTTATTGGTGTTACTACACCAAGACTTCTGTAAGTCATTTGACAGTCCAGTAAAAATAATCACTACACTACTATCACTGCTACTAATAATCCAGATTAAGAAACAGCTGACATTGCAAAAAACGACCTGAAGTAATCATTCTGTGTTTTGCCTACTGTCCTGCGGGGATCTGGTTTTGGCTCACTACCATTCAACAGTTTTTGATCAATAATGGAGAAAAGCTTCAATAGTCATTGCTGTTAAAACCTGAAGGGGGGGGAACATTGATGATGTGGTAAACAGTAATGGGAATAGGTTTCTGTCTTGCACTGCCCACCTGCAGTGGTTACCGCTGAACAACACTGCAGTCAGATACCACGTGGCTGGAGTGATGTGAGGAATGCACAGATTTGATTCGCAAGATTAAAATCCAAATGCTAGAGAAGCCAGTGAATAGCAGAAAGGTCCTAGGGATCTATCTGGTAGACAGCCAAACAGGATTATCAGAGCGGGATACAAAACTTATTACTTATCTCATGTTAGTAAGGTTGTCACTGTAAGAGCATATTCTGTTCTGGCATCCACTCCAAAAAGATAACATTCATAAAATTAGAAATAATTTTAGAAATAAAAAATTCTAAATAAATAGAATTAGGAGGTATTTTGATCATGATGCGTCAAATCCCTGGATCAGGACAACATTTCCAGTAGTAGAACATCCTCCAAAAGAGACATATTGAAATCTAACAGTTGGGAGCCAAAACTAGATGAGTTCAAATGCATCACTTTTTTTTCCTTTCTTAAACAAGAGTACAGTAATTGCTTGAGTAACTTACCTAGAGAGGTGACCAATTCTTTTCCTGAAGTTCTTAAATCAAGATTTCTTTCTAAAATACATGCTGTAGTTTAACTTGACATTATGCTTCTGATGTTAAAATCAATCAGTGAAGTTTTATGACTGTGATATCCAAAGCAGTAATCAGATATGAATTCCCTCCACCTTTGCAAATGACTAGAATTTTCAGTCTATGATGGCCATTACCACTGAAACTTTTGTTTCAACTGCTAGTTTGCCTTCTACATTTCCAAGCCAAATTCTGGTAATGTGGTAGCACACAATTTTTAAAGCAGTAGTGGGGGTAACCCTCTCCAAGCAGAAGAACCTGGCTCTATGGGCAAACCTTTGCTCACTAATTTGAGCTAGCTGGCACAAAATAAAAAGCCAGGAAGGACGGAGGGAGACATACTGTAGGCCGATTCCTGCCAGAGGAGGAAGGAAGGAATTGTGCATCCAGAATTGCACACACAGAGGGACTGGGAACAGCAAGGCAGCTGGATCTGAGGAATTCAACACAGTTGTTTGCTGCAAACAAATCACCCTTCAAACAGATCCAGAGGTATATGCTTGAGAGAAAGAGGGAGAGAGAGGGAATATGGCTTCTAATTCTTTCCTATGACCTACTGCTATATTAATGAAGACTCAAACTTTTGAGACAAGTTGCTAATGGTAGATGAAAAGCCAGAGGGGATAAGATGCCCCAGGGGGAAAACAGCCAACCCCTGTTGCAGAGCTAGTGTGAACTACAGCAGCTTCCCAAAAGCCATTGTGGTGACCTGGTGTTTTAAAGTACTCAGGTGCTGCTGGTGGAATGAATCTGCAGGGCATTTATCACAGAGAAGATTCAAGGTGAAGAAATGACTCTTTGCAAGTGATAGAACCGCATAGATTAAGGCAGAAGACATTCAAAATGTTAAGTAAAGCACAGAACAGATAATATACTTCAGAAGACTTGATTAAAAAAAAAAAAAAAGGAAAATTTAAGAATATACCTCCAAAATACATGCACAGATGATTACCTTTGCCTCAGTCCTCAGTCATTTGACATTAAATCTCACTAAGACCGTTTTATGAGAAAACTGCAATATATTGTGCAGGCTCACAATTCTCTATTTAGCACCAAAACATCCAGAGAGTCTGGAAGAAGGGTCAGGCTAAGACTCTGGAAGAACACCTTTAGTTCAGCTCCAAGGAACAGCAAAGTTACAGTATATTTTTTACGTTGTAAATAAAAGGCCTGCTGCTGTAGTAGTCCCCAAGTTGGTAGAATTTCTACTGGAATTTAAAAAAGAAAAAAAAGAGTAGTTCCTCTGTCAAGACACCAGGACAAAACTGAAGAAGAATTCAGATATTTTGTTACATTAAATCTTCCAAATTGAACTAGTAACCAACAAAATAACTCTCAGATGGATTTTCCTAGTATAAGAAACCTTTTTAAAACCTCAGAGTTCAGTGCAAGCTCAGAGCACTTATTGTACAAGTAGATTCAGAGCATCTTAAATGCTTGTGAAAAGCTGCTCTTGTTGCAGTATCTCCAAGGCTTAGCTAATCAAGCCTCACAACTAAAAAAAAGAACCCAAATCTGAATGTAAAAGAGCACAGATATTTACCATAAACAAACACAATGAAAAACAGATGAAAAGAAAGGTTTGTGGATAGAGTGCTTAGAAAACTCCACTTGCTGCTTTAGTGTCAAAGCACTGCAGAACAGTAATTTCCCGTTATCCAACCCTTCTCCAGGGATTCTCAAAGAGAGTGAACTGTGCTGATTCCTGATCATTTTGAACATGCAAATGTCAAGAACTCCTGGGAAAGGTACAATATTAGGGAAACGTAGGTATACTTGGTAAGCACGAACACCCATGCAATGTGTACTATGCATCTGTGTATACAATATAAATATGCACACATGCACATAATTAATCTTTCTCCTTTAATACAGCCATGTTGGTTCTCAAGTTTCAGCTTTCTGATGCACTAAAGATTTCTGAAAACACAACATTTGTCTTTAATACAAAACCAAACCTATGTCACAGGCAGCGTTGCTCAGTACGGGGCACCCATTGGCACTGGGGGCCCCCCCTGATGTCAGTCCAAAGGAACTCAGCCCCTTCCCCACTGCCAGCCACGAGGGACCACGGCTCCAGCAGGCTCCGCTCCTGGCCTCTGCTCCACTTCCTCACACCACGTCTACATGCTACCAGCAGGGAGGAGGGAAGAGGATCAGTTGGAAAAGTAGCTGAAAGGGACAAAAAGGGAGTGCAGGATGCTAAAGAACAGAGGAGGCAGCCTCATGCTCCCTTCCCCCAGAAGGGCTTCCCATATCCACAGCCACTGCTCCTCCAATCTCATGACCTCTGCCACAGGCACAATCCAGCTTTCAGCTGTAAAAACTATTATTTTCTCCCCAGCAATAACGCTCCGAAGTTCTTCACAGCCCTCTCCTCCCCCCCTTTCTTTCTGAAAGCCACAGACAGGAGAGAGATCAGCTAGAGAAAAACTTAAACCAGTGCACATGTGAAATACAAGATAAAAAAATAGTCTTTTGATATTACTGAACATGCTGCAGACATTGTGCCTAGTAATTGTGGCAATATCTATCGCAAAACAAACTTAGCATGAGCCTATTATTTTCAAATGAGATTCAACTCAAACATGCATAGGGAGAGTAAAGTTATTTTATTAAATCATGCACATCACGTGTGTTAGTGCAAATAGTTTAATCTGTACTCCAGAAATTCTATTGTATTTTTATATCTTTACAAAATAGATTTAAAACAATTATTTACTTTAAAAAATGTAATTCTGAAGTTAAGCATTTCAGAACAATATTTGCAATAACCTATATACAAGAGGTACTGAGTACCACTGGCATACGAGTGTTCTGTGGTTGGGTGGCCTCCTGCAACTGAAAATGATGAAATGAATGAACTAAATGACAATATTTTCTACAAGTCACTTGTGGACTTTTTTCCATAGCTAATAATCCTCCCAATAGCAAATCCCACGTAACTTAAGATAGAACCTTTGATTAAAGGACAATGACCCTCAAAACCTTACAAGGTAAATTATATACTAAATTTCTATTTAAATATTTAAACTACCTGTCGATTGCCATAAAATTGTTGAAAGCCAATTTAATTGTTGAGATTATCTCCCTATTTTGAAGTTTCCTTTAGCAGAGCCATTTTACTTTACCATTCTTTAGCATATTAAAGTCTTTAATAAACTTTTTTGACAGAACTGTTGAGCTGAACAAGACAACTACAGTCTGCATTTAATTCAGCACTAACTACAGTGATTCCCATCAAAAGTCAGCAAAAAGCAATAGGTATAGTACTTAGATATGGAAAATAAACTTTGTAACGGGGACCACTGCATCGTACATACAGCCATGTGATGAGGATGCACAAAATTTTACTACCAAATTAAAATCATCTTCACCTGACAATACATTACCAGGTATACGATTCCAATTTTGTAGTATTTTGTGTATCTTAGAATTTTTTCGGCTAATCACACTGTAGCAGTTCTCTTAATGAAGTTATGTCAATAAAAGCTTATTTAAAGAGTTTCTCCAGCTCAAGTCAGAAAGTATCAAATGACTGAAAAAATAAATTGATACAATGTGATATGTGAGAAAGTATTCATACTTTTAAAGAACGCACCTCTTTAAATATATGAATTTTAATAAATTACATTCAAACTAAAGTTAACGTAAGTTGAATTACTGCACTATGTCCATCAAATGACCAAGTATTTGCTCCCAGAAATACCTTAGTTCACTCAAGAACACACACATGCTTATACTCGCACACGCACACACTAAATACTCTAGGCTGGTCTCCACCATCAGCATCTCTATCTCTTTAAGGCTGGACATGAATTATGTTTATTCCCAAAAAATCATTAATAAAACAATCCTTATCAAAAGAAAAATGTTTCCTTTAAAAGGCATGGTAAGAGAAGTTTTCTTAAGTCTTGTTCCCAACAGCTCAGTGACTAACAGCAAGTAAAATGGTATACTAGTTTTAAAAAAGACATCGTACTGAAAGGCACTGAGCACACTGCATCCGTTTTCCAAGTATCTGCAAGGTTACTTGGCTTGGGTGTCCAAATCAGAAATGTGTTTTTCCTTTTAAATCTGGCAATCAGATTCTAAAGTAAGTGTCCACAAACCTAGCCATTATAAATAATTTGGTACCAAGAAGCCTACGTTAGGCCACCATTATAGTATTCAGAATCCCAACATACTAATTTAAAACTTGCATGAAATTGTAAGCAAAAATATTGCTCACAGTATGATGAATCACAATTTTATTCCCTCTTTATAGACAGATACATTTTATACAGTTTAAAGCAAATGACCCTACTGCTGTTCTCACGCAGAGCTGTGCTGTATTAAGAGGTAAAAAGGAAGAGAATTAATCTGTTTTCCCTCAGTATATGAATGTTGCCAGCTTCTAAAGGGAGGACGGTGTATGGATTCAACAACAGTTCTCATGGAGAAGCTCTGGTTAGGCCTGGGTACAGCACCACGGCTGTTACAGCAACCAAAGCTGCCATCACAGGCATCCAAGGCCATTGTCTCTGTGTGGAAAGAAAAAAAAAATCAATATCATATTTGTTCTAATTCATACTAATCAGTTTACCCCATGGTTCCTGAAAGTCCTGAGTACCTGTTGATAGGCATCACTAAAATGTTACCCATGAACCCTACTGCAGGCTAATCCTGACTTAAGTATCACAGTGAACCGTGTTTCTCTGGCAAAGGGAATTCCACAACTCTTCACGACTGACGATCACCAGGAGAACCTTTGGCAGTTCCATTTTTCCAGCTTCATTACCGTACGCACCTCAAAGAAATCTGCTATGAAACACGTGAGGGCTTAAGATGTTTAAAACATCACTTGTGCAAAGTATTTGCTAGACAGGTTTAAGTAGTACTGACATCTTTAACTTGGCTTTTGAAGGTTTAAATCCAGATTTATAAAGTTAGTTCATAACAGATCCTAACAAAATATTTTCTAACGGATTGTCACAACATTTTATGACGACAATAAGAGAAGGACACACTGGGAGACGTTAAGAGAAAATGCAAGCTGAGAGGTCAGAATACAAACCAACCACCTATTTCTCATCTTGTCTTTTTTCCATCTTCTTCACAGCAATAGTGAGAAAAATAAAAGTGTTTAAAGACAGAGAGGAATTTCTTAGTCCGTAAATAAGAACCAAAGCTTGTTGACTTTTATTATTAGAGGCAAACTCTTCATTTTTCATAGTTAATTAAGCAATTAAGCTTTCTTACAGGCCCTAGCATCACAGCATTGTGCAAAAGGTAGCCCATTTGCTAAAGATAAACTGAGACCAAGTTAGAAGAGGCACATTCAGAACCAGTTACAATGAAATTCATTGTTAGAATTAAAGAAATCAGACAGATGTTAAATGATTAGTTGATCGTTCAGCTCATCAGTATCAACAGAATGGCATATTAAATGAAGGGTTTGCTTCAGGTAAAGAAATACCTGTGAGCATTTCACCATGCACTATTTTATACAGAAATGGCACAAACAGGTGAGAGGGACAAACATACATCGACTGAACAGTAGTGCTTGTACCTTTCGCTACCACAATGGGCCGTAACACCAATACAGGAAAGCCAGGATTAGGCCGATGAATACGGCTGGGACGGGTTGTAATATGGAAGGCTAAAGAAGGGAAGGGATATTAAAAATCACTTTGTGCTATAAATCAATCAGGTAAAGATGATTTAGAGAGGGGAAAATAAGTCAGTGAGTTTCGTTTTAATTGAAATGTATTAAAGACATCTAACACAATACAGCATTATCTAATCTGGTATACAAAGTTAGTACACCATTCTACTCAAATGAACAGGAATGTTTAAAAATAAAGGGAAGTAGGCAGAAAATATTCTAAGAAGCTTCATCTCATCTTGGAATTTAGCACTTAAGAATGATACAATCTTAAATTGATTTGCCTGTATCTTATTTCTATTTTTTTTTTTTTTCTCTGTGTAACTGATAGGAAATCCAAACTGGATTTCTTAAAGGAGAAAGACTCATACCAGATATTAAATTTTTCAGCTGCTTCTTCATTCCACTTTTCCCATTTTCCATCACCAGCCTCCAGGAAAAACAATCTTTTTCCTCCATTGATAAATTAATTACAACTATGTCCACAGGCAAACCCAGTAGTTCAGACATTTCTGTAAGGTTATAACATGACTATACATTCAGCACCAAGTTACTATAAATCAGGGAAGTATATTTCTGTTAGAGATACCACAAAGATCAGTATCTCTGGCAGGGCATCCACCTTGTGAGCAAATTAAATTCTGAAAATTGATGCAATGATGCAGCTAGGCCTAACTACCAGCTAGCAAGACTGCAGGGTTCATTTAGCTTATGGTTTTGTTAGAAGAATCTACACATTTTCTCAATTACTTTCAAACTGTAAACTACTTCACATGTTGGATAGATAGCCTCTATCCTTAAAACGATAAGCTAGAAGCAAAAATGGACCCAATTACTTTTTAAGCTGTCCTTGGAAGACATCTGCTTTGTCCGTATCTTAGCCTATATATTTGTGCACACACACAGACACACAGAGGTTAAGTTCAAACCATGCTATATATTTTAAGAACTTTTTTGTGCTGAAGCCACCCTGATTTTGTTCAGCCAAATAAATACATGATAATTTCGTATTTGAAGACTTTCTAAAACATTGTGATTCATAAATAGAATCTCATCCTGTTACAAATTTGTAGAAGTCACTTAATCATAGAACCTCCAATACGGTTCAAAACACAGGAATCTCAGAATTACTTTAGAAGGTATTCTAATCTTTGCCAGTCAATTCTTGTCTTTAAAATAATGCAAATTTGTTGTAATCAAGGCAAATATTTAACAGACAAATCATGTGCAACTATTAAAGTAATTTCCATGCAGTATTAATTTTTGTGTCATTGGTGCCACATATCACAGTGCCATCTTCCCACAGAAAGCATGTTGGTAGAAATGATCACAGCAGTGTTTAAAAAAGTGCCAAAAGTTTAAGTCAACCAGAGCAGCTAATGTTCTCAAACCATTCACATAAATAAATCCATCATATAAAGCACATCAGGAAATAATCAGTGACTACAAACATGCAAGCACAAGTAGTACACCACACTGCTAAGCGGTTCAGAACACGAAACTTTTTTTTTTGTAAGTAAAGAAACTTTATCTTTCCAAAAGGAAAAGTATAAAAACTCAATATTTAAATTATATTCTAAATGGAAATTCTCTTTTCTAACATTTATTAGTTCACCAGACAATCTTACGGATTTATTTATAAGCTATATGCATTCAAGTCTATGGCATCTTGACAAATGAGACAGATGATAAATATCCACCACATTAAATGAAGTTGCCTCCAAATGATTAAATTTTCCCCCTCATGAACTTAACAAAATACATTAAAAAATCTCCTTATTGCTGAGGAGCTTCATCAAAGCACTAGGTGCTTCATCAAAAACATGCATCCTGTATTAGAATATGAAGATATGCAAACTCAGATACAGATGGGCCATAAAAAGGAACAAATCCCACAGTGGGAAGTCACTTTCTGTGGGACGTTGTCCTAAGGAATGAAGGAACAGCTAATGTTTCCAGCAAAGAGAGGACAATAGTACTTGAAAAATTTGACCTTGAAACTCAGCCCAGTATCCATGATGCTTCAAGTAATCCACAAGATAGACATATTTTACATTACTGATTGTGAGTAATGCTTGCGTGAATAGCAAGCTTGTCCTGCAAGTCCTTATATGGTTGGATGCTCTTCATCATACCCTGACCTCCAGGCTTCAACTCTTGTAGCTCCTCTGGAAACAGATTTTGCCAACTGCTGTGGTTCCTTATTTCATTTAAACACCCACTTCAAATTCCTCCTAAAAATTCCCTTACCTTGCAAGCTTTCATCTGGTACTCCAATTCCCTTCACATATTTTCCTTCCCTCAACTATCCCCCTTTTTCACTGATTCACCTTAATACTGAGATTAATGTTTTAACAGAAAGTCTCACATTCACAATTATTTCATTATGATTTCTTCTATTAGAAAGTTTTTGTCTGTTTGTTTGTGTACTTCTATTTCAGTAACTCAACACCATCTGGGCGTTGCAGAAGAATTCTAAAAAGGAAGCAGGTTCCAAGAGAATATTAGCATCACATTCATGAAAATATGGCTGAAAAAAAACTGCAAACAGCTCTGAGTTCTTTGCATCTTTGTTAACTATGTCAGAGGTTTGCCTTCAGTAAGTGGGTTACAGTAAGAGTATTCATATTAACTTTGGGCATCTAGCACACAGCTGATTTTAGAGGATGGTACCTGTAAACTTTTTATTTTGTACTGTCCACTATGGGAGTTATTGACCCACCACTGATCCTAGCAGCAGTGCGGGAAGACAATAAATTGGCCATCCCAGAGTACTAAGGAATCTAAAAAGGCTATAATTACCCTTATAACATGTCGGCCACACTTAACATCTCGAGGATTTCAGAAGCCTCAGTATAAGAAAAAAGTTGTCCCTAGCTGTAAACTCAATTCTAATGATACAACCCCTCAAACTAATTGTAGCAGAAAAGAATTATTTCCATTTGTGAATAGAAAGGATAGTTCAATTACAGGTATAAAGCATGAGCTGATCAGGGATAACCACTGTTAAGAAGCATAAGCAAGAATGAGGAGGGAACATACATTGTAATATTCACTAATAAAATAAAAGCATCTTGAAGAAGGTTGCTTAATTCTTTTGGACCCAGGTTTCTCAGCTTTTACCCATGTATCAGTCTCTGAAATTAGAAAGTTTTGCCTAGTTCTGGTTCACAAGTAGTTAAGCTGGATTTTTTCAAGAGAGCAGATATCTAAGGCCATATTTAAAAATATCATGCAACTGTAAATCTAACTTGCATGCATAATTGTACCAGTGTAATGACCTGCAAATTTACATAGGTAGTAACAGAATGGAATTTTGCATACAATATGGTACATGGCTCTTTTTTAAGCCCAGCCTTCTCTATTCAACACTTAGGTGTTCTCTCAATGAACAAAATTGTCATCGTGTCATAACTAGACTCCCCCAAATATTTTGTACAGACTTACGTTGTTTCCTTTTTCTTGTAGCAGCTTCAGGTTTTCTTTACACTGTTTAAGTTCTTCTGTGATTGACTGTTTTTCTTGTTCAGCCATCTCATACTTCGCCTTCAGTTCTGAGAGCGCTGCCTGTGTTCTTTCATACTAAATGCAGAGAGAAAGAAGGCTGCAGATCTCTGGACAACCAAAGCATGCTTACATTTACTTAGCATAGAGCTTTCTTTCCTGTCACATGCCTAGCGTAACTTGCCTTGGATCAATACACTCTCTCTTAATAAGAGCAAGGTAGAAATAAATCAGTTTAGATTCTTTTTTTTTAAATGAAGATTTTATTCCCGACTTTGAAAAACCAGGATTACTTGTATGCTTTTTTGGGATAATTAAGCATAAGTTCCATGTATATGTCTAGCATGATACAAAGAAGTGTAATAAATTTCATGTTAGATATGCAATGATTTCCCCTACTACCGGAGGGGAAAACACAACTCACTTTATGACTAAACAGGCAGCCATGACATTACATCTTGCTTCAGAAAGATTATTAGAGGTCACATTATTAAAAAAAAATCACAAGTAGATAGAATTCTACAAACAAATTAAGTCTATAAACACAGATTAACTAGCTAAATTTTTATATTAGGTTTCAAACATCTTAAATTGTCCAGAGCTTCAGAAATCTTCCACTTCAGACAAATGCCGCCCCTGCAGTATGCCGTTAAGAACATACAAGTACAGTAGTTTAGAACTAGCTCACCATTATCTCTCATGAAATAATTAAAAACATTTTTATATTACTTGAAAGGTTTTTTTTGCAGACTGATTTGACTGACTTGGAACTTCTTAGCAATATATTCACAGACAGCAAATCACTGAATAGAAAAGATAATGTGTTTCTTTTCACCTGGGACATTCTAGAAGTAAACTATATTTTTAGTAGACTGTCATATATATTCTGAAAAAAAAGTCACTATACTGAGTACTATGTCCTTTTCCAGAAAGCTTGCTCATACTTAATCCTGCTGAGTCTTTCCCAGAGTGAACAATGTACATGCTGTACCAGTAACAATACAATAACATGACATGTATCAATAATAATGATGGATAGCAGTGCATTAAGATATTAATATTAATGGCTCACAATTAACACATCTTCTGTGCTAACCTCAGAACACACAACTTATCAACTCTCGCAATGATTTCCAAAGTAAGGAAATATGAAGTAAATGCAAGGCCTTAACTCCTCTCTCATATCAAACAATTACTCATTATCATATTGGAAAGAACTGTAAAAACTATAAAGACAAAGCAAGATACAGGGGAATAAGGAGTCCTTTACATTTAACCAGTGGTCTTACAGCTAGGCAAATCAGCCAAGTAGGTCCAAAAATCAGTATTTTGCATGAAACAAATAAAACTCTTTTCCCCACACACCAAAACCAAATGTAAGAGTAAGAAAGGCATTAAAAAATATATTACGCCTTAATCCTTAGTGTGGGTTAAGTATAAACAATATGGGGACAATGCGTTTCATCCTTCTACCTTATGAGTAGTTTCTCCTTTTTCAAACTTGTCATCTATAGAGAAAACTGAATGCAAGTTTTCTAGTAGTCGTCACGACAGCAGTTAGTAAGGACAGAATCAATGACCTTTAATAACGGCATTTACCACAAGCTTAAAGCAGTAGGCATCTTTACAAACACGTCTGATTGGAAACACACAGATAGCAAGACTGTTCAAGTTCCAAAAATGGTAAGGAATGTGACAGGGATGACCTAATGACAAACCAAAGAAAAACACTGCAAAACACAAACCAATAGCAGTGACTGGGGGAAACTTCACTCAAAATGCCCTAAAAGAAAGGAAATAACTAACAGAGACTATGGCCTTCTTCCAGACATGATCTTTAGAAGCTAGGCTCAAAATGCTAGCTTTTCTTTATGCACTTGCTAACCAACTTTAGAAGCCTGGTGATCCATTACGATGAAAGGAAAGACCTCTAGAGAATGCGTAGTCCTGTTGTCAAATAAAGTTTAAATCCAACTAGGAAAATCATACTGACCAAAAAGAATTCATTTTGACTCATAATAGCTAACAAGACTCTATACCATGGTGATCAGGAGCACCTTTGAATAAGAGTACACCTGTCTGAACAGCTTGTAAGTATGTTCACTAAGGTAATGCATGAAAGTAAACTTCAGGAAGTGTCCAAAATACATATAAGTCATGTTATTTGAAATCTTCCCTTTGAGATTTAACTCCCAATGTACATATTGTTAGCTAACATAAGTGTACCTGCAATAAGAGAAAAAAGTTTATTGCTAAAAATTTTGTATTTGACATTTAAGCTTCTATAATGAAATAAAAGGAAAGTCTTTGGGCATTGTATTCCCTCAAAACAGAAATGTTTCGTGTTACCTCTTTCTGAACATCCTTTGCTTGACTCTCAGCTTCACTGAGTTGGCTTTTTAGACTAGCTGCATCCTGTTGATGTTTTTCTCTCAAAGATCCCATCTGATTTTCGAGTTCCTTTCGAGACATTTCAAGAACACTTATATTGCTGGTTAGCGCTAAACTCTGCTTCTGAGAGCTGAAAAACAAAATCCAATTGATTCCTCATGTTTTTTAAATTTAAAAAAGAGATTTTTAAAGCAGTTTTCATTCTCCAAAGTTTCATACATTATTTTTATTTAATATGGAAAAATCAGCTAGGAGCAATTATAGAAACACAGATCATCATGGACTCCCTATGCAAAGTACTGACACAAAAGACTGGCCACAGACTTGCTTTGTACATGTGCACACATTATTCCTATTAACTTATCATTCATATTTTTTAGTTTCTTATTTTACTTTTTTATTAGTCACTATTTATTATTACATCAAAGCATTTTGAAACAAACTTGTAATTTGAAGAAGTCTGTCCAAGTTAGAAGTATTTCACTTATTTGCACACATGCTTTGCTTACTCCAGTGGCATGAGCTAATAACAAAATAAATCAGGATACCATGTAACATACCTGCAAAGTAATATAGAAGCATTTGGGGAAAAAAAAAAAAAAAAAGGCAAAAGTGTGTTCTGCCAAAACCCGTGATACAAACAAAATTGCAGTACATTTAATTGCAAACACCATCAGACATTTAGTACTGCTTTTGGGAAGAAATAAGAATAATCAACCTCTTAAGCATCTATGATACCTTCCTATACAATTGTGTTCTTACCTAGAAAGCTCCTTCTCTTGTCGCTGAAGTTCAGATGTAAGCGAAGTATTTTCCTTCCTTAGTGTAACACATTCAGCTTCCAGAGCACTCCACTCTGCCTTCAGCTTTTCAAGTTCACCTGTGATTAATAAAATTAGATTTTGAGTACAATAATTTCATGAATGCTTCAAGCAGTGCCAGGTAATAAATGGTGGAAAAACTGGTATTAGCTGTAAACCTCAAATGATTATAATCATGTTACATGAATGCTATCACAAGCACCTATAAAACATATCATACTATCTTTTACAGTTGGGATGAGTTTGTGAACCATTAAACAAGCTAGTGTTTTTTCTTAATGTGAGCTTCTTTAAGGCACAAAGCAGTAGAAAATTGTCTTGTTTACAGGTCTACTCTAGTATTTTACTAGCAGTGACAGAAAAGCATATTTGAAGCATATTCAATTTCACTTCTCAGCAGAAAATTGGAAACAAATTGAAAATAACATACAACTAAAATCACTAGATACCATGTCTCTGCTACAAGGAACAGAATGTTTAAAACAGTAACTGGTTAAACAAATGGTTAAAACAATAAATGGTTAAAATGAGACCTTTGAAATAAATCAGTTCATGGTAAAATTGATTTTTAACAATACTACATGTCTTAGTAATACAATGACAGAGACTGGAGTCTGAACTGGAAAAAGGCTTCTCTGACAACTTCACGAAGATTAACTAATTCAGAATTTACAGCATATGTTACTGATACTGGCTTCTCTGTGGCACATACAACATTTCAGCAGGAGCTTTTGAACTCTATAAGCAGATTCTCTAAGACTTGAAGCTATAGGACTGGAGTAGAGGCTCTTGATCAGTCCTCATGAGATGTGGGTGTATTACAGGTAAAGTGAAGTGCAAATGAATGAACCTAGCAGATCCGGCTCAGCACAAAGTGTGTGTATATCTCTATGTCATACTTCCAGAATAAAACTTTAATTCTAAATGTATTTTAACATAAAAGGACCATCAGTTTTATTAACCCGTAATAAATGCAGGTTTCTCAAATGAAGCTTTGCTATAAAAATTAAAAATTCAGAAGCTACCCATTTACAGGTTTAAATAATACAGATTTAATTACACAGATTTTATGCAAGTCCTTTTGGAAACCTGTGGCAGTATCAATCCCTCTAACAGCACAAGTTTTCCAAATGGCAGTGTATTTGGCCTACTTTTGGTATCAAAAGGGTACCTAAGCTAATTTAAGCACAATTGAAAATTAGAATTTAATGAAATATACAAAAGGGTTTTTATAACACTACAAGCCTTGATACACATATATAAATAAAAACACATGCACACACATTATATTACGGAACAGAGGGAAAGAGGAAGGCAGGGAGATATGAATTATTGATGTTCGTCAGACTGAGAAGGATGCTGCTGTTTGTGCTGGTCTGTGACATCGTATTAAACAAGTACCTTTCAAACGAGTAGCCTCTTCCTTCTGCTGCTCCTCACACTGCTGACATCTGAGCTCAAAAGTGGCTTGTAGACTGACAATTTCTTTTTCATACTCTGAGGCATCTTTCCGCCACCGTTCAAGTTCCGCTCGCACAGTTTGCAGCTCTTCTTGCAAAACAGAAATATCTGTATCTCGCTCTGATGCTGCCTTTTCTGCTACTTGTTGAAGTGACAGAATTTCATTCTGAGCGCTGACTAGTTCATTTCGAGTGCTTGAAATTTCACTCTCCTTCTCCTCACGAAGATTCTCGATATCTTCTTGTAACCTCCGCAACTGAGCTGGAAAACATACATTATTGTTACGATTTTTATAAACTGTATTTACAGAAAATCTAAACAAAACCCTCCCTTTCTAAACTTGCTGATGTATAATAGGATTAAAGAAACCCAATGCAATTAAAACATACTAATCTTATCAAATGATCTACGCTTAAAAAGACATGTGGGGTCATGTATTTCTGAAGAGTTAAAAGAAACAAGAATTAGGGTTGGACAAAGCTTTCTTAGACAGGGTTGTTATGTGTGGGATGTAAAAGCAACTCTCCTGAAATGTGAAACCAAGATTTAGATCCAACTTTGTTGTAAGCAAAACAAGTATTATAGAAGGACAGCGCTGGCGGGTTAGGGGACAAGAGGGAAAGCAAGAAAGCTTCTGTGACAAGCCAAACAGATTTGCAGTGCTACACTGGAAACATTTGCCTGTTCAGCAGTTAACTTGTGATGTCTATAAATATTTGAGGCATAGAGTCTAATTTCTACTCCATTCTCTGAACTTGTAGTAAAGGAATTAAAAATTACTTCGCAAAAACCATTTTGCAAGGCTCAAGATGAATTTTGGATTGAAAGCGACAGCTGCACCTAATATACTGAACTGTAAGAAGTCCTTTAGTGTTCATGACTGGCTGCAAACTGTAAATGTACAGCAGTCACATAAGTGCTAGGTTATTCAGCATTTCTCAACTGCATGAAGCAAACCTTATGAATTATTCCCATTCAAAACTGTTTCATTACTAAACACCTCTTCTCTGAGCACAATTATTTTTCATAAATATGCATGCAAATAGAATCCTGTGCAAATACTTACAAAAAAATACAGTACAGAGGAAAGGAAAGTATGAAAGGAAGAAGAACACAATTATAGTTAACACCCTGACTGATGGAAGTAAAATGTATAATTTGCCCACTGTTTTTGTTTTGCCTTTTAAAGTACACAAATCAAAGTTCATATGTATTTCATTGATTTTCAAAAAGGGAAAAAGCAATTACTAAATTAATGAAGAATGCTCTGAGAAAAGAACAAAGTTCTTTAGATTACTTGAAACCCTAATATCAGATACTGTAGAGGGTTAGAATTACACACAGTTGTATGTTACTTTTTCTGAAGCAAAGGGTAAGCAAGGACAGTGGAAAGCACAGGGAAGATAACCGAGGCTGAGTAACCTTCATAGATTTCTAGTATTTATTTTTGTTCTCTCAATCCATTACAGAAGATGACACTGAGAATGTGAGCGAGTCATGCTGTAAACTGATATAGCATAAAAACTGCTCATGAGAGACTTTCATGACAACTATCCACGATGCTTGATGTCTTTCAGTCCTCTCATATACAGAGATATAGGTACAATTCTTATATAGGTACAATCTAGAAATTTGCTCCTAGTTAATGTACAGTAAAGAAGAAAAATGCAACTGTTTTTTTTTTCTCCTCTCCTCTAAATAGGCTCCAGCAAGACATTTAGCTCATTAGATGAACTAAAGAACCTACGAATAACCCAGTTCTGCACTTTGGAGGGAAAACACAGGATGGTAAAAACCATGATAGCTCTTATGTATTACAATATATAATAGCTATTATAGACAATACTAAGTGGGATTTCACAGCAATCCTGTGTAAGACGAAGCAGCATACCTGTTCCATAACAAAGACATCTGCAGCATGATGGATTTTTGAATATGTGAACAACGTGAGGCTTATTACCATCTCATTCATTTGGAAACAATTTCTATAGGATTATACTAACAGAATAGTAATCAAACTAGTAGATGAGAACAATCTGACAGAGACAACAGAACATTAACAATCACCTTTCTATGTATCGTTATATTTGGAGCCTTGAACCTACCAAACCATTACACTAAGAAAGTACACGTTTCTAAAACACCAAGAATTAAGACTTGGTAACACAGCAGGAGCCCATCAGTGAGCAAAGCAGTGATTTTTCAACCCATAGCTTCCTGATATTATTTTCTTTATCAAGCCCAACTAAATTCCTGCTTCTCAGTAATGGCAGCTTTTCAAAGAAACTTTAATTTTTTTTTTCTGTCTGCATTGTTTATGAACAGCTCTCCCTTTCAATACTCAGGCACGAAAACAAGCATGGTATGAATGAAAATCCAAAAATACACAAGTGTTTCTAAAATTTGGTGGAGCTATAGAAAAAACTTACACAGAAAATTTACTACCAAGAATACTGGAATGGTTTCCAAGGCATTGAATATAACTTGAAATGGCAATTAGAAATAAAGCTTCCATTACATCTCTTATTTATGTAAGCCATTACCTCATCCAAAATAAATGTTTCACTTTTTTTTTTTTTTAATAAGCAATGACTAGTTACTTGAGATACAAGAATTTCATTGGTTTACCTATCTGCTCATCTAAAGAGCTTCACACGTAGAGACAGGATTTCTGTTGTTTCTATAGCACCCTCTCTTCTCTGTGACCAATGCGTGAACCATGTACCACTGACTGGCCTAAAATACTAATTCCATGAAAATACTTCAAGAAATGTTACTGTATGAGATTGTCAGGATTTTTTTTCTCCACTACAGTTCACAGAGGATGCCAAGAGAGAACAGTGACATCATGACAACTTTTCCCAAGTTGTCAGATATGTCACACCTTAAAAGTTTGGAAAGCAGCAAGCAGGCAACTAACATCAGAATGTTCTAAACTACAATGGAGATATAAGAGCAAGAAACGTTAGCAAGACCTCACCTGGGAAGCATTCAGGAGACAAAGAGCCACCTTGCAGTTAAGTGTGGCTCTGTTAAGCTTCTACTTTGATTCTCTTTTTTTGAGAAAAGATGTAAAATTTCTTTCTTCTGCATGGAAATGCCTATCAAACCCTAATTTCTAACTTTTGTTACAGCATTCTTTTGTTTCACTGCTTTCATTATTTTTCATTATTTTTATTCATTATTAGCAGGACAAAAGTCAAAATTTAATTGCTCCTCTTGTTCTGAAGAAGACTATTATGTAAGCTCCTGTTTCTTAGAGGAACAATGGCAGAAGACCTAAATACACTTTGCTGACATTCCTATAAAATGGTGCAATCTCATAAGCTTCTCAGTACGTACAACTGGTATATGAAAAGTACCACATCCTACAACAAACTACTACACGTAAAAATAATTTTCTAAAGCTATTTTAATTTCCTAAGAAAATGAGACTTATGTTGTCAGTCCATCTACTTGTCTATTCATGTCTTCTAACCATTTTATGTCCAAACCAAACGATATACTGACAAAGATCTCAAGAAACTTGTAGGAACTTCATACCTTATCAATGGCTGAGTTCATAATCATGGTGTTCATACTAATATTTGCTCTAAGGAAGAGTCCTAATATAACCCTTATCAATTTTAAGGCAAGATAGCCTCTTGACCAATGAACTCACTCATGTACATACTGACAAACAGGCAGGTGTGTAACGCCAAAACAGCTTACATGACATGCTGCCACTAACCCAATGTAATGGGCGAATGACTCTTGTCAAGAGCTTGAGCTAGCACTGATCTTTTAAAACACCAAAGCAAGACAAAGATGTTGGAGGGGCTGAGGTATTCAACAAATCCGTAGAAAGCCAGACTTGGTTAGTTCCACTGCTCTTCAAAAACCCTTTTGCTTTCCATCAATAATCACTTCACTAGCTTGGAAATGGTAGCTTCTGTGTCACGAGTAAGAGTTACAGAAATCATGGGATTCCATTCTGCTATAATCATTTTGGGCTGAAAGGAGTGTGAGTGTTGTTGTACTGTTTTTTCAGAAAGCACAGACAGTGCCTCTGTTGAAAAAATTCTAAAGCATCCAACTTGAGTGTGCAGATCTGGAGTGATTAAAAATTATTTAAGAGGATTTTACCAATGAAATGAAGATACCGAGAAGTACAAAAAAATAAAAATAAACCTTGAGCGTTTAAGGAGAAGGTAAAACAGTCACAGTAAGAATCCTTGGATCATTCAAGGCTAAGAAAGACTGAAGAAAGAGGAAGAAGAAGAAGAATATGTTACAGATGACATTTTTTGCATTTTCTAAGTTATGACTAAAAGCATAGAAATTGACAGGAAACATTTCACAATAGAATTCAGAGATACTGTGAAACAAATCAGATTTAAAACATATACTCACTTAACATTTTCTTTCATTAGTGCTTGTGATGCCACAGAAACAGCTAAATCTCCATATTTTCCCTAAGAGAGTGGGGTGAAAAAAAAATTTCATACCTTGCAGAACATTTATTTGCTTGTTTGATTCTTCAACTTGCACTCGATATGCTCTTCTCTCTTCTTCCAATAGTGCTATAAATGAAAGTGAAAATGTGTCCCAAAGCTTGTTAGAAGTATTTCAGTTTTGTAATTAATTTTAGTCATGACTTTCCCTTAACTGAAAAGACTAAAGCAATCAGATTATTCCTGTAAGTTATCAAAGCTAGTAACTGCATAAGTAGTTTAATAAAAAGTTAATATTAAAGATATTATTCCATTATTGTGGTAGTATTGTAATTAATTTGAAATTAATATAATCAGTTGCCTGATCTAAAAACTCCATGTGTGCTAAATGCAAACTGGTGTAGGGTTGGGAAGAAAAAAAAGCTGTAAATATTTCCCAGAAAGAACACTGAAGAATATGCGATTAAACTGGACTACACTATTTCCTGTTAAAAACAACCTACGGTTTTGCTGATGACAATGATATAACTCCATCTTTGAAAGGATGATCTAAAGATCTAAAGAACTACCACTGAATGCATTAAATTACTTGCATCATCTGACTGAAATATGGATGAATCAATACCTCTAGATGAATATATTTTATAGGGATGAAATATATGGAGTTCATGTATATATTCAATGCTACGGAAAGATGGTCAGTCTTGAACCAAAAATCCAGGGGCTCAATCTGACTGTTTATATATATATATATATATATATATAATTAAAAAACAAAAACAAAAACAAACAAACAAAAAAACCTCCTGGCATTCTGTGCAGGAGATGTGAATGCTAGGAAACAAATCTATCCAACAGTCAACAAAGCTGTACTTCTTTTTAAGATTACCTGTTAAATACAATTTTAATGGATACCCTACATAATCAAGTTGATCTGGGTCTCACCTTGAAGTTCAAAGCATTTTTGTTTACTTGTTCTAGCTAGCTCTTGGGCTTCAATCAGCTCCTTGTGCAGTTGCTGAATTTCTTGCTTAGCCTCAGTCTCTGATTGTGCACCCTGCAATTCATCTGATAAAAGAACATTTTCTTTAAAGCATAAATTCATACAATAGTTTAATTTGCACTGTCACGTGATGTCTGGTGACTTTTTATTCAAATCATCCAGAGTTAGTTAAAGTAAACTCAAAATTGGATTAGGTAAATATTAGCAAAAGTATTAATATACTTTTAAAAGGAGGAAAACATATGCATAGTTTAAAACATTCATTCTACATAACATGCAGTAAAAGACATACATGAATTCAAAAGTTTTTTAAAATACTGTATAGATTGGCAAGGATTCCTGTATTGACATAAATGAAGAAACAATAAGCATAAGACAATCGTTGACTGCATTTATAACTTGTCTATTTTTAACCTTCTCTCCTAGCACACACCTAGCAGTAATGATCCTGCATCCCCACCTCCGAGCCACAGCCTCCCACAGCCCTGCTCCTCCAAGCACATCCCAGCCCTGGCCAGCAGCATACCAGCACTAAGAAAAGAGGCTATGTCTTGCCTATTCTCACAGTAATGAATTGGTTGGACCAAGGAGTAGAGATAGGGGTACACGTGCTTTTAGATCTTCTCAGAACAAAATTATGAGAGCAGAAAGAACAAAGAGGACTAAATATTTCATTCAAATACTCTTTTATAAAAAAGTTTATTAGAGTTCCAAATCCTATTTTCTCTTTACTGGAGATGTTTTGTTCTTAGCTTCTCATGGATAAAGACTTGGAGCAATTAGACTTTCAGTCCTCCTTAATGAGGACTGTTCAGAAGAAATGGATGAGGAAGTTGACAAATTATGTTCCTGATAAAGAAACAGTGTCCCAAATCAAACAATAGATGCCCTAAATGAACATTATGGTGGACAGTATTTTCAAATCAATGAAAGCACACATCATGAAAGATAACACTGCTTCAAAGGAGATGAGGAACTTAAATTATGGGACAGCGTAATCAACTTAGCAGAGACACAACGTATGTCAAGGTAAAAACTCTTTCCTACTCAAATGCAATAGGGAAATTTCCATACACTTGATATACTTCTAAATCAAAAGCCAAGAAATATAAGCATGCCTTTGAAAAAATAACAGGTTTTCAGTCTTACACAAACTGATGAATCCTTTCATGTCTTCTAGCACAAAGCAAACATCAAGTTTGTGCTAACTCTAAGATGTAAAAAAGATTCCTTAGTAGGATTGCTCTATTTGTAACTAGTAAAAACTATTACTGGGCTCCGAAATAATTCTTTCAAGAAGCAAATTCATGTCATGAAAACTGGTTTGAGAAACAGTGCAAAAACCCCTGCAATTAAACAAGTATTTGAGCAATTTCCAGAAGTATTCAACATTGGACTAACTGTTCTCAGAGAAGTCCAAGGAGTTTATCATCAATTATGAGGTGCAAAAAAATAGGTCAAAATACGACCGTTTGAAAACCCTCATTCATTTATTCTAGCTCATGTAAAAGTTTTCATCTGTGATCAGATTGTTTGCCATGTTATAAGAGAGTCTTAATTAAGCCCACTTTCTGCCTCACGCCCCAACACAACAAGGTTTTCTTTAACATCAGATTTTTTTTTTTATTTTTTAATTTTTAATTTTACTCTACTGGTAGATTTAAAATCATTAAAAAACAGTTAGTGTGATCTGTAACAAATCATTCCCTATGATTGGACTTCTTCTCACTCAATCTGGCTCTAGAAAAGAAGTCTAACCCATGGGTCAGTTTTGAGGAAAATTTACCATTTCCAAACCATTAAAGAATATGATAGTGTGTGAAGGAATATTTTCCATCTAATATAAACTTGGATTTTGCAATTTCAGGATCTATAAAGCTTCAATAAAAAAGACAAACAAAGCTGAGATTAAATCAACATTTACGAGCATGAAGAAATTAACAGAGCTCTGTTTACATGTTTGCCTTTCTATTTTGTTTTGATAAACAAAAAACATCTCTGGATGATAGAAGCACGCACAGGCTGCCATCTTAATTCATCCCTTATCCATATGTCTGGCCTGTGGAAACAACTACCTGAGTAGGCTGGTATATCTCCAAGTCTCACAAAAGTTCCCTTTCAGAATTTTGCAGGATTTCTGAGGTTATTCAGATGAGTACTTTCAGAGTATTCAGATGAAGTCGGATAGATGATTATAAACCTGAGCTTTCTTCAGCTTTATACAATTCACAGAAACCTTATAATACACATAAAATAAATATTTGGCTATTATTGCAACATAAAAAAATGGTTCCCAAACTTTCTGAACCAAACTATTGCTGACTCTACATAATAAATATTGAGAGTCAGCAATGGTCTGGTTCAAGAAGTTTGGATAGTTTACATAATAAATATTGAAACTATCACTATTCAGCAAACTAAACTATTCAGCAAACCCTCAACTGAACACACTTTTTAATAAGATTCCATGAATCAGTCTTGGAGTTACTAAAAAAACATGAGGAAGTTGATAAGAACAAGATTACTAAACTTCCAGTGGCATTTATTGCTTATCATAGAATCATTTAGGTTGGAAAAACCTAAAAGCTTCTAAAACCCAAAGCTTCTTTCCATCTGTTCAACATGTACCTGGTTTTGATTTTGCAAACTTTCTTTGTAATAAGTAGTCACATGCCACCTATATAGGAATGTCTAAGGAATTCTTATAAATGGCTAATAAAGATGTTTACCTCTTGAAAAAAAAAATAGAGCAGCTCTACTAATCTGTGCAAGTTTTTCCCCTTCCCCATCTTTGCCAGATTCTGACTTGCAGAAAGTTGAAACAGATCCTGAGTGCACTCAGAATTTATTGATGGAAAACACACTTGGAGGAAACTACAACAATTTAACGTCTCATCATTTTCTTGTTCCATGTAATTGTTTTCTAAATTCCAACAGTTAAACAAAAAGGAGCACTGCCTTTTCCAACAGCCGTTTCCGCATTCCAAACAGCTGCCAGATCAGAAATGTTCTCACTCTTCCTTAATTATATGAATGCATAACAAACCCAATTGAAAGTTCTTCTGTGGCAAATAAGACCCCTTCTGGGGCAAAGTCAGGCATATGGAATGGCTCTCTGACACAATTGCAAACAAAACTGTGAGCTTACAGACTCTTCATAAATATTACGAAGGCAAATGATTCATTGTACAGATATTTTTTAATGGTTTCATGAGAGCAAAATAGGAATGCCCATAAATAGCTTCAAGAAAATAAGTTATTCCAATTACTTTAGTAAATTATAATATGTATTTCAATAGCAAAGCTGTCTATGCAATGTCTATGTATTTTTCTACTTCTTTGAAGTTCAGTGACGGTTATGGTTTAAGTCTTCAACTGGGTAAAGACAGATGAAACAATGACAAACATCCACATAAGCAAAAGACCATTTTGATGTTACTACAGAAAACTTGATTTTAGTCTTTTAAGAGTTCAATTACCTCTCCCTGTCAGTTTAATATAGCCCGGACAGAAAAAGTGTAACTACATCTGACCCTTGACAGAACATGAGACCATGCTAACCCAGGAAGCAGCATGCTCACAGCAGCCTTATCTTGTTCTTGGGCTATTAAAGGCAACCTTTCTGACAGAGCCTAGGGAGACTATTTGTATTTAGGGAGAGTTCAGTTACCAGTGATTTTCAACCTGAGGGTCCATGGACTACTTTTCATGTGCTTGCAGAGGATAACTAAGAAATCCAGCCAATTACTAGAAGTCTTCAGTTGGCTACACAAGAGCATTCTGATTTAAAAATATATACATATATTCTCAAATACATATATATTCTCCCTCTCTCTCTCTCTCTCTCTAAAATATATATTTACACACACGCATATATATTTGAGAATCCAGAAAGGTAGAAAAATCACTAAATCAGTGGACCTACCACTACAGATTTGTTTTGTTTTTCCACAGTGCATATTTGCTTAAAACATTTAGCTAGCTGCTTTTGATTTATAAATATAGTGTACAAGTAAGGTTATATGCATTATTATTTTTTGCTATTAATTGCAGCAGACAGAGCAAAACTTAAATGGAACATGCTCAGTGTTTTGAACAGTCCTTTATAACAGCTTTGTTGAACTGAAATTCACTGGAAAATATCATACTCAGTTTTAGGTTTCTTGTTTGGAAATATATTTATTATATATTTCAAAGTCCTTTCTATCAGAAAAATTAGGGAAGTGTAAACAATTACAGACAAAAGCTCTTTTACAGGTTTCCTAAATTTCATTGTGGTTTCCTGTCCTTCTGAACCATGAAAAGCTGTCACATTCTTTATACTTGCAATGCCAGTGTAAGCATTATTTCATAGATATTAGCAAATGTGTAACAGCACATAAAGCCAAGAAAGTTAACCTTCAGCATGCTAAATGTAACAATATCCCACAATATTTTTCAGATCATGTAAATAAGTCAATAGCTTGCTAATCCAGTCTAAAGCACACGCCTTCAGAACAGTAAAAAATATAATTTTATAACTGTGAAGATCAAAGCTCAGGTTCAACATAATTCCAAATACAGTTAAAACAGGGAATTCAAATCTTCACTGTGTTAACCAAAATATTTTTGATTTTTCTTTTTAAACCACCAGATGCAAACTAACAGAAACATTTCTGACAGTGATGGAAACTATACATGTAAAATTTGGCATGTAAGTATTTGTCAGTGGTGGAAGAATCTCTCCTCTCCACGGTTATTAGCCCTAACCTGCGTATATGCTGAAACTACTTTTCAACAGTACTTGAAGTTATAACATGTAAGTTCATAGAACAGTGCTGGTGAGTGCAGCTAACTAGCTTTAAGCACAAATTATTTCTAACTAACACTCAGCAGTATGCTTTTATATCACCCAAAGGAAACATTACTGATATTTAAGTGTAACTCTTCCATACTACCGTGATCTAAACATTTCACGAGTCTCTATACAAACACACATTTGATTAAAAAAAAAAAAAAAAAGCAGGTAGACTAACTTATAAGTACAGATTATGCATCTAAAGTTACAAAAATAAATTTCTGTTTACCTTTCAGAAGAGCTACTTTAGCAATAGGTTCATTTAGATCCTGGTCATCCATTTGGGCATCTGGAAAAAAAAACACTTTCAGATAACAGGTAGACTGCAGACAGTTTTCATATATGCATTCTTAAAGCAAAGAAGCTTGTACATTCTTCCCACTTTACAACAGTTAATTATGAAGTCACAAAGTAGACAACACCACTTAAACTTATATCTGGCTCATAATACATGACACACAATACAAGTCTTCTCTGCTCTTTTAGAAAATGCTCATGATTGAGAGATTTAATTCAAACTAGTTAGATTTTACAGAAACTTAAGTTAAACGTTTACCTGTAGTGTCGTCGCTGCTTTTTTCCTTGCTTGGACTAAGAGTGTCTGACAAATCAGATTCTTTCACTCTTGCTTGATTCTCTGTAAGAAACAAGGAGAATCAACTACAATAAGTAAATGCTTTGTTCAGTTTCGTAATCATAATTTCTTCTATACATATATCTCTGTATATCTAATGACTGTTAAATGTCACTAGAAAAAAGAGTTGAAGAAAACTTAAAAACCTGGTGTTTGGTTATTTCTTCATAAATCTGGGCTAAAATGGATTCAGTATTACTGAAGTCATTATCTAGCCTAGCATCTAATAGGGGATGTAACAGCCTCATGCACAGCTTTTGTTTAAAGCTGTATTCTTGCCAGTTGGAACTCCGTGCAAAAGCTGATTGTTTTATTCAATCAGGGAACAAATAAGTAAAGAAAAGTAGAACAATGAAGATATTGTTACGAGTCAGAAAGAAATTGCTGTTAAGAATAAAACTGTGCTTCAGTATTTTGGACAAAAAAAAAATAGCAGCAAGTCTTGTATATACTGTACTGTAAAAAAAAAAAAAGTGTAGTATGAACCAATAAAGAATCATAGTAATATAAATTAATATACTAACTAGTTTCTAGAAAGAATTTTCAGTTCAGATTGTATTACTAGAAGGCAGTTGCCATGTCTTTTCCACCAAAAAAAAACAACTTAATGAAATAACTGTTCACATTCAACTCACCACATCATTACATGCAATTTAGTGAAGCCACAGTTTTTTCACCAGTTCTAAATTTTTAATGAGGAGCAGACATTTTCAAAAGGTGAGGGGACACACAGCAGTATCCCTGACTCCTAGTCTAAAGACTTACTTTGTGAGGCTTTTTTTTTTTTTTTTTTAAATAACCATTTCAATTTAGCTATGATGGATCCATTAAACAAAGGCACAGCATCTCTCGACCAAAACCCAGTAAGTTTGGCAGCTATGAATCATGGCACCAACATGCAAGTGAGGTTAAACGTAAGGAAGTCTTTCTTGGTCAACTATGCCCAGCCCTGGTTTGACAGTATTGCTGCCTACCACAGATTAACAGATGTTTCTTCTGAGTATCAAGTTCCAGGTAAAGAGAGATACATACATACATACATACAACATGTAAGCATAATTGCAACATTCCCATTATACAGACTTCACTTCTACTACAGATGCAGAAAAGCACAGTGAATACAAATAATTTCTTCACATATAGATATTGTAGATGCAAAAAGAAAAACAAGTGCCAAATAATAAACAAATCAGGTATGTTATACCAACAGAGTTAGTATATGAAAATATGTAAGAAAAAAAAAAGCAAAGGAGTAATGAGAAAGTTTGGGGGCATTGCTTTTTCAAATAACAAGAAAACAAATGGAACTTCCCAAAACGAGAAGTGGAAAAATGAAGACGTGCACTTACACTGGGAAATTAGCAAGATGACAAACACAACAGGCTAATAGAAAGAAATCATTTTCTTCATCTAACATGAAAAGTTTTCTATTTCTTTGTGCCAGAACATCCACTTTTAAATGAAACAGAAGAAGGCAAGTACAAACAGAGAAGCTGATCAAGAGCCAGACTTCCTACCTTAATATAACTGAAATCACTGAAGAGGGAGAAGGGGAAAGCACCCGTACACTTAAAGCACATTAGGGGGTTCAGACCTGGCAGCTATTCCAAATACAAATCATATGACTTCAGCGACTTCAAAGCTCATAATGACTGGAGTAAAAAACTTGATGTTTGGGGGTTCTTCTTTGCTAAAATGAAAGCAGTACTTCCCTAGTTTAAAAACATTATTCCCTAAAAATAATTTCTAAAGATATTATGATACAAAGCATTTTACATGTATCAAATAGAATCAAGCCCACAAGACTGCCACAAAAACTGCAAAAATTATTAAACCAAGTAATACACTCTTTGTAAAGCTTAGGTATTAAGAAAAATATATCCTAAAAGCCTCACCCATGTCAATCCCGAAGTGCTAAGCTGAGCAGTATCTGTATCCAACTAACTTTACCATATCTGGTCATATATGGACACAGCTTCCTTGTTCTGTGCAAAATGGAACAGCGCAAGTTCCAAACCCTGAATTAATTCTCTCTCTCCCCACCTCCCTCCTATACTCCCCTCCCACCCATCCTCAGGTACACAACCCCCCCCCATTCTCCTCCCCCAGAAACAGGGACCAAGATCAGGCACTAGAGGAAAGATGTGCAAGTATCTACATCTGAAACAGCAGAAGTAAAAAAGACAAATGGTTTGGAAACCTGCTTACTATTTTGCAACCACAGTCTTAAGCACAAAACTCATTCTTGTACCATGTTATTTCACAGCACTCACTCCTGTTTCCCGTAATAAAACTGAGCTGAATAAATATAGCCAAAATGATAAAGTATATTAAAATGTGTTGACATCATACTTGATGAGTTCGAATATATTAACAAGCACTAAAAATAGCTCGTCGTTTTGCAAGTTAACTGGCATGCAAGTGTTAAGTTACAGTTATTGTATGCATTCTTTTGCCAAATATGGCACGTTGTCTATAACCTACCCACATATAGAAACAAATTAAAGGTGCAGTTTCATGTATAAGGTGAAGTCTCTAAAATACCAGAACTTTAAGCAAGCTAACATTTATTCAACACAGTAACGCTTTGCAGAAGGACAGAGGGCAAAGAAATGAGTTAATATGTCTAGACGTTAATAAAAAAAGCTACAAAAGTGGAGTCAGCCTAAAAGTCCAAACAATCTTACATTATTAGACACACAGGAAATACAGATCTACATACTTTGAAACATTCCTGGTTTTGACACTGCAAGATAAGGATCATTGTTCCTTGACAAGATAAATCTTTTTTAATTAGATCTTTGTATTTCACTTGTTTTATACTGAAGAGCAAAAGAAGTTAAGAGATGTATACATATTTTATTTGGAAAAGGCAAGTTTAGGAGATTAATGGTTATTTTAAAATAATTATGAGGGTGTAAGTTAGAAACAAGTCAAACTAAATAACCCTTTTATTCACAACTTAAGTGAGACTAAACATTATTTCTATTTCCTCCTATAATAAAAACAAAACATATTTGAAAATTATCCAGGCGCGAGAGATTTAAATCAATTTGCAAAAATTATTATATTTTCAATTTTTTGGAAAAAGTACATTCAGGTTAACAACTCAGTCAAGACTAGAATTTCATGCACTCAGTCTTCAGAAATTGGTTTCCTGTAAACCTTTTTACCCCACAATAGTATTTGGAGCAGAGTTCAGTACATAATATACCTCCCCTTCATTGATGTTTTTTTCTTAAACGAATATTCAACAAAACTCAAACAGCCAGTTTAAGACAGAACAGGCATTAAAGTGACATAAAAACCATGCTTCAAAAACAGTTAAATAATCTGTATGTCTAACCTTTCAAAAGCTTTGCTTCTTCCACTTTGGTTAGATGTCCTTCATCTATGATCTTGTCTGCCAAACAAAATAAGTGTTACTTTCCAAGCTCAAATTAAGCAAGCTTTTCCCTGCACACATCTACGTAGACAACATTCCATGACCAAATTAAAAGCTGATAATATTACTTACTACTCAGGCTTGAACAAAAACTTTATTCTGGCATGGAATAATGAAACAGAGCACACAAACCTAGTGGAATTTTGTGATAAAGTACATAATTATTTCCTTTGCCATTCATTAAACTTACATAATTAATATTTCAGTTCAGTAATGAAAAGTTATGAATTTTTTTAAATGATTTTTTTTTTTAAATTAACTGGGAGCAAAAAATAATTAATAAATTTCTCAAGTTATAACTATCAAAAAAAGGAATTCTAAGAGCTGGCTGCTTGAAATGAACACCCACAAAATACAGAAGAAATCCAGAAATACACCATGGTAAAACAGCAATTGAGAAGCCACCTCCACATCACAACTCCTTTATCAGTGCCCGTGAAAGGTACACAAAAATAGCCTTTCTTAGCTTAAAACTTTCTGTTTGAGTGCTGAACAAATTTCCAACAGGCTGTGCATACATCACACTCAGGTTCACAAATCTGAATTTTTTTAGCACTGACAGGGATGTCAGTGCATGTCATATCCATGTATGTCAGGTGCATAAAAAACACCTAAAAACTGAATTTGAAACTAGATTGCTAACTTCTTCCTATTCCAGCTAGGACATGAAGACAAACGGTAAGACCAAGGGAAGAACAGGTTTGGATTAATCAAAGATACAAAGAGAACTACTGAACCAGCAATTAATTTCTTGTTACAGGATTTCATTATTTCAATTCCTTAACAATTGGTTAGGGAACACCAGCATGCAAAATTACCGAGGGTCAAGTATCTTACAGATCACATCATTAATTTCTATGCAGTAGATCTTGTATTTTAGACAAGCTTCTACAGCCACAAGTGAAGAGTGACTGGATGATACTGTGAGCCCTACTCTGGTTTTTAAAAAAATCTAAACAAACCCCTTCATATGTGATTTTTGCAGGACTCAGCTGAGGCTGGAAGAGTGGGTGGAAGGCAGCAAGAAAGCAACTGAGGAATTCTGCCCTTATACCTGAAAAAATAAGCTGAATGTAAAAACTATGCACTCAAAGTAGCTGTCAACTGCTTGAGCTGAAGGGCTGATCATCTATATGCTTGATGGTTAGCTTAAAATACACTTCTGTGATCAGTTTACAGACAAAAAATTTGGCATTGTGAACGGATGGATCTTGAAGTCTTCACATTGTTCTGTTACAACCAGAACAATTATAACACAAAACAAAGAAATTAGTCTTCTTGACCCAGTTGTTCTCCCAGAAACTCTTTGACCTTAGGCAGCAGCTCTTTGCATTTTTAAGAATTCTCAGTTCCCACAAAGAAAAAAAAGTGCAGATTTAAAAAGTTCTTTTGCTTTTCCCACAGTGGTTTAGTGCTTTCTAAAGGTCACTATGGCAGTTTTAATTTCAACATTTGTACAAAAGTTGTTTTCTTGACACTATTTCAGCAATAAAACTCAAGTCCCCTTGTCCAGTGTGACCCAAAGCTGGTACAGCAAGTATTTTTCACTTGGTGGTTGACATCTCTCATAACTTACAAAAAGAGTAAACATTCTCTGTCTTTTAAAAATAAAGCAATAATATAGTTCACAGCTAACAAGAAATAGAACTATTTCAGCATGCCTGTGTACACTTGGGTAATAAATAGAAAACTGGATGTTGACATCATTAAACTAAATAGCATCTTATCCTGCTATTCTGTACTCTTATCTCCCTAGTCACTAAAGACAGCAGAATCCAGACGACAAACAGAAATTCACAGAAAGTTAAAGTAGATATACCTGCATCTTTAAAACTTCCCCGTTTCAGATCTCTGCATCTTTTCATATTACTATTTCAAAAAACATCTTCATAAACCTGATCATTTACATTTAAACAAAAAATCTCCATTTTCCCTGAATCAAGATGTGCATTTTTGGCCACCAAAAAAAAAAAAAAAAAAAAAAGAAACCTAGCTTTTTCTTCTGGCAAAAATAATTTTANCATGTTATCCCGTAATTACTTATCAAAAATCAAGGAACTACTAATATATATAATAAATAATAATATTTTTTATTGAAATAACATGCTTTGGAGTTAAGCTTTGTAGTTCACCTTTAAGTCAATTCCTGTTATTTAAAATTAAGAATTTTCCTTTAGATTTAGGTTGCCTATTACTATGTGTAATCTGATAGTTAAGATATCTTAACATTACAATGACTGCTTAAGTAAATACCCTCTCCCAATATATATTTGTGTTTTTATATCAAATTAATCTTTCAAGGAAGCCAGTTTTGAAAAGCAATGAAAAGAAACCTGGCCCTCTACACAAATCTCAAACCATCTGAAAAAAGTTATACTAACCAGCTTTAACTTCATCTGTCACCCACAGGTCATAAATAGATTAAAAAAGTTGAAAACAGTCATTCAATCCATTCAAAACCTACTCCATTTTATATAAATAAATTAAAATATAGAAATAAGAACACAAAGGCAGACTTAGTGAAAAAGCAAAAAATTGAGTTGCATTTAAAATCATAAATGCAAAATCATAAAATGAGGAAAAAAACAAGATCACAAGGAAGAGATAAATTGGAGCAAAAGATAGGAAGCTGGCAGGGCACTAAATCACTCTTCTGTCTATTAATCATCACATTTGACAATAACTCATGCCCAGTACTAATTAAAAGGAAGGAGCATTTATGTTTTTTTTTGTTGTTGTTGCTGTCAATGTAACTGGGTTTCACCAGTGGTAACTGAAAAAAAGTTATGAAATGAGCAACGGGTGAACTGGATGTAATGCTCAGAAAGTAGCATACTTCTCAGATCATTCAGAGCAAGATTTCGTAACATTTTATAGATGCTGTAGATCAACAAGAGTTACTTGATGATGTTGTGAGCCCTACTGTTTGAAAGCAAAACAAAACACTAAAGCAGCCAGGTTTTACACACAGAGCTACACAAGTTAAGCATCCATGCTGCATTGCAACTAAGATTTTACGAGTCCTATTGTTTCTTCCCCACCAAAAAAATTCTAGCTGAAGCATCTTGAGAAGTCTTGACTGCTGTTAACTTATAAGAGCTTTCTATTGTCTCTGTAGCAACTGTTTATACAGAATACTGAATTATTTAATCATCTAATTCTCCTTCTCTTGCTACTTTACATATGCCATTTCCTTGACTCTAGGCATTTTTCTTCATTTCCCTGCTCATTCTTTCCTGATTTAAGTGCTTATTCCCCAGAACTATGGATATTCCTCTTCACACCAGCAGAAGTCAGAACCTTCCTTCTCAACAAACTGCACGGTTGTCTTGATTCTCCTTTCTTTTTAGATTTCTCTTACAGTTTGCACATCCTATAGTTTTAATGCCTCTGCTTCTATTATGAAACAGCAAACCCTACATAAGACTACTTAAATATGTGACACTTATTTCTGGGATTTTATTTCATTTTAAGAATGAACCTGCTCCTTTCCCAAGGAATACTTAAACCTCGGGTGGAGTGTAGGGGGGTGGAGCATAGCATAGTAATGAGACGATCCTTTCTCAATAGTGCCAGTCTTTGTCATACTGTTCTATATTTCAGTATTTGCTGAGTGTCTTAAAGCCTCACTCCTGATGACTTCCCCTAACTCCCAACCTTCACTGCTGCAGAGAGTGAAACACAGGAGTGGAACTAAGAGAGTAGCTTTCACATACAAAATTAAAATAACAGATCCAACAGTTTTTTTAACTCATGATTTTGTAGGGCCTGACTATATAGGCATACTTTCAGCCCACCTGAGCTGCTGACCTGGAATCTTTTTCCTGATAGTAAAAACTTACACTGTTGCAAAAAATGCAGAATACTGAACCCTTCAAGCTCATATCCATTCCTGTGAGTCCACCAAAGCCTTATAGTGTCTTTACTCTAGCTTTCAAATCCTCAAGAAAGGGGAGACATGTAAAATTGACCTTTATTTTATTATCTTATTACTACTTCGATTGCACAGTAAAATCTTTTATTACATCCTGATGGTTGCTTCTGCTTCTCAATAGTGACAAGATTGGTCACATTTACTTTGCAGAGTTGGTATTAATTTAAGCTTTGCTAAAGTAGGTTAAGCTAGTGCTCAAAGAATGAAAACAGTCAACCGAGTTGTATTTCAACATGACTTAGTGTGTCCTTTTTTCAATCTAGACAAAAAAAAAAAAATCATTCAACTTCAGTTTATTTTATGCAATGAAAGAAGGCGATTCATGAGACCTTTGTGAAATTCAAAATTATTTTAATCTTCAGCTCTCCAGAAGACAGATACCAATCATTCACTTTTAAAAATAAGGATTTTTCAAATCAAAACAGTTTAAGTTTTCTTAGACAAACATGAGTAGTATCCTGTCATTCAGTTTATAGCACTGCAATCTGTATCACCAGCAGTAAAGTCAAACAAGTCTGTTATATTTCCCTATTGAAATTTAAAGGGAAAAAGAGCCCAACAGGCACAAATATCAAAAGACACCATCTTACTTCTGTTCAACTTATGAAAATTATGTATCTAAAGTGGAAAAATAATTCTTTATGCTACCAAGGAGTTTTCTTTGAAGTTTAATAGCACTTTTCTCTATTTGTCCTAACGCTATTTTTCTCCAATTGGACAAAAAGTATTAACATCTTAAGTTTTTCTTTAATTACAGATATGCAGACTGCGCTGCTTCATTACTCAATTTCAAAACTCATTTGCTTTGAAAAACAAGTTGCTCATTCCCAAATAATACATCTTTCCAAAGATTGGTATTGAATATTTACACTATTTTTATTAAAAGAATCTCTTAAATTTCCACATGAAAATTAAGGTCTTGTTTTCCTTTTTGTTCTTTGTAACAGCTAATTAGAAAAATATGTAAAATCTTTAAATATCAGAAAAATTTTAGATATGAAGTGAAATGGAGAAAAGGCATCATTACCTCATCTCTGTCCCACTGCAGCCCGTGATGTTTGCTTAAACTGCCACTTGTAGGCTTTCCACTTCTTAATTTGTAACCCACGTGAAAAAATTACACTCAGTTTTAAATATCATGTAGCAACATTATCACCCTTTTACTGGTCGGAGGAAAATAATGGATTAACTGCTAAGAAAAGACAATGTGATCATCACTTTCCAGAGCAAAGATATCCTCTTCCTACTGCAGGCATCTGTTTAATATCACAATGCCACAATTCTATGCTTAACAAATTTCTGCTACTACAAAAACACCAAATAGAAATGACAAATTCTGGGGTTTATCCACCTTTTCTGAGTTTTCTGTTGTTTTTAAAGCAATGTGATGAACACTCTTGTACTCACTCTGACATTCTATGAACTGATGAATAAAAGTGCAGTCCCCTCCACTCTTTGAAAGAAAGTGCTCTAGTAAAGAAAGAAACACTGAAGTTTACATCTTCTTATCATTTTCAGGTTGATGCAACAAAAATTTGAAAGGTATATTAACAATATTTGTCATTGTGTATTTACAGTAAACTCTTGAGGTCTGGGTTAATATGTAAGCAGACGATACATATTTGAAATAATGTCTGATTGGGTGATATTAGAAAGCAGATTACTCAATCTGATCAGAAGAAAAAAGTACTTTAACTGCATTTTCAAAAGGGTACTTTTAAATACTAAAATCTAAAAGCAGTTCTTAAGCATGAGAAAAAGTCCCTTACCTCAGTAGAAGCTATTTAAAAGAAAATATTTAAGAAATTTAGTAGGAACAAATTAAAAATTTCCAAACATTCTGCATTTGGCCTTTACAGTATTGCTCTTTCAGGTTAGGTGGTAACAAATGACTTCCACTGAAATTCCATCTACAACTTCAGATTTTTGGCAAAAAGATTAATGCATGAGTGATATTTAAATTACAATAAATTTAGAATACATAAGATGATACATTATTGAAACACACAACTCCATAGTGATGTCATTAGTTGCTATTTGTTAATTCAGAATGAGATATGAATATCATCAAATACCAAATCGAAGCACTGAAGAAACAGGAAGTATGAATTTAACCTATGTTCTTCAGCATTTTATTCTTAGCTTTAAAGGGGTATTTAATAAGTTTTTCATTAGTCTTCATGTTTATTCTTCATATGGCGTACCCTCTTGAAATGCAGAAATATTTATTTTAAAAGTGTTGCTAAATATCTCCCTTTACTTTTTAAAAACGATTTCACTGCACTGAAACAACAGTCGATTTTTGAAAGGAGGACAATTCTGCAATAAAGATCCTAAAATTAGGCTCAATTCCCATGTTTTTTCAAGTCTTTCTATGAGACCTTTTTCAGCTCTCAATTCCATCACAATCCTCTTGTATCCTCTTCAAGTAAAATGGTGCTAACACTTCCATTCTGAAGAACCTTAAAATCCTTTGACCTCAAGAGTCTAACAATCTAACAGGAAAGGCTGCTTTTTGGTACACAAACCAGCAAAATTTCATCTTAAGAAACTTGCTCAATCACTAGTTTCTGACATCAGCAGCCTAGCTGTTAAGAGCAAGTACATAATACTAACCTTTACTATATTTGAAAGTTACTTTAAAAAGTAAACTTTATTTTTCTAACCCCCAAGCACAAGGCTTTTAAAAGACAGCACCATGGCTATAACATCTATTTTCCATCTTTCTTTTTTTTTTTTTAAGCTTTTGTACATGATCCTCTTTTAAGTGACTGTATACAAGTTTTTCCTATCTTTCTTTATACAATATATGGCTCGCAAAAAGGTTAAATATGAAAGCCAGGTGTGGTGGAACTCACTGAGAAAAATACAACTTATTGAAATAACTCAGTTCTACATAACCTTGGTCAGTGGCTCGATGTATAAAGCTAGTTATTCTCTTCTGCACCAGAATTTCCATATGTGCAATGGGAGAAAATGAATGCCTGACCATCAGCACCTTAAACCACTTTGTTATAAGATGACTCTAGAGACACCATGAGTTCTTAGTTCCTCTACATCTGTGGCTGTCCATAACATTACAAAGCCACGTAAAATCCTTGTTCTTGCAACAGTTTAAGTATTATGCCTATAAGTATACCTTAAGGACTTGACGTGAAGTTTTGAGAGACAAGGAGACCAAAAGGAACCTTAAAAAACATATTAAGTTTATCCAGTTTTACCTTTTTCCTCTTTAAATAAATTAAAAAAAAAAAACAAAAACAAAAACAAACAAACAACAACAAAAAATGGGGAGGTTCTTCTGCAGCACATCAAAAAAAATTTTCAAGAGAAAAATCTTGTAATGCTGTAATGATAAACAGATAGAGGAAATCTTTTTCTTCCTTACAGGCTATGCTATGTAGTACAAAACCAGTTCTAGAATTTCTGATTTCTGTCTTTAACCATGAGTCTTTCCCTTATGCAAAACAGCCACAACCTCCTTCACTGCAGAAGCAGATGAATCTACATTATAACCCCTACATTCCCAGTTTTTCTAAAATAATGCAAGACTACTCAGCAAAACACAGTAACTGTTTCCTGCTGCTTTCAAGAGGGCAAAATCCAAAATCTGCCAGAAAAAATTACTGCCCATCTGTCATTATATGAGAGCTGGATAAAGGACAGGAGAATAGAGTAAGGCACAGTCTGTCACAAAGAGAACAGAAGCCAGAAAGCTCTAAAAAGTCAGAGAAATGCGGATGGACCAGGTACAGCAGAGATTAGCAGAAGAATGTGGTACAACAGAAAATATGGAAAGCTAAGCTAAAACATAGAACAAAAAAATAACAAAATAACATGTTAGATGCACAAGAGAAAAAGGTGACAGTCTTCAAACACATACAAAGACAACTTGAATGAAAACTTCTATGCTGTCTATAATCAAAAAAAAAAAAAAAGATAAAAAAAGATAAAAAATTGGCAGACAGCTTCCTAAAACTCCCAGGTTTAAGCACAAGTGCCTGTCCTACTGTTGCTCATGGGAAGGAGGAATATGTGTTTTCATGCATTCATCCAGATGACATTTTGACAGTTATGTGATCCAAAATAAAACAAAAAGGGATTGCTTCTTAAACTTTGAGAAAAAATGACTGAAAAGCAATGGTACATTGGTATTTAATTGCTATAACTGCATAATAATGAATTTGATTTTGAGATCATATTTCAGGCAACTTTTGAATTACGTCTAATAAAGAGATAGCAGTATTTAAAAAGCTAACATGACAATTTTAAAGTAAGTGTTCATTAAAAAAGAAAAAAACATCAGGTATTTTCCCATGTTTACTGTGTTGTTGCAAGTTATTTCTCTGTAAAACAATCTAGGCTATTTTTGTTCACAATATTATAGGATTTTCTAAAACCCTCCAACAACCTAGCTTACAAAGTATTACAGTTTATATGATTAGAATGAAGAATTGTGATCTTTATACAGTGCTTCAGTTTTGCATTGTAAAGAAGTTAGCTATTTTCTGGGGTGGAAAGTAAAAAAATAAATAAAGGCAAGTTTATTTCTTAAGCATTCTATCAAGCATGAGGAGTATTACCAATCGAAAGTTATGCATCAGCAAGATGGATGAATGCTAAGACAAACAGATAACTAGCACTTAGAAAAAGGAGAGGTTTTTGTACAGCTCCTGTCAGTGTTTAACATCTCTCTCCTGTTCCAAATAAGAAATAGACATGAGGTTATGCCATGATTAACTGCTTTTATTTTGCTATTATTCTCCCTAATTAAGAAGCTCTTCATTTATAGTACAAAGAAATTAGATAAAACGCTAAAAATTAGAGCATAGACAGCTTTTAAATTTTGTTTAAAAAAAAAAAATGCATACAGTAATCCTTAAACTCTGAAAATATGAGTTGGAACCACAAGTTCTCATCCATGATTCCTCAGAGCTTTCGCTATCCAGCAAGACACAGAAAATGCTCAAGAAAGCTACATCAAGGAAAAAATTAAAATGAATACAAGACAACAAATTTATCTTAGTTAATGGAACAATTTAGTGAATTTAGAACCGTAACTGGAATAATCTTTGTTATATGTGAAATCGGGTATATTCTTAATCAGACTTTTTTATTCAGAAAACCTCAAGTCTATGTTAAGACACATAGGTTAAAAAACCTAGCTTAAACTAATTTGTATTAAAAAAATAAAAATGTTAATCTGTATTAATTCCTGTTTTGTAACTACACACTCCTGAGTTTTAAAGTTAGTTTCCACCACTGGTATGTCATATACTTGCATTTTTCATACATTATAGACAGCAAAAAATTTTTTTGCTGACTTTACTTACCATACCCAATTTAATAGAAAAATGGTGTATGTCTGTGTTGCAAGGGAAAATAAAGAGGAAAATAGTTAATGAAGGTTTTCCACTTTGTGTCACAAGTCTGACACCAATTCAGTAGACTCCCACCGATTCCAGTGAGAGTCCATCAAAAAAAAAAACAAAAAAAAGAAAGAAAAAAAAAGGACGACTTCCAAGTTCATTCCTTAGTTTTTACAGAACTTTCTAAAAACACCCAGACTGAGAGCCTAAGCAAAAAAAAAATGCTGGTCAGAAGAGTGGACAATTTCCATTTCATTTTTTAAAGAGAATATTATTGAAAGTAAAACTTTAGAGAACAAAAAGAATTTGTTCAACTTCAAACATCAACCGTAAGACAAAAGGTAGCCTTGAGATACACTACCTTTTTCTGTGCTCCCATTAATTTTAGGTATGAAGTCGTCAACTTGTATGCCTAGGATTAAGAAAGGGTATTATTTCTAGAACCAAGCAAAATGTTTTGGTTTTGTTTGTTTACAAACACAGCACTGTGAAATGCAACCAGCTTTTCATATTATTTCCTTTTTCTGAGTATCTAATCTAATCAAACAAAACGTAAAATTTAATGGATTTTCCAAATCATGTTTCCAATTGTTCAAACGTGTAAGAGGTTGCTATCACCCAAAGAACTGCTGTCCATTACATATATATTCAAAACAAACAAAAAAAACTTTAAGATCTTTTTCTGGGGTGACGGTAAGGGGCAGGGTGTTAAGAAGAGCTCTAAATTGAGCAATGAACCCTAAGTCTCAACACCCACAACAGCAGTGCCCTCTGCCGGCACTCTGTTGTGGTCACACACATTTCAATGTTAACAAGCAATACAGAGAGAAATCCACTACAGGCATACTTGTAAATATGTTATTCTATTGCAAGACACCTAAACAACGTGATTATTATAATAAACAGAATTGAACAGATATAGTCTGGAAGCTACTTTAAACAAGAAACTGATCACACCTACCTAAGCTGTTGTGTTCTTTAAGAGTTTTCTCTTGAAGATGTTCTAACCGTACTGTAAACAGAATTCCAAGAAAAAGATATTTCACAGATTAAAAGAAAAACAAATAAACATTTTTTCCCCACTAGTGACTAACCTTGTAAAGCAGTTAGCCGCTCATTGGTGAAGTCATTATCAGCTTGCAAAGCTTCTATTTTTGCTTGAAGCTCTTGCTCTCTCTCTTCCATCTCATCTATTTTATGCTGTAATTCTTTTTTCTCAGCCAGTCCTTTCTGTTGGATTTCTTCTTGTTTTCCTTCTGCTACCTGATCAAAAGAAAAAAAAAATCACAAACAAATGAAAATTAACATCTAGAGGAGGAGATTTCCTTGATGTTTGTATGACTAAATGTACTGAAGTAACTTTCTTCGGTAGTCAGATGAAGAAAACGCAAACAATGAAAAATTTTTCAACTGTTATTTTTCTGCAGACTTCACTTTAGGCACAATAACAGATACAAAGAATCTCAATGCATTTTAACTAAATTTTTTTTTTGAAGTACCCAAGTTCTACAGAACAGTACCAGGGCCTGAGAACTTAGAAATACCTGAAGACTCCCATCTCAAATCCTCAGTCAAAACCCGAAAGTCTTTCTGAACTGAATATATGTTGCACAGATCAACTTGATTGAAAGCCACAGCTTTTTCCTGGCTGGATTTCATGGTAATAAGTTTCATGCTAGGTAATAAGTTTCAGTTTTGATCCTTCTGTGTACACTCATCATCAACAATAATTAATTCATAACTGGGAAACCAAGGGCCTGAAGACCAACAACTTAACATTTTGATTTGGAAAGAAAAATCTTCCGTCTGAGATGCTAAGCTAAGACTCAAAGAACCTAAGTTCAAATTTCAGTATTTATCCAGGACAAATGCAACAACTGTCTTGGGATTAAAAAAGAACACTACTACCTTCCCCCTCAACATCTTCTAGACTGGATTCTCTTTAGGAACAGGCTTTATCATACTGTCATTATTTTGTTCTCCAGCAGAAAGGACCTTTAAATATTAATACACTTAGAAGTTTCGTTTAATAAACCTGACATCATGCTCCTTTCCACCTAGAAGTTGAACCATAATTTTACCATAGTGGGCTAGTTGTGCTTGAAACTGCTCAAAGAGGCAATGTAAAATGCAAATTTATTTCTAAATCTAGTTTTCGTTCCCATTAACTGTAAGATTTTTTTTAGGTTGAAAGTTGTTTATATAAACGCAATTGAATATGAAATTTCGTACAATATATAGTTTTATACTAAAAACATACTGCAGCTCCAAAAACATGGTAACTTTTAAAGTGAACGAAAAGGGAACCTTTTTAGCAGTTTAACTGATGACACTTTTCAGGCACATGTAAACCAGAAGAATACATAAAAGTGAATGTCCATCTTTCTTTCATTTATTTGTTGTTTAAATTGTTTCTTAACCTTTACTTGATTGCTACTTTAGGAATTAAATTTTGTTTCATGCATTACAGTACCATCGTAAATCAGATAAAGTTGTCATTACCTTTAGCTTGTCAGAAAGATCTTTAATTTCATTTACAGCTCCATTGTACTTATTAGCTAATTCTCTTAATTCTTCCTGAGTCCGCTCATTCATTTCTTTCAGATGAGTACATTCATCTTCTGTATTACTTAAACTCCGCTGTAAGATAGAATGTGTGCAATAAATACAAAATTTGAGGCTAATAAACTACCAAACATTCCAGTTGATGTATTTTTTCCCCAAACAATATATGCAACTAATCATATTTGCTCTCAAACTGTTTTGTTCCTAGTTATTAAGGCTAAACAAAACAAATCAAGTCCTGGCAAAAGTGCTACCTGTATAAACCCTTGTAACATTCTACTTATATAACAGAATGGATTATGTGAAGAGATATTAGCTCCATGCAGGTGCAAAAACAACAACAACAACAACAAGAAAAAAAAAACAACACAAAAACAAAAACGACAAAACACCCCAAAACAAATTAGGCTATAAAATTCATTGGGAATGAATTTTAGCTCATAGGAATAAAGAGCTAAAATGTGCGTTTCATCTCCCTCATTCTCTTCTGTCTTATTTATGATTAATTACTGAAGTTCTACAAATTTTTTTGATGTAATCAACAGACTTCACCACACCTTTCATCCATCTAAAGAAAATGATTTAACACATTTCATAAGCCAAACGGCTCCAGGGAAGATTTCCAAATTGTCTTCTGAACTTCATAATGTGGACAAGCATCTCAGCTAAGATACCCTTACTCAAGAGGCACCTGGGTCTTAAGGAGCCAAGGAATGCTCCGGTAGAAGTTTTCGTCAGCTGGTGCCAGCAGCATAACTAAATGGTGTATAGTTTCCTCCTCGTAGCTCAAGATCTGTTTCTTCATTTGTGTCATATTACAGACAGTATACAAAAAAGTAATTTTTATTTTTTAGTAAGAAGTTACCTGCTTAGTTCTCCTTCCTCACCACCAAACAGTCCAAAACCACATTTAAGCAAAACTGCCTTTCAAACTACATTATTTAATAACTATTAAAGGACAACTTCCAACGAGGAGCCAAAGATTTTTCTGTGGGTGGGGAAAGTATGTGGCAGGGAGCACGCAAGCAAACCTCATACTAAGGTTAAATTAATATTTCTCCACCAAGAATCAAACTAGAGAGGAAAAAGTATAATAGATGAATCAGAACATTCTTCTCTTACTACAGGATTGGAAAGTAGGAGAAAGTTAGAAGTAAACATGAAACTCTGACCATTAACAAACCTGTCAAGAACTATTACAATATACAAAAGGCGTATCTAACTTAAGTCTCATAAGATTACTTATTACAGCACTAAATGCATTGCATTCTCTAAAAAGCATGAAATGGGTACACACTTAAAATCAAGTCTGAGGATGTTTCTTGACCTAAGGGATCACAGCAAATAAGGATAATGGAAATAGAAAATAGAGTTGGAAAAGATAGTAGTGAGAGATATTATAGGGGCAGAATCTTATTTAAAGAAAGTGTCCAACACATCGTAATCTTAAAAGCTCACTCTTAAGTGTAATTTGTATGAGCAGTTAAGCTTATACTTCCATATATTTTACAGTTTAAATGAGGTCTAACAGCATTTTTTCTAAAGCACGTGTGTCATTTTAACCCTCACTTAGTTTCCCAGTCATATATAAACTTCTGTAAGACTGCTTCATGAGTTTTGAAGCGTTAAGAAAAAAAGAGGAGTTTAAAGACTGATTTCTCATTAACTTTTTTAACAATCTAAGTATTAGATTAGGATCTAAGAAATAAACAATGTTATTTAATAATACCACAAGTCCCACAATAGAACAGATACTGGCCTGTTACAGGCAACAAACATAGATCTAAGTAGCAGCAGTTATAACTATTTTAGTATTTCCAGAAGACTAGTTATGAAACTTCAATACCTCCACTTCAGACAGCTTTCTGACCACTTCAATTTTCTCCTGTAGGACCCGCCTCAGGGACTCTTTGGCTGTTGTCTCATAGTTGTGTTTGTCTTCTTGTAATGCTATAAGCTCTTTTCGTATACTGTCTTCTGTTTGATTCTGTACATACAATTCAAATACAAAGATAGAATATAATTTAATATTTTGCTGATTAAATATATTAGATTGTGATACCTGTTCTATTCCAAAACGTTTAGCAATTGCTGGTAGATGAGAAAATGTTACAGGCAAATCAGCAATCAAAGATTCTTGACATAACTGGGTGTAAACCATCTGTATGTATGATGGCACACATTCTATGATGAGCTTTGATTATAGGAAAACTAACTTTTTTGGACACAAGACAATGTCAAGCCTAGGAGACCTACAGTTTGACAAACCAGAACCGTTTGACATCCCGTTTGAAAGACCTCAAACCAGATCTGCAAAAAAATTATTATAATCTAGGTAGTTGTGAGGAAGAAAAAAAAAATTAATTCAGGCATAGGTGGCCTAAATAACATGCAAGACATGGCACACTTGCTACTTTGTCTCTGAATACAAGATAGCAATATGCCTAATGCCTTCTTCCAAATTCCTACTTGAAAAGAAACATCCATAGTAAACAGGGCTGACGGAATGGTTGCTTCTCATTGATGACAAATTCCTTTTCTGTATTTCACTATATAGGTTTATATGCATATACAAAAAAAAAAAATCAGTTTGTGCCGAAAAGATGCTGAGAGATAGCTATTTATCCAGATCTAAAACGTTTCCATAAAATACAGAACAGACCTACAATTGGCACGCTATTCAGATTATCAAAATGGTACAGCCTCATTTCAGAAAGTTCACGTTCCAACTGCTTTCCTAAGCGTCTCATTTCAAAATACTTCAGAAGAGCTATCTTTCGGTATTCCTAGCATGGAGTTCTACTAAATGAATTACTTACCTTTGAACATGCTTGTAACTGATTTCCCATAACCTCTAATCTTGATAGCAGCCTGTCTTCATCTATTAAAGCCTAGAAGAGAAGAAGTTTCACCTTGCATTAACATTAGATGTGGCAAAACAAACCATTTCAATAGAATATTGTGCTTTAAGTAGTTCTAGTAGACTTCTGCTTTAATTTCATTTTATTGGACTGTTTACCATTAATAGTTATTTCTAAACTTATTAAACATTGTCTTTTGCACAGTTTAAGAGAACCACTACATGCTTTTCATTCTTTTTGGTTTTTTTTTTCCATTATTTGTAAAGTAATAGCTACAATTTATATATCACTATTTTTTCAGTCTATAAAGGGAAAGGATGCCTGCTGGTACCTGCCAACTAGTATCTGAAGCCTCTTGCGTGACAGCAAGTAGTCGCTGAAGGGTTGCCAGCTTCTGTTCCAACATTTGTTCCCGATGTAAGGCTTCCTGTGATGAGAGCAGAGAGCCAACTGGTCAGTTCAGCTAGAACAACTCAGAAAAACAGAAGGAACAGAAGAGATACCTAATATTGCTAAACTGAAAGAGAAAAGGATATGTGAGCACTGCCACATCCCATTTTATCCATCCACACTTTTATTTGGATATTTCAATTAGGAAACCTCAGGTTCCTAAAAAGCTCGATTTTTCATGCACACATTGCGCATGCTGAGTACACATAGTAACAAGTTATTAATTCCAAGACTTTGAAACAGTATACCCGCTATGATTTTCCTCAGTAATTTAAGCAATAAAATTGGTGTAACCACCAGAAGGCATCTTTGGCAGCTCCCATGCAATGAGCTTAAATCAGGTCACAGAAGATAAATGCCAAGCAAGAATTGCTATTTTTGTTTGAATTTGTTTTGGGACTGTAAGAAAAAAAGAGCATCTTTGTTAACAATTCCATGATACAAGAGTGAGCAGACTGGTGAGCAAATCTGTATTAGGCCTCTCAAGAAAGAGTATCTGCCTGAGCTGCTTCCTGCTATGTCAGCAAACACATATAAAGTTAATACCTGTCTCAAAAACCTTACCATTGTTTTTAATAAAAATTGCCATTAGCAAACAAAATACAGATAAAAACAATTCAGTAGAATAACACATAAATTAAAGCTACATAGAATTTACCAGTAAGAACATTTCACATCTTTTCCAGAAAGGTAATTTTATGATAATTTCTGAAGAGCTTATTTACATATATTAACACACACTTTCATGTGTTGCCATTTTGCAATCTAACCCTTCTGTGATATGACATCTTCAGAAAAAAACACACCTATAGAAACTGACACAGTAGCAGGCACAGAAAGGCTAGTGATGCCAGTAATGAAGAACTGCTGGCACTGTCCCCTCCTTTATACTTTCCAATAAATCCAGAGACAGAGATAGTCGCACTGAGAAGTTATATTCACAGAAACTAGTCCTTGATAAATCAAGTGACCTCTTGTTTTGCCATTCCTTCATGTTACACTGTACATCCACAGCAACAGATGATGCCAGAAATATTGGGAGCAAAAGAAAATTGGGGGCAGAGACGTAAGAGAAGAGAAAGGCCAGGAAAGCAGGGATATGGCTTTCAGGGAGCCTTCTGTAGAGGAGGAAGCCTTATACAGAAGTCATAGTTCATACTACTCATGAAGAATCCCAAAAGTTTAAACAGAGCTATACCATGTGCAATTACAACACTTGTCACTATAGAAAAAGGTAGTCAAATGCTTATGTTCCTGTTTACAAACTGCAAGCCAAACAAAGATATACAGAGCATAAGATTTTTATTTTATGTTTTTCTGAACACAGATTAAATATTTAGCCAAAGTAATGCTGTCATGAAAAAAAAAATTACCTGTAGATACTGTGAAAGCTGAAACAATTCCTGAGAATACATACTGGGAGTGTTAGCAGCAACCTGAGAAATAAGAGAATTTATGAATCAAAATGTTTTTGGATTTTTCACTAGACTCAATGCAAAGTTCATCATTTAAATCTAGTTATGAAGGTAAACTTCAGATTATTTAACAAATGGTGTTTTTAATTATTTATTGTTCTACTATTATTTTTCTTTGTGTTAACATAGAACTTCACAACATCTTCTGTTGACCTAACTTTATCATCTGCATCACTCCCTGTAGAAGTATGTGCTTCAGATTGGTGAATACCTGTATTCTCTTTAAGCATAACTGTTCTTGCTGCACATTAGCACTATCACCTTACTTGATGTTTATAAACATCCAATTAAAGAAAGTTTCACTATTCGGTGCCACCACCCCAGCCAGGCTTATGAAAGTCTGCTTTTTGTCAAGTCTTACTTTATACTTTCTCCAGCCCCGGAAACTATTCTGGATTTAGGGCTAAGGAGGTGACATGGTTTGTTGTTGCTGTTGTTTACTAATTCTTGTAGGCTCCCTACATACACTGACATCATTTTGAAACTGTTTTTCACACAGTTATGCCTACAGTCCGTCCTCAGAATTTCTGCCCTCACCCTGGATTCACAATATATACAGTTTTGAAACCTTGACATAAATGCAAAGTCTCTGAACTCCTCAGGCTGCTGACTTCACAAATTTCCTTAGTTTCTCAAAATTTTATTCTTCATGTTGAAAACTTTGATTTGAACCTGTTTAAATTAATCCTTTTTTTTTATAGGCTGGACAGAAAATCGATTCATGGTCACTTGTCCCAGACAAGTAATAGCCATTAACAGCTTTTTGACAAGTACCCCACAGTATCAGAACTGAGCTTAAAAACTACACCAGACATTACTGACTCTGTGACTCTACAGTGAACAACTCTGGCTGTACAAGAGGAGCATAGATGTCTGGTCTCTCAGTCTTCCTCTGGAAAATACCAGAGTACTTTCCAGCCTATACAGTACAGCTACCCCTCCATTAAAAATAAATAAATAAATAAATAAATAAAATAAAAGGCAACAGACCTCATCTGAACACCAAATCATGAAACAGGATATACTCTTGGGTCCCACAGAACAGACCAAGTATCAAATTATGCAATACCCAAGACCTGTTCGTCACTCACACTGTATCTGGAAATTTAACCATGTTAACAGCACTTGTTTTTTTCAAAGCCATGTTTGATATGCCATGCTCCAAGAAGTAATACTACCTTAAAATATACACTGCTTTATATACTGCTTTACCTTCTCTACTTTAAATGCCACTCAAAATTTTAAACTAGATAAAAATAGACCAGTGGAAAACACATGTAAATGTAACTGGACTTCACTATTTCTTCATCTTTTTACCAAGCCAAAAAACAGCATGTCGTTGAGTAAGGCAGAAGACAGCAAATTCCCGAATTACCTTGTCAACAGGACTTGGTAATGGAGCATGGATAACACTAAAAAGAAAAAAGAAAGTAAACACAAAGTACAGGACAGCAGTTCAAAAATCCACAAGATGCAAATTACTGTGCATTTAATCAAGACACTTTATACTAAAGCTTTTTCTTGGGGTAAAAATGAAGAATTTATACACAATCATGCAAAACCAGTTAATACTACACTAAGAGATGTTTTTGAATCTACAGAACTATTTTCAAATTAGGAATCCAAGGTGCGTTCCAAAAACTCTTTACCAACTTCTACTTCAGTAGTTACATATTTGATATTTTTAAAACCAATTTATTAAGCTTTTAACCAATTTACATGCACAGAACGATGCTTATGGAAAGACAGTCAATATTGTACTCTTGGTCAGAAATTCAAACAGAGTATATTCGATAATTTACATAATTTTGTACACTTTCACTTGCATGTTTTCATCAGAAAAAAATTTAATACCATACATGTCTAATATTTCTTATTAGCACATGCAATTACACTGAAGATTTCCCCTAATACTTTATTTTGACTTAGCCTTCCAAGAAGCAAACACCCTAAAGCTTCATTCAAATATGATGTAAGAATATTTAAATAATCAAAAACATACAGTTGCTGACGATGAAAGCTGATTAAAATTATGTCATTTGTAATTGTCACTCAGTTACTGTAAAAGAAATATTTACTTTTTTGTTGTTATTGTTTCTACTACTCTTTAAAGTTTTCCCCAATATGTGCACATATGCACAGAAAAGCCTCTTGGTAGTCATCTCAGTTTCCAAATATTCTTTCATCTAGCATATTTTAGGATTTTTTTCCCCCCTTAAGTCCAGCAAACCTTTCCTTCATTGTAACATTGAGTAACTACACCATGAGGAAACATTATTATACTACTTATCCGAAGAATACAAACAGTGTTATGTGTACACATGTACAGACAGAGATGATATTAGCTTCACTTTGGTAGATTCTGTGCATTTAAAGGAACAAAAATAATAATCCCAAATTATAGAAGAGGGAAGGAAAATGCTCATTTGCCTTCTTTTTTCCTATATTATTCTGTTTTTAATACCAATTTAGAATACTAAGAAACACAGCCAAACAGGAAAGTCCAACTTGGTAAGAACTTTTTTATTCTTTCATAGATGTCTTGATTTCTAAAAGTGACAATCAAATGAGATTTCTTTTTCCATAATGTATGCAAAAGAACCATGTTCTCAGTTATTTTCTTTGCTTGAACACACGATAAGAAACTGTTCCTATGCTGATTTTACACATAATATCTATCAAATCCTCACTATACAAAAGTTTAATTTTGCCACACATGAACAGATACTTATACTTACTCTGATCGCAATCGAGCTTCCATTCCATCTGGAAGAAATAGTTTGATTGTGGAGACTATACACCCATGGGTAACTGAAAAGAAACAAATACTACGTCATTACGATCTATTATTATTTAATTATAAGTTCAATGGTTAATGATATATTAACCAAGTGAACTTTCTTAAGAAACTCCAAGGCAGGTGAACAAAAAAGGCAGGAATGCCTTCAAGCACCAGTGCCTTGGTCTGCCTTCTCAGACCTTCTCTGGAGACAGGAAACTTTACCATTAGAAACGTGAGGAGTTTAGGCTGTGTACTTGGTCCTGGCCTAAGAAGCAGCTCTAATTCCAATTCTTCCAAATGTAGCAATGCCTGAAACATTTCTTTAAATCGAGTTTTTAAATCTTTAAATCTTTTTTTTTTTTAATCTTTAAATCGAGTTTTTTAATGCAAGTTAAAACAGTATGTTTGGTTCATAAAATGAGGGGAAAAAAAGAATGCATCTTACCTATGTTAGCTAATGGGAATATAGAAGTATAAACAAAATAATGAGCTAGCTTTTAGACATGATTCCTATGAGCATATCTAGAGACTTCACAGGTAACACACAGTTTATGTCACCAGACACTCACTTCAGCATTTGGAACTTGCCAAGTAATCACTATTTACAAACACGAGGATCAAAAAGGGAGCACAGAGGAAGAGTACAGGAATATCCTCTTGAGCACTATGAATACCAACAGCATTCAGGACAATATATCTCTACTCTGATATGCTTGTTGTATGTATCTAAAATACACAGCCCTAGACAAGAGGCCTCTCATTTCAGAAGGAGAAAGCTTGCTTCTCCAGGACTGAATTCAGGATTCTTTGAACTGATGAAAGATCCTAAAGAATAAGAGGAGGAAATACAGTATTTGATTCTTCAGATATTGAAGATACTCAAGACTCTTCAAATGTTCTTCAAACATCAAGTTCAATCTCTCTTCACACTGTTTCCCCAAAATTGTACCGATACCATTTTCAGTAAGACTGCAAACAGTGAAATTACAGCTGTGGGGTTTTTGTTTTGTTTTCTTATGCAGTTCTATGATTTGGGAAGTAAAACTTCTCAGTCACATGGAAAGAAAGACAGAACTTGTTCCCAAAACACCACAGCAAGCTGGATACAAGTAAGTATATGGTCCTATATCACTATACCTAAAGAACCCACCAACATAAAAGACACAGCTGCTCTACTTTCATGGTTATTAATATCAGCAAAACAGTTAATCTGGCTTTGAAAAAAGGGGCAACGGGTGTTTTAGGACAACGGTAGTACTCCAGGGAAAAGAGACATGTCTTTGAGGAAGCTACCTCAATAGAATCTAAAAATACAGGAGATGATCCAACTAAACGGAGTTCTTCCTTAACCTGCAGACAGCACTAAAAGATAAATACTTAGGAGGAGTACCCTTTTGGCTACAGGACCTTGGGTTGTTTTGCCCCCCTTTTTAATTATTATTAATTAATTTATTTATTTAAGTTGACCTGGTAAAGTATTAAATTTACATGCCAGGGAAGAACAGACAGGACCCCCTTCTCAAAACAGATTAATCCATGGGTTTGGGGTCTGTTCCTCGCTTTGAACTGCCCGAACAAAAGGCCTGCAGAATTTAAAAATCTGTTCTTGAGAAAATAGTATAAAAAAATAAATAAAAGTACATTAGCAATATTAGCTGTAGCATGTAGTATTCATACAGCTTTTACATTCAAGCATCCTTTCCTTTAAGGCATCATGAGGAAACTACTGATTTCAGGAAGAAAGTATTAGGGCATCTGAAATCAAAGCTAACAGACAGCCTTACCGTTGCACCATACATCAGGTAGGTCTGCTGTGACATTATATAATTCTGAAGTTTTTCCCCTAACACTTGCACGGAAAAAAAAAAAAAAGTACTAAAAGCAGCAGGAGCTTTTTTGTGTGGAAAACAAACAAACAAAAAACAGATAAAGGGGATTTAATAGGGGCTCTGAAATAGTGACTGAAAAGGTACTGAGCATCTTGATTGGTTTATAAAAATAAAAATCACACTCCGTCCTTTAGCTGTCAGGTCATTATAAACAAAAGAAAAATCAGATAGCGTAAGGGAAAGGTAAAGCAACACATTAAGTATTATGGTGATGGCTGGACAGGATAGCTGGAATTGTTTTAGGTCCTATCTCTATTATTTCCTTTAGAATAAATAATAATAATTAAAAAAGCAGTGAAGCAACCTCTAGCTGCCAAAAGGTCTGAGGAACGCTCCTCCAGCTACCAGAGGTCCCTCTGCCCCCCGTGTCACAGACCGCTCGCCACGCACTCACCTCCCGGGCTGCTGGAGATCGCGGCGGGGCCTGCGGCTCGGCTCGGCTCGGCCGGCCCGGCCGCGCTGACAGGGCCCCGGGCTGGCAGCGGAGCCGCCGCGGCTGACAGGAGGCAGCAGAGGGCGATACCCGCCCGCAGCTCCGCGCTGACAGCAGAAAGCCCTCGGGAGAATCGGGGCCTTCTGCTTTGTAAGCACGCTAGGAATAGCTAACCGAAGGGCAAAGGAAGAGAAAAACTCTTCTTGCGGGAAATCCGACCGAGCTGACTGCAAGACAGCATAAAAAGGGGAATAACGAAATAATTCTTTGTTTTTTTTTGTCTCAAAATGTTTGCTTCACAGAGAGACAGTTTGCAAATAATGCTCTCATCTTCATTTTCATGTGTGAATGGTAAAACAGCAGTCAGGGCAGTAACCCAAAAAGTGCTAAGAAACTGTCTGTGTTATTTCACTTCTCTAGCTCCACACATTTGAGAAACAGCACGCACGGGGCTCCCCACCTGCACAGGCTTTTTCAAACTCCGTGCGAGAGAAAAGACAGACGAAGAGTCCAAACCTGACCAGAAAAAAAGTGCACATACTGTATTTGAACTCACTCATCAGGTATAACTTGATCATGCTGGAAAGCCTGTTGCTTCTTTCCACGTGGGTACCTTTAGCTCTTACAACGTTCTGGCAAAGAGCAGGAAATTTAGGCAGTGCTAAAAGAAAATAAACCAAGGCACACCAACACAGGGAGAAAAGCACGGTAGGATGATTAATAGACAAGCACTGCATTAAGGAGAGAGAAATGAGCAGGCCTGTGTGCTTGCTAGTAATAACAACAACCAGACAAATAAGGAAGCAATAGGGTTGGAAATATCTCTCTCAGGCCTGTTAATGACTTCAGCTCAACAGCAAAACTTGGAAGAACCAATGCTTATATAAGACATCCTGAAAAAAAAAAATCACTTACTGAAAGTGCCACTATTTTAACGATCCAAACCAAGGTCATATTTGCAAGGAAATGACTTACCAAAACACAGCCTGAACAATAAAATAAAAATAAATATATTCTAGCGATATTTATACAATTCAGAATTTACATAGCCAAATACACTCTGCCTACCCAGTCATTACCTTGTAATTGCATACGGCAAAATGCTGAGATGCCTCGTGCAAGTAACGCATTATACAAATACCAGAATGCAAAATGGTTTTAAAGGAAACCACTAATTTAAAATCTGCTTTCATGTCTGTGTTTTGTTACTAGATTAGGTTAACAGTAACATCTAAGATCACTGCAATGAATTGGTGGAAAAAAATGTGTTTATATGTATTTCAATTGCATTCATGTGTAACCACTTTAACTCTGATGAAGCTGTTTCAAGCCCCTGCATGATGATACAATTTTCATTCATTGCTTGGGGAGGCAGGGAGAGGGAGAAAGCAAACTTGTACGCTCTTCCTCATTAGCTAGCTCAGCACATTCATGAGTAATGCTGGAGTACAATTCCTATATTCAAAGCAAAAGGAAGGCGGCAAAACCAGATCTCTCATGACACAAAGCTTGGTCACAGGGAACGTGTCCTGTAAAACTGACATACAGCCATTAGGAAGAACTACTCTGTTTTGCTCATTTAAGGCCCTTCAAAAATTCTAGTGCTGTACAGTGGTTTTTTTTGTTGTTTTGTTTTTTGTTTTTTAAAGGACTTTACCATCAGCAAATAAATCTAATATTATTCTTTCAGTTCATCCTTTCCTAATATACTCCTCTTTAAGGATAAGCTCTATGAAGGTCTTGTTCAAGAAAGTAGTAAAGTAGAAGAGCAGTGATGACAGTTCTGCCATTTTATTGCCAAATCTGTGTGTTACTGGATTAGGATCCTTCCACACACAGCCAGAACATTGATGTCTGCGTAAGTAGCGGACCCATTACGTAACTTAAAAGTCTTCACGATATTGATTACCATCTAGTGATTAGCATCTAATAATTCACACACTGACCAGCCTTTAGAAACAGAAAGAAATGGCTCCTGAGACACTGTACATAAATGCGAAAAATAGAGACTGAGTCTGCATTTTTGATTAACAAAGACATACAGCTTTTATCATATTACAAGATCTCTTGAACGTGCATAATGGAAAGAGGACAGGAAGAAAACCAAACCAAACAAGACCCCTGTCACCTCATTTTTCAGCTAGCAATTTTTTTCTATCTTCATTTTAAAGTACCTGCAGAAACCAAAAGCAGTACCAGTCACAGAAAAAAAAGTACCTAGATATGTTGACAAGTATTACATTAGCCTGGTCCACACTTCTGCTTAGTACTTTATCAATAAATTCACTTTCATACTTCTGCCACATTATAAACTAAAACTTTAGGGTTCATATGCTTGAAAGCTAGTGACAAAACAACACACAAAACCAAAAAAAACCTATGCACACAGCCCCATGCACACATGCTCGCTCATGATGCAGTTTTAAAATTGCTGTAAGTCAATTAAGGGAGGCAATAGCTAAACACATGGTCCGAGCTGAGCCTCCTCTCCTGGCTCTGCATTTCCATTACATATTCAAAAACACATGAGCACCCCCATACAGCCACGGAACAAGGTGGTCCAGGGAAGCAAGCCCATTGAAAATCTAGCTGGCAGAATGAGAGGGGGGACAGATTCAGTGTTTTCTGCAAATCAGTTTCTTGATCCAGTTTACCCTGGGGCCACAAGACTCACTGCCAGCACAAAGGAGGGAAGGGAACAAAAAAAGGAAAACTTTTTCTTTTCCTACAACAGGAATACCATTTACTCTTAAAGACTACATTGTAGTAAGATGTTCTAAATAAATATACTTGGGAAAAAAAAAGAAAAGATCCATACCCTTACCTTTCCGCGTGTTCTCCGTCACATCTACACCAAACTGGATGATGTCACCTGACATAATCTCACATGGTGGGCTCTCCTCAGATCCTCTACTCAGTCTCTGACTATTAATAAAGGTACCATTACTACTTTTAGTGTCTTGAAGATAGAACTGTAAAAACAAACAAAAAGAGTAGTAAGTTATATTGAAAAACAAGTATGATGAAACTGAAGCTCGAGTAAAGTTTTATTTGCTTTAAAATATAGCTTGATACCCAGCGTAGAAGAGAACTAATGCATTAAAGTCAAGATATTCTCCTCAGGATGTAACACTTTTACATTATCAACAAATATTTTTATTTGATTTTTAGTTGTTTAACATACAATTGAATTCTAGCACATACACTGTGCAAATAATTGCTATGAACTATACTTAACCGACTGCCTGCATGGAAAAGATCAGACGTTGTTAGCAACACTTTTTTGCCACACAAGAATTTATGTTAGTCAGTACACGATGATTCTAACTGCATGCAGTTACGATGCCAGTGTTCATGATACAAATGTGCTGGAGGGAAGACTAGCACTGAGGGTGAAAGGAAAAGATGTGAAAGATGACAGAATTCAGGAACTGTAATAACACCTTAGTGAAACTAAGGAAAACAAAATTAGGATGCTCTTACTTCTCAGGGATACTAGTTCACACCATTATGTTAATCTTAAGATTGCTGCATCATCAAGTATCTTTGCAAATATCCGTTTGTAGAGTTAATTAAATTTTAATAGCAACTTACTGAATCTTAAATGGCTTGTGACAGAAGACTTCTAGTCAGAGGAAGTGCTTCATCTGAGGAGAGGTTACCTAGCAAGTGAGTCACCTGGCAGAGGACCAGTGTCACTGGCTAAGACCTGATCAGCAGACATCATGAAAGAGGGGACTGGAATGTTACTAAACAGCCAGACATAACTCTGCTAAGTGAGCAATTTTCAGTAGTTCAAGGCTACAACAGTTATTAAAGGATCCTTATGGAATGTTAGAAGTCCCTGACTGCCTGTACTCATATGGAAAATCGTCAAATCCCAAAACAAGCATAAGGCTGGGGGACAAGCCTTCAGAAATGAAGGTATTCCCATGTTTTACCTGTAAAAGCAACTGAAGATTTTTTTTTCAGGATTCAGTGAAAAAAAAATCCATGCTNATTGAAGAAAAATGTGGATTTAAAATGGAGAGACTAGCACTAGTACTCTTCAGATCTCATCTTGGAAATAACACCAAGCACATGATACACATGCTTGTCCTGAGCAGCATAAAGCAGTGCCCCTAACCTGAGAGCTTAAATGCCATTGGCTCCAGAAGGTGGGACTCAATACAGT
>VXAA01003750.1:1187407-1220984 GCA_013399115.1 Anseranas semipalmata | reverse complement strand
AAAGATTTTTCTCCAAGAGATATGTCTTTGATCTTAAAGAAAAAGAAATCAATTAGTCATATGTCCATAAAGGTGAAGGTAAACATGAATTATGGGCAGATCAAGAAATATCAGCTGTATTCATTGCCCTAACGATCAGACCCACCCACTGTAAATAGTACTCTCTTTATATATTATTAAATATTAATATAAATATAATAGTTATATAGCTTTTATAACAGTTTAAAGCCAATCAAATTAATTAGCTCATTAATTTACTAATCTGAAAGTATTCAACCCTCTCATTGTTCAGTGCAGAGACAATTAGTTTTACTTCCTGTTTGTTTTCAATTAGTGTTCTGCTCCATTTGAAAATCCTTCTGTTATGAAAAAGTGAGTCACAGGCAAGGAGAAACAAACATGTTTATGCTGATTTGTTTTTCCCCACCCTTTTCTTTCCCATACATAATACCTGCCTCTTATTCCTCTAAATTTTTGACTCATCACCGCCCCTTGTAAACACATTTCTGCAAAATCAACAGATGGAGCACAGACAATATAGCACAGAGAAATAGAGGAGAGCTACCACAGAATAGAAGTGCAACAAAACACCAGCAACACAAAACTTACAAAATACCAGTGGACTCACAAAATTTAAAGTGGAAAAAAAAAGCATAAATACATGGCTATAAGAAATACACATTAGATTTAATATTATCAAATTGATATCCATTTAAGTGCACGTTACTAAATTTCATTATGTAAATTTTAGAAAAGTGATGCTTGTTAAAAGTCTTGAAGTCTTTACAAACAGGATTAAAATACTCTGCTTCTTCCAGCTAGCAAAGAAATCAGTAATACCAGCAAAATGTTAAGAAGATGATGTCTAAGTAGAAATGCATTGACTTCAGCACTTAGGAAGAAGGTTTCAGCCATCTTGTCTTTAATGCAGCAATTGGTCAGCAATCCCAGCAATGGTCCCTTTCACGCAGCAAATTCAAGTGTTATTTCCATACCAGTTTTCACTAGTTGACATGGTCTTTCTCAAAAGTCAATTCCTCCATTGCTTTTGTAACATTGCTAGAAGTTATCTTTATGAAACAAAAACAAACACAAGCCCTGAAACACACACTTGTATCCATTAAGTGGTATTTATGGTAGTATACTGGTATTTAATACAGTACTAAATGTGCCACATACTAGATGGGTTCTCCAATTCCCCAAATGCCGTTTACACACCAGGTATGTAATACAGCACCTTCTGTGAAACCAGCACGATCTGTTCTTCCCGATTTTCAGTGCAAGCTGACAAACTTCAGCAGCAATGCCAGCTTAAAGAGTAATTGTAAATATTTCGCTTTCCCATTGCTCAGTCCTGACTTACACCACCACCTCCTCAGTTGCACTGGCTCAAGCAATTATTTAGCCACAGCAAACCAGTTCTGAGAGCTGGCACAAGATGTATGAGGAGGTGCTCAAGCTAGTAGTGCCAGAAAAAAGGGCAGTATATACTGACCTAATTATACCTGGTTTTGTAATTCACACCTCTCTTCACATCAAACTAAAGGCTTAGCCCTTTTGTGCCTTACATTAACAACTAGTGCAATTTAGAGGCGTAGATCATGGGCATTTAAACACCTCAGCTTTTCAGGACTGTTAAGGGATTATTGCATCCTTAACTCAGACAACTATACCTACGGTTTAAGTGGTAGTTTTCCTTCCTTCTTAAAACACAAGGCAATATGCAAGCATTTAAAAAACTCACTCTCCAGGATGATAACACCTTCTCAGACAGAAGAAGAAATTCCAGCCCTCCTTTCTTCCTTAGTCATTTATGTTTTTATGATCATTTACATCCTCCCCCATTTATACTTCACTAATAAACTCAGTTAACTGTGGACATCCTGTCATGCTGCTTCCAAAAAATTTAAGGAGACTATTTTAGAGTAAAACTTGCAGTTCATCTGTACACTCAGACCCCTGGACAGGACATATTATTTAGAAACAGCATTGAGGAAGTTCCAAAAAACTAGATTTTTGTATCCACGATGTTTTGCAAGGAGTTATGTAGCACTGATTGTATTTCAAGTTACTGTTCAGTTCTGCAAACTGAAAAAGGTACCTCCTCTGCTTTGACCTGTGTTGCACAAAAATCTTACTCCATTTAAGTTCCATTGCTTTCTAGGTCAATGACTCAAAAGAGTTCCAACAACTTGCTAAATCACAGTATACATTTTCCTTTCATGCAGTTAAAATAGATACCACTGTGCTTCCTTCCCCCTGTAAAAAAAAAATTCCTAGTATTTTCTAATTACTGAAATAGAAAAAATCTTCTATAGACATCTCAGATTATGACATAACATGAAATTTATGCACATACAGTGTATGAATTCTAGCTGATATTAGGAAATTACAAAACTGCTGTGCTCCAGAAGGCCAGATTCTAGCTTTACATATGAAACGTAGGAGACTTTTCTTCAAAGAAATAAAACCAAACCAAAAAAATAAAAATAAAAATAAAATCACTGCTTAATGGTTACTACTTTAACATACTATTTCCAACAGGTAGGCTGAAGGTAAATCCTTACTTAGCCAGACAAGTGAGAATGTCTGGAAGTGCTGGTTTCTGTTTTTTTTGGTTTGGTTTTGGTGTGTGCGTGTTTGTTTCCAAGCCATATGCAGTTCCGGTATAGGATGAGACACTTCTGAAGGATCTCAGAAAAGACAAAGGATGGGGTCAGAGATACAAGGAAAATCTTGACAGAAAGAAGCACACTTTTTCAGTGATTTAATTACTTGAATTTAATTACAGTACAAGACAAACAACCGATGTGCTTCTGTTTTAGTCTCTTACTAAAGGACTTGCTTTTAGCACTCCCTTTTTGGATCTTCATTGTGACTATATACAGCATTTCTCTCAGTACACTGCATTATTTCCCTAAGGATCAACCTAGAAATTTAACACGAAGTTGCAGAATTAGCCTAAAGTGTAGCCAAATAAATCAGCAAAAACGAACTCTTAATTAACTTGCTCGTTTAACATTTTGGCTTTCTCAGAACAAGATTCAAATCTCAAAAAAAAACCCAGCAGTGTATAATAATCAATCACACACATGCAAAAGCCAAAGATAAGAGATCTTGCATAGCTGTTCACTACAAAGCACAAGGTAAAGATGGAGAATAAGAGCTTCACATACAGGACAAGAAGAAATCAATGTTTAAAGAGTCAGTGCTCTATTGATGAGTTTTGATTATTCAAATAGTGTTTTTTTTCCCAAAAACTCTTATGATCTAACTACCCCAAGTACAATACAATGAACAAAAAACCTCAAGCCTCCTCCAGAACAGAAATACACTAGTAATGCAGTAAGGCAGTAAGTGAAGACTGGCGATCAAAACAGCCTCACAGAACATTTGCAGTCACTACATAAAGCAATCCTTTTCCATTTTAAGAGTACACTACTGCTACTCCATCGTCAAACTTCTGTTCAGGACAATTACACTGAGAACTACAGAGCGGAGAGTTACTGAAGAACTGAGGCGATTTGTCTACGCAGATGTGAGATTCACTCCATGAAGAGGAGAGAACTCTACATCTAAAAATGCGGACATAGACCACAGCATACACTTGCACATCATCCTTATTCCACAGCTGAATTATTAACTACAGTAAATAATAAGCACCAAAATGTGCTCCTAGGTTACCCTTTTCCTCATCTATTTCCTGTGTGAAAGAAGAATACACAACTCCCACGTGCCTCAGAGCCCTGTTTCATAGGCTTTAAGGCATTAATCTAGTCCAGAAAGATTTAAATATGTCAAACTCTGATGCAAAGGAGATGACAAATTCCTTTTTTCTGTATTTACTACCACAAAGGGGCAGCAAGGCTGTCAGCCAGAGCAGTAAAGCCATAAAATGCTGCAGCTAAAGATGACGGGTTCTTCCCCCTACTCACGCTACAAACTAAATCATCAATCATTGAACGATTAATGCTGGTATTACAAATGCATCCCCTGAGTACTAAAGCCAATACTCAAATGCGGCAAGTAAATGAGGATCTAAAAATTGGAATACTCACCTTCTAGTAATACTTCAGTGCAAAATTGATCTAAATAACACAATCGTGTTTTTGTTTCACGCTGAGTATTCTGCTATGAGGTGAAGTATATTGGTTTTGCACGATCTGAATTGTGCATGAGGATCTTAAAACAATACATAATGGCGTCAAACCAATATGGCCAACATTTATCACACCGCAGCCAAAATGTTCTTCTCCCATACAATTAGTAGATCATTTTATATTCTGTAAAATGTTAACAGCGAGTATTTTCTGAATTTGGGAGCAGCACTTCTGCTAACAGAGTACACTGTGCAAACCACAATGAATTCCAGGTCGCTCCTTTGGCTGCAAAATAGATGACAGAAGTTCAAATGCTAAATTATCTCCAGATTCAATTGATTGAGTTCCTCATTCTGGTCTGCTTAGACACATCCTAAATTCCTTTCCTCTCACTCGACTAACTCCACCCACCTATCAAGGAAGTAGAAGTATTTTTCTCCATAAGCAAGCATAATTCACAGGGTGGGGTACATCAAGCAAAACTGCTTTTCTATTTAGTTTTATATTTGTTAAACACATGGATCTAATAGCTCATTGCTCACTGAACTCCAGCTCCTTAAACAACTTGGACACAAAACTAGTGCATTAAGTTCTGAGTTCTTAGCAAATCTCTTTTTCAAAGTGATTCTACCAGCTACCCGAGGCAGGCACATACTGTGAAACTAAAAGTGACCAACTGAAGAGAGGGATTTTCCAGGCAGCTTGTCTGGTCTGAAGGAGAAGCAGCAGGCTATTTGGGGATCATAAATATTGAAGGTGCCCATGGAGAAGCACAAGTTGCTTTTTAGTTTTCAGTAGCCTGTTTGGAAAATAAATTCAACCATTCTTTCCATGCATTAAAAAAAAAAAAAAAAAAAAAGGAACCTTCTTTGATACAACACTGGACAAAAATATTCACCCTAAGTTTTCAATTAGGATGTAAGCCTAATCTAAATCCACCAATTCTGATGAAAAGGGCGGAAGCCCTCAGGTACCCCCAGGAATCCAGCGCCATACTTCCACATCTGCCAGCAGGTCCGAGGGGCAGGAGGGAGAGGACAGCGGGAATGTGCTCTTCTGCTGACCGAGTGGCTCGTGTCTGTTTACACCTTGAAGGTTTGTTGGTTGTACTGCCAGGACAACCCGCTGGTTGCTCATACCTGTTGTCAAGCAAAATAAACTGCAGCAGTAAAAGCAGCTTTGTGCCTGCATAACTCAGCCTGGGTATAAACAGACAACCTTTTCTGGATGTAGCTGAAGTGCTCTAAGTACGAATCCCTCTGCTGCTTGCCATGCCCTGATAGCTCAAGTGCTTTCAAATTCACTACAGGCCCCGTCACTCAGCGCAGCCTTTGTTTGAGCCAGCTCGGCCGCCTTTGCCTGAAACGGGCACAGGGTCTGTGACGGGGCGAGGAACCACCTCAGGTCAAGGGGCAACGCGGAGCAGCCAGACACTGACAGCTCAAACTGCTCGGAACATAGGCCTACCTGCAACCTCAGGTTACTCCAGTGTTTGCCCTGGTATCAAAAGGTCACCTTTCCCAACAAAACAGAGCAAACATTTCCAGATGCGCTGTACCTGCACACGTTTCAGTACAGACCTTTCTTTTGACCTGCTGTGTCACAATTCTTATTTTAGCTGGCGAGTATACACTTACCAGAATTTTAAATGGTACACTGAAAGCACTCACACACCAAAAAAACAACAACAACAAAAAAACAAAAACACAAAAACCATGTGACAGCATGTTTGCAGAGTTAATACCACCTCCTACCTGTCAGGCCCACCAGGCAAAAGAATTTACTTTCTAAACCACTACTAAAACCCCATGTTTGCTAGTAGTTGTTACTCACGTGTTTGAAGATGAAAAGTTCAAAACTCAAGGCTACTATAGTTAATAACTGTATCCTATTCTTCAACACAGTTATCTACGCAATCTACCCTAGATCAGGAAAATTCAGAACAGGATGCCAAACATTTACTTTAAAAGGATTTGTTAATAATGACTATTCCCTAATATAAATTAACAGAAATGCTATTAAAAAGACTAAATAATAATTTTTAATTATTCATTTTTAGACTAATCTATGTAGAGCTTAAAAGCTTTTTAGGTAAATGGTTTGGGCTATTTATTATCAAATAAAATTCTCAAGTTCTATTGTTGCATTTTTCACAGTAATTCATATCAAAAAGATTGACAGAAGATGGCTAAAAGTGTAAATTCAGGACCTCAAACTAAATCACAATCCAAGTTCTCCAGTTTAAAACAAAAATTCATGGTCACAATTTAAAGCTTGTGGATATAAATAAAAAAGACCAAGGAATAATCTCTGGACTGTTTATCTCCAAAAGTTTGCTGTAATTATGCATTGCTGCCTACGGCTCCAAACCAGCCCCAGATATCTTTCACAACCACTATACCATTCACGGCTGAGGTCTTCAACTCACGTGTGGCAATGGATGGAAGAAATAAGGCAGGTGAACCCACCACCATCCTAGTTTGCTGCTTTCTGCGTTGGGGAAGGAGCAGATAAGTTGGCTCGATGGCAGGGACAACTGAACAACACAGAGCAGTTTCAGAATTGCTACTATTTTCAGTTTGCTTAATTTGGCTGGTATATAACAAAGACCTGGGCTAAAAAAGAGCCCAGTTTAGGAGCTGGTTCCTAAGCCACGTACTCGTTCCTCCCATTGCAGCAGCAGCATTCAGGAAGAGAGCAGGGAGCAGCCTGCATTTACAGTGCCAACCGTCTGGTTTCTGGCAATCGCAGCATGTCAGAATCTTAAGACTGCACAGTACATATTGCAAGTAGAATCTGAAGCTGTATGACGAGGCAGTTGTCTGAAATTGGGGGCAAATTTAGAAACCATGAAAAACTACATTTTATGAAAGCAAACATGATGCAAGTGAACAAACTTCATTACAGCTCCTGGAACCTGAAACGTCCCACCAGTCCGTACAGAACTGCATGACTGTCACTAACACACTTTCAGGTTTCTTGTATTTACTTAAGTTCTAAAAGGAACCACCAACACTCAAAACACCTAGAACAACATAACTTCTGGAAAAAAGACAGAAGTATGATGGTAAGTTTATATGGAAAACGTACTTTTATATGAGAATGTGACAGGATACCAACATTAAACTGATAATTTACACTGAGAACAATGCTTTTACTCTATGGTTGTGCACTCATCTGAAACTTTGCTCAAATTCTGTCTTTTTTATTATTATTATTTTATTTTTTTAAAACTGGAACCAACCAACAAGAATAGAAACATCATCAGAAAGGTTGATTACCCTGGCTAACCTATCTGACCTCACGCTCCCCTGGCAGAACTGGTGGCACTCTATTAACCTCACAAACTATTTTCAGAAACCATTTATAATCTAGTTTGACAGTTGTGAATTTAACACCCCCCAATAATCACATTCTGTAACTGCAAAATGCAGTAAAACACTCCATCATAGAAGATGGAGTCCTGAACACCTTCTATTACACAGCTACGCTTCATACCTCAAAATTCTGTAATAAACATTCACATAGAAGATTGATGTTGAAGGATATGACCTGAAGCAATCCTAGGCACAATGTACAATATTCATTCTTCTTACTGAATAAGGTTTTCTGTGGTGAACAGAAGGTGTGGAATAAAGTAGTACAAAAAGGTGGAAGTTACTCACGAACACTGCTCTGTCCATAGATTATGCAAATAATCCAGAAATGCATGCACAGTCAAAAGGAACGAGATGACAAGATACTCCAGAAAAACCTCAAGATATTTTTTTTAACCAAAAAATGTGAGAACACTATGCAAAAATAGCTCTCTCTCTACATCAATGTCACTAGTTTTGATGCAAAAGGCTATTTTTAAAAAGATGAGATCTAGAGGAAGAGTTCTAATTTACAAGTAATTGGGTTTATATATAGCTGACTGACTTGCTACAGTAAGATATCTGTCACCATAGTTACTAATTACTACTCTTTAAAATACTTCTGTTACTTAACTTTTGTCCACACAGTTCACAAGAATTCCCCAAAATCAGCCTTCTGCTACAAATGCTGTATGGTTTTAGGACAACTAGAAAAATTTCAATTAATTCTCTTCACAGCTGAATCTTAATGTCTGTCACTTCACATATGTCATGTTTTAAAACCTCCCTTTGTGAGTAAATCACAAAATAGATTAAGGGCGTTAACAGCCTCAGAAAAGAAGATGCAATTCCATTCTGAAAATAGAAGATACAGAAAAGTTTCCTACCAAACATTTCCCAACTCATTACTAAGTTTACACAATTTTCTTGAGGGGAAAAAAAAACCAACATCAACAAATTATTTGAATTTTCAGTCTACAGTCCAGCCTGAAGATGCTGAGATATTTTAAGGTATATTGCTGCTTTAAGTGCTAAGCTAAAATAAATGAACAATAATAAGTGCAATCCTGAGAAATGGTTACTTACGTGGTCCTGAGATGTTCAAATTGACTCATCAGAATACAAAAGCAATATAATGAAGAGACTTATTTTGCATTACTGCTGTCATGGATGACAATATCTTATAAAACATACACATACTTTGAAAAGATTTTCCTGTGACTCCATATTAAAAACCTGACTAGTGTTATGGATTCACACAAACAGTAAAGGATAAAAATGGGTTTTCCAGAAGGATATTGTACTTGTTGCCAAGCAAGAAGTTACTCTGCTCTACTTCATTAAGAAAGCTCATTCTCTTATTACACAAGACGTTTAATATAGCTATTGTATCATTTATCATGATGATACCAGTGATTACTTTGTATAATTTATATCAACTTCTATCACCATACCAAAGACTTACCCTGGGGAAAACACACAGACAAGGTGACTTTCTGACATTGCTCTTAATGTTACTGTGTTCTCTATATAAATCAATTATGGAAATATACTGCAACTCAACATGGCTTTAAAACAAGTAAGAAACAAAAAGACTTAATAGGCCATTACCCAGAAATCCAGACTCCTTCAGGATAACCACTTAAAATAACACAAGAACTTCTAAGTGTAAACTATTGCAGAAATATTCATCAATCCTAATGCCCTTGCATGAATACTTTCCTCCAAAACTCAACTAAAAGCTAAATACTATTGTTTACTGTAATAAATTTAATGGGAGTTTGGCAACATGAAATATTTAAACTTTGCAATAACGAAAGTAAATATTATCTCGTGTGTACACAGTCCTGAAGACTGTATTTGTAGGAAGAATATATCCAGATAAAATAAGGAAAGAATTATTAGCTCTGCAAAGAACAGGTTCCCACATACAACTAATTTCTTTCCAAATGTATGTTCCTAAAAGTTTGCAATTTATCACTGTAGTTTCTCTTCATGTGGCAAAAGCACCTGTACTAAAATTCTGCACTAGGGAAAAAACACTAAAACTGTTCAGAGAACTAAATTACTTATTCTTAAATTCATGATCAAGAGGAAGTGATTACACTTGACAGTTACTTTCTCTGACCAACTTTGTAAGCACACTTGAGTACAAGATTAAAAAAAACAACAACAAAAAATACCGTGGTCTTTTCTCTGACTATAGCAATGAAAAGTCTAACAAAAAGGGAGGTTTGTCATGTTTGGACATAGCTTTGCTCTAATTCAAGACCAGAAGTAAAGCCTAAATCTCTTCTACTCTTTAAATTTTAAGAGGCTGACATTAAAATTTTGCACAAATAAAAACGAAAACCAAAGATCCATAACACCTACTAAAAGAAATGCTGAACTGTTGCAGTGGGAAAACACTGGAGGACAGGCAGAATTGATAAAAAAAAAAAAGCAGAAGACATAAAAAAATGTTTAGAAAAAAGGAAATCTTGAAATACTATCAGGATCTGGCACAGCAAATAATTGGAACAAGAAATTCAACACTAACCTTATCCATTGTTACTGCTTCCTCAAAAATCCTGAGGTAACTAGGTAACTGATACACAAAAAAAATTAACCAAAATTGAAATTTTCCTTTAGAAGTATAATTTAATGTCTATCAGCAAACAATTATATTTTTCATTTGCAAGCAAAATGAAAAAAAAAAAAAAAAAACACAAACAACAGAAGCCAACAAGATTACCTGATACTTCACCAGATGAAGAGCCAGAAGAGAAAATCTACTTTATGAAAGCAAGGAGTATGAGGCAGCTAGTTAGTGTATGAAGAAACGTAAACTCTCCACCACAATGCCATGCTTTTGGAGGTCGGTGCAGTCCTGCAAAAGCTGCTTAACTACCTTGCCACACACTGCTAAGTTTCTCCCTTTAGTTAATCATTACATCAAAGCTCCTCTACTCCTTGCGAAGAAATATCTCTTCTCACGTGTTCACTTCTAACTGTACAGAGCTTAAAGGGAGAATTTGCTGCAACCGTTTCAACCTTTCCTCATGTTTACTCCTTCCGCATAAGGTACTGCTGTGTTTACCTACAATCATTAATTCCATCCTACTGCTGCTTTATGACAGAGGAAATTCCCAGTGATCACACATTCAGATAACAAAGAAAAAAACGCATTCACAAACATTTCCAAATTGAAGTACGGTTTGGTAAGCAATTTTCACATTAATACTCTATAAAAACTTTTTAAAATCCTGAGGAACTTATGAAGAAGTTCCTTCCTTTTAGCAAGGGACAGATTCCATCTGAAAAGACTTGTAATGTGACTACAGTGTTTGCTACAGATGTCTGAGCAGACCTAGTTCATTCATCTCTCCTTTACAGAACGCAACGATTTCTTGCTTTCTGACTTCATCTGCTCCTGAACTATTTATTAACACAACAGTTTTCAGAAAGAAAATGTTCAGCACTTTTCTAAACTATAGTTAAAATGACCATACTGAGGATAAGTTTAATGCCATGGTGACATAAATTCAATGCAGCCAGTGCAGATGCAGAAGTACAAATTCTAACTCAAAACAACTGCATAAGCACAAATGAAACTGGACTAATTTTAATCATGTCAAACCAGGTATTCTTGTAACAGGTCCAAAACACAAATACTTCCATGATACAGCATGGTGAGTTCACTTCACATATCCTCATACTGAAAATAGGGGGGTCACCAAAGCACTTTGCTCCTCCATGTGTTTCTGAAAACTGCTCTGGATCAAGTAAGGACCAAGACTTTATTTATTTATTTTTTTTAAGTACTAAATTAAATTGATTTTCATTCTGTGTTTTGAACTTCACCATTCCATACAGAGAGCAAATGTAATTAACTGGAAACAAAACACCGTCAGAGAAGGGTGCGGCTCCATCCAAAGATGGAAAATCCATTTTCCAGAACAGAGGAGAAATTTGACAATTGGGAGTTTATTTGTACTCAAGGCAGTGCCAAGTCATACCTCCAACAAAGTGAGAGTGAAAATAGTCTGGGAGGAGGCTGTATTTATTCGCAACTCACTCTCAGGTCAAGACTTCCAAAGCAAGCAGTAATTGAAAGCTGGTATTCACGAACAAAAGGCAGATTATGCTGGTGTTCCTTTGAGATCAATGATTAGACAATAAAAAAAGTTAAACATTTTTTAAGCTTAAGGAAAGAAATACCTAGAGCACACACCCACGTACTGAGACGAGTCCTCCAGTAATGCAATAGATGGCAGAAGCTTGTTTTTATGGGTGATCTCAGAGGACCAGCCAGCCGTTTGTCCAGCCGCAGTCCTGCTGCAGGGAGGCAGGCGGTGCAGCCTCCCGGGGTTGGAATGCCAGACCAAGCCCAGCGGGCAGAGCGCAGGTAAGATGGTCAGCAATACGGTAATTACAGTCTCAAACACGGTGACTCATGATTTATACTTGTCTTAGACAAGGGCAAAAATCACATACATGGAACCTTGGGTTTACAGATTAAAAGGTTTGCTAACGTGGCAAAACTTACCCAGCTAATTATTCCAGTTCAGCTTTCCACACAAAGTCTTTTGATTCCTTTTTTCTAGTTATTTTCCATCACTTTCACAAAGTCACCAGGGACATCACACTGATAACATTGGGCCCATGACTTTTATTCTTCAGACGAGGTAAAGAAACCTGAATGCCTTTCAAAATCTCTTTGTCAATAAAAAAAAGTGCTTAGAACACATGCTAAGTGCACATGACCAACCTGCCAGGGGCACCAGGAGCACAGGAAAGGGAACTGCAAGGTACTGCTGGCAGTCTCAGCCTTGCAGCTGCAAAGCCACAGCGAAACCCCTGAAACACCTACCAGAAATACATGATCAAGTCTGGCAGAATTTCTGACTAAATGCACCGTATTTCCTTCTAAAGCAAAGAAAAAAAAGTACAAAAAGAACCTCCTTCTAGCACCAGTGGTTCTAGATTGTCAAAGAAGAAATATCCCCTATCATAAATCTCATATGGGAATAAGGAAATAGATGTTTTAATTCTTTAAACAGCCATCAAGTAATTTTTCTAACAGCAGATCCTTCAGAGTATGAAAAGCAGAGACATCTACATGCAGATCTCAGGTCATATTATCCAATGGTCAAAACACAATATAATATTGTTTGTACCAACATGATATGCATTTTTAATTGCTAGAAACATACAGTGGGTTTTTTCAATGTTCACCCCCTAAGACCACCAATATTAAGTTGCTGATTCGATGTCCATGTATTTACTCAGGTCGTTCCTTGTACTTCAGTATCATCATCAGGAAAAAAAATTCCACTTTCTCCCCCTGCCACACCCCACCCTTTAAAAAAAAAAAAAAAGTATTTCAGATAAGCATGATAATTTTTTGCTCTAGATTGATTTTAAAAATAAAAATAGTGCGTGAAGGGGCATAGATAGTTTCAACCCTAAAAAGCATATACAAGATAACAGAAAGATGTCTGGTCTCTGATTAACAAGCTTTTCAATGCAGCTACCGATTCAGGGAACTTGTCCGGCTCAGTGTAGCCTTATATATTATTTGTCCATGAATGAAGGGCCATCAAGTTATTTTTCTCATTAACTCAATCATGATGCTTTAAACCAGACAAAAATGAATAAAGGGCAGTTGCAGACAACCTACAGAGCAAAAAAATCATCCTGCCTACCAAGAAAAGCTGCTGAACAGAACCACACAAAGCCAAATTAGTGTAGAAGGCCTAAATGACTTGAGTACACTTTTTTTTTTTTTTTTTAAATCCATTCAGCTGAAAGCCTCATCAAAAGGTTACAAGTGCCACTGTACTCTTCCTGTGTGGGCACCAAAGGCACATCCCCAAACACTGAAACTAACTTACCAATAAGGCCCAAATGATAATCTCTTAAGATTATAAAATAAGTAAGTTAAACAACAAATCCATCGAGATTTTTTTTTTTTTAAATTACACCATGAAAATTATGGCTAGTATCCCCTGCTATCGGTTTACATAACAGTAATATTATGGTTTTTATTTGTTAAAATCCTGGTGTTATTCATTTATCAAGGAGACAGCATGCAGTCCCAGACCAACAGCCAATTAAAAAAAAAAAAGTCTGCAAGCAAGAATCATTGACCTTACCTAAGCATGAAAATGCCTTTTCTTTTTATTATTTAAACCTGAGTTGCAACCACTAGAGGGCAACTATTATACACACTCTCACCCAAATTTGGTAAAGTGAAACAATTCAATGAAAAAAAAAAAAAAAAAGCATCTATCAGTATTTTTCATACTGAGGTTGCCATTAACTGTAGCATATATATCTATTGGGGGTTGTCTAAACTGTTAGTTCCATCTTTACAGTCTAAAGCCTTCATACATAAGCAACTTTTAAGCTACAACATCCACATTAACAATTCTCCTACATCTCAGATTTGAAAATCAGGTTTCTCAGCTTCAATGTTCCTGCTACTGAAATTACGTAAGTTACTGAAATCCTATCCAGAATAAGTAAGCATGTGTAAAAATCATAATGTTGTCAAAGCCTTTTCAGATTAAACATAGGAAGTGAACTTCCTATTCAATGGTAAAAAAATATCTAGCTAGAAGCTGGCCATATGCTCCAAAAGAACTGGAATCACCATGCAGATTTTTTCCACATCTAATCAGCAGTTCGAAAATATGGCTGATCTGAGAACAGTGAGGCTTTTTCTTCACAAAAGCATTTTCTTGAAATGTGTTCTTGCCATTTAATATATGAAGTTTTGCTACCGTTCATTATCTAGACTCTCAGAAGAACAAAACAGAAAGTCCAAAAACTAAAGCAAACCAGCAGAATGAGTCATTTACTAAAAGAACGAGAACAAAAACGACTGGCAGAAGGATATGCATCGGTAACTCTAAGCAATAACATTTAAAGAATTATTTCAAAATCTACAATTCCATTAGAACACGGAAGAAAACTCGGCAAGCTTGGTTTCTGCAGTCATTAAAAATGATAATGACATTGAATAAACATTCAATGCATTCAGGCATGCATCCAATCAGTCCCATCTACACTGGCCCATCTACTGCGTGAAAAAATAAAAGATAAACCCTCAAATTCAGTTCACATGAAACTCAAACTGCACCCTCAATATAAACACAGCCTTCCCACAAAAAAACATGTTTGCTGTTAACTAGTAAGCTTTCACATACCAAGAGGTTTGTCATCCAAGCTTAAATTTAATATGGCTGTAAACAAGACTATTTATACTTTGATTAAAGAAAAATCAGCAAGTCTTTTACGCTACCTATAATTAGGTAGCATAGTCTAGTATTAGTACGAAGTTTTAATAAACTTGAATTAGGATTAGATGTTATCCATAGTTTGCTTCAAAGGAAAATAGCTTGGGTTTCTGGGACTTGGCAGCATTAAGGGCAACAGGGCTAAATACAAATTCAAGAGAAGCGTGTCCACCATTGTTTCTTTCATCTAACCTTCTCTGAGTAATGGTTTTCTCCTGCAGCCTGGTAATGTACTGAAGTCCTACGCAAATACCAGGCATATCAAACCCTACAGATGATGCAGCCTGACAGAATGTTTCACTGGATTATCACAGCTTTGCACTATTTCAACACCATCGTTAAAACAAAAATAAAAATAAAAAAATGACTCTTTTGCTAGAACAATTTGCTAGACCGATTTTGACCAAGTGTTTACCTCTCGAAAACAAGTAAAATGCTTCAGATTAAAGAGTGCTCGGCCAGTCTTAAAACAAGATGCTATTATTATAATAAGAAAGGAATAATAATTTTCTATATAGATCAGTAACAGCTCTCCTGCTTTCTTATATACAGGTCCACGTGAATATTCAGTGAAGCTACATAATCTGGAAGATAAAGGCAACAAATGAAGGGTAAGATTCTCCTACATCAAAGTACCTTTCCACGCTGCTCCCCGTAGTAGGCAGCAATTACTATTGCGGACTTCAAAAGGAGGAAGCAAGTCCTCTTCCTGCAGGATTTTAAAACTGCCTCCTTCCTCTGCTGCCATCTGACAGGAGGGGGTTGAAGAAGCAGCTTAATTTTAGATACTCCTAAGTGAGAGACTCCATGGCAATTCCTAGAAAGAAGCGTGCACACAAGCTCAGCCTTTGCATATCTCTTGGCTTTACTGGGCAGCACATTCCTTGACAGCAAGCACTCGGTATCTCCCATCTAAGTTTTCAGGGAAGTGTCAGAAGTCAGTCCTCTGCTTTCTTCTCCATGTATTTCAACATCTTGCACCCGAACAAGTTCCGTCTTTCTCACCAGGTCTGTGCTGTGCAGCAGCACCGTCTCACGGGGCACCCAACCGGCGGGAAGACGCGCTGGGCAGCGCGCGGCCGTTCCCTTCTGCCAGCTGCCTGCGTTCAGAGCCGCTCCACATCGTGGCCCCAGCTTCCTCCCCGGTTACATGCTCTGGTTGCTTTTGGAAGGAACACTGGACATGTGGAGGAACTGAGTGCAGACGGGTCCCCTCCCACCAGGGAGCTGAGATGTGTCCAGAGCCAGTAATTGACCAGAGGCCCACCAGAGAACATCCTGTACTATAGGTTCAACCTTCAACAGAAGGTATCTTAAAAACAAAAGGGTGCTGCACTTGCAGACATATGCATAAACGCTTTATTTAATTCTTTAGAAGTTCTCATGTAACAAAAACTTTTTTTTTTTTTTAAAAAAAGCAATGTTTATTCCATGGCTTGCTTTCCTCATCTCTTTCTTAAAGCTAGGTACAAGATAAAATAAGCATGTTCTGTTAACCAGGGTCACCACTTACACTGTTAAATTGCACTTTTCACACCCAGTCCAAAGCTGGACAGCTTGAACAGCTTCTCTACCTACCGACTGCACAAACTGGACAGCCTGCCAGCTTCCAGAGCGGAGCAGCTCAGTGCCTCTCGACTCCCAGCTCCAGTCACTCAAAGCATGACACACGTTACCATCTACCACCAGCCAGCAGCGTCCACCTTCTGTGAGTTTCTCAACAGTTTTATAACCTCAGTGTTTCTTAATAGGCACATCAGGAACGGTGACGTTTTCTTCACTTCCTTTTGAAAGGTTTAGCTTGAAAATTTAAATAACAGCAACAGTAAACAAGAGTGTTAAGCCACAGAGCTGGTGCAGAGTAACAACGCAGAAGAGAAAGGTCCCAGGACAACTCTCACAGATACTATTCTGAAAGGAAACCAGTAGGCATTTCAAACTCACTGAACTCAAAACTTTATTCCTAACTATTCTACCAATGTCTAAATTATTGTGTTTAAAATAATTTACAAACATACTAAACATTTCATAATTTTAGAAAGTCCCTCTGTATTTAATCAGTCATTCATATATTCAATGTCTAACTAGCAAATTTTTTCTCCAGTTTTCACATTACTTTAAGAGAAGATTACAGTCATTAAGCAAAGCAATTCACTCAACAGGAAAATTCTGTAAGTTACAGTCAAAGTATTATTGCGCTGGGCCTTATGACAGAATGCCACACATTTACTCCTTTCCCAGTCAGACAATAATTATTAGAAAACTTTACTCAGGAACAACCATCAGCTTTTACCCTTCCATTCCCCTTTTTCTAAAGGTTTACTAACTGCATGATTTACAGACATTCTGCCCTGCAAACTCAGGGAGAGGTGTGCCCACGGTGAGTCAATGGACCAGCTCGAACTTCCACGTCACTTAAACTACACAAGATTACTGCTTAACTTCTCTCAGATTTATGTGCAGCCATAATTTCAACTGAAAATTCAGTACATACCAGAAGAATTCAGTCCCTAAACCGTTCCAAGAATAAAACAGAAATAAAATTTAACAAAACCTTGATTCGGGCAATTAATTAATTTAATAAAACGCTTCTAACTCTCCCCATTTTGGAACACACAAAATTCATTTTAAAGCAGTATTTAACCCTCCTTACATTATGTTAAGAGTCACTCTGCAAATACGTAACTATGAGAGTAAATAAAGACTTAATTTGAGTGACCGTATTTTTACAACTCACATTTTACCTGATTTTTTGTTTTTCTTTCATTTCAGATACTGTTTTACATGGATGTCCAAACTTAGCAGATCAAAATCATTATTTACAGTCACAGAGATAGTCTCAGAAAAAAACAATTACTTTGAATTTCTGAAGACAACTATTAGAACTTTTACATTCTGCAGATACGAAAAGTAATGCCTCACGTCAATTTGAGGATGCAAACATTTAACTCTACTTAGTATCAACTACAGTGCAAACTGAATTGCTAGATATCATGAAATGACGTGTTCAAAACTACATCGAGTATAAACTATTTTAGCTGTGACACAACCATGTAAATGAACATAAGTAGTTCTATGCTGCTAATTAAAATACAAAACAAAACCACTGAAGCAAACTCTCACATCCAATGCACTCATTAGCAAGTCACAATATAAACCTTAAAAAAAATCTATTTAAAACCTATTTAAAAACATGTGAAGTGGTAAACAAGAAGCCTCTACAGAATAAATAGTTATGGCACAGAGACTGCATATTTCTCACTGAGCTTAGGAACAGTCTTACATAGACATATGGAACTACTCTACCTCAAATCTTTAATGGAACATGGCCTATCTTACACTTGTATAAGTAGTTTAGTGAAAAATCTGTCCGATCAAGAAACATCTATTTTGCTGCACAAGAAGCGCATTGACAAATGCTATTTCTGCATTGCTCGTAATCATGGCTCTATTTAATATGTTGAATATTTTGACAGAACTTAAGAAATTAAGCTGAGAGAAATATGCATTCTTAAAAATGAAATATTCGAACAGCAAACTTAACAGAAAATTTTCAAGGAAAAGCTTTGTTACCTTAAACGATAATTTTAACCTTTACGATGATTTTTTCCAAAGGCATAGAAGTCTGCTTGTCAAGCAGTATGCTTAATGGTATAAGTAAATTTAAAAAGGAGAAGTGGTAATACGTTTCCTGTTTTTTTTTTTTTTTTTTAAAAACGAGCAACTCGCAATCTGAAGTGTGTAATCTAACTTAAATTGTTCTAAAGTTTCAATACTCTCTTTTGCATCACTTCACCCACTTGCAACATCAATCATCTGGTCTCTATCCCATCTTCACTAAATTTTCCATGGAATCAAACTCCTTGGTATACCCTCACTGTTTTGGTGCTTGTCTCATTTGATTAATTTGTTTATCCCTAACACTGCAAAGTCATCTGTGCACGAGTGCTACCACAAAGCTCACCTCTACATTTCTCATAACTGACTGTACAGAGGCGCTTCCTGTCCTTCCTATTACCTAAGCACCTACAGACCACCTTTAGATACAGCTAGTAGTCTCAAATCACGGAAAGCAGTCTCCAGAACTGATTGCTTGTATTTAGAAGGAATGAGAGACACAGAACCAAAAAAAGTTTCTTCCAGCCTTTCATCTCACTCTTCTTTCCCCCAATTTTCTCTTTCCAGCCCCTAACAATGCTTATCTTTGTCTTCTTCATCAACTATCCGACATTTACCTTGAATCCACCTGGACAAAAGATGAGAGGAACCAAAGCTGCAGCTAAGACACTACCATAGATTGTTGGGAATCTTGTCGTCTTACTCTGCAGAGAGGGACAGCAATCAGAGGAAGGTGGCAAGCGAGGATTACAATGACTTTTGGGAAGATACGTGTAGACTGTCTAGTATCCAGTGAGAAAGGGGTGCTTGGAAACAGACAGCAAGTAGATAAGGTAGTTCTTCATGAAAGGCTGGAATTTCTTCCTCCCCATGAATGGGCGGAATACAGGACCACACAGTGTACGGCATAGACAAGGGAGCTCAAGTCTACGGTCAAGCTGTTGTAGGAGCAGCCTGAGAGTAAGGGTGAGTGTGTGGATGGCAGGACGGATGGAGGACTGGTTATGGAGAAGGGCTCACCTGACATTTGAGAACTAGTTTGGGAAAATTAAAACAAACAAAACAAAACACAACAAACAAACTGAGGCGCTCACAGCTACATAGGCTTCAGGTCTCGAGTGGACTGCATAAATGAAACAAGGATCACCTCACTCTGATGCTGTGGTGCTTTTTTGCTGCTTACTCCATTTCACTCTTCCTATTAACTTACTAGACCACTGCCCTAACACTGGCAAGAGCATCTTGCTCTAAATGAGAATTATCAACCACATTTTTAGAAATGCACAGGTTCAGTGACCTTGGATTTTCTGAAAGATATTTTCACTGGACAATGCAGAACACACTGACAAGGTTTTGTTTCGTGCTATTCGTTTTAGCTGTTTTGTGAAGGGAGCTAGAAAGTATATATTGAAAAAAGTACTTTTTGAGTCGGACCAAAATCCTTTCAGACAGTAGAACTGGAAACTAAAAAGCACGATTCCTCTCTGAAGTGCAGCACTGAGTTTTGCAGAAAGTAACAAAGACTCCATCTTCTACCACAGTTTTCACAGTCCAATTTCTCATTAGCACTGCGGAAAGATGCAAGACATACAAGCTTCCCGCTGCAGGACACTTAAGTTTTACCCAAATGTAATACCAGCATGTCTGAACATTTTTTTAATGTTTTACTTTGTAAAGAGCAATCATTCCTGTCTATTTTCCAGACCTTGAAGTTGGAATACTCAAGAAAAATAAACAACTAAAGTATTTAAATATTTTCAAAACTCTGAAGTTTGGCTTAATACACTATTAGCATGTTAAGCAAATATATTAATTATTATAATTCAGGCATTTAAATGATAATGCCCTTACTATGCCTCAAGTGTAGGCAGGTATCTAAGTGCTTTGCACTTTAAACAAGCTGCACTTTAACTGACTTCACCACTTCTGGTTATATAGAATGAATATACAAGACATTCCTCCCATCACAGTTGTTCTTCAAGCAAGGCCTCAGAGCTCATTCTAAAGGCTTGTTTTTCAAAGCAGATAAACTTTCTCCTCCCTCCTCTAAGTTGCCAACAAACAAAGCTCATACTTCACAGGCTGCATTAAAAAAGTAAACTTTAGTATAGCTAACACGCTTCCAACGGGTCAAAAATACAATGCATCAGGAAGATAAGGAGCTCATCTCCACCAGCATAGAGTCCACATAGCATATGCTTAAAACAAAAAGATCTTGCTAAGTAATTAAAAGGCCCTCAGACCTGCTCATTGACATGATTAAAGGAAATCGCACTCCTGGCCAGTTGTATGAGTGAATGCTGTGCATCTAATACCGATCTGATTTTGTGCCAATTTATTACTGATGTTCTTTTCTTCCACTGAAATGGGACATTTCATCAAGACTTATAAAAAGCACAAACAGCGAGAAACTACTGCATTCAGAAATTTTGTTAATAATTCAAATACTATTCTAGTATTTAAATGAGTGCAATGAAGTAATTAAATACCACAAAAAGAACAATGATGGGGGGGGACACTGGAAGATCCCTAGCAGGGCATCCCCTCCATCCACTGTAACCTCTCTAACGTTACGAAAAGCAAACCCCACAGCGTGAACTATAAGCAAAAATCATGAAAGCAAAGACTGAATTAGCCCATTTTTCATATTTGACTCAGTACACTCACTAAAATCCTTTTTAATGTCCTAGCAATTACACAGCCACTAGTGACACTAAAACTGCAGAAAGTTGACCCCTTGCTTTGTTATAAAATATTTGTTTTGCTTCTGTGTTCTCACCACATTGTTTCTTAGTTCAGACTACAACCAGAACTTCCCAAAAGTTGCAACTTCTCTTCAGATTGAAGAGACTATTCCTAGAAAGCATTTTTGCTTTTTTTTTTTTGCTGCTTGCTTTTACTTCCACTCTCTCATCCATTAAATACAATCAGTTTTAAAATACAAATGCAAGTTTGCTGTGGCTGTGTAATGCAATAATTAAATTCTAAGATAAAAAAAATGTTTTCTGACCATATATAATCACCAATTCTCATTCTAAAACTGATCCTGCCATAAAAGCTGCTTACTCAAATGCAATTTCCCAATATAACAGCATTTACTGTTTTGTTAGTAAATGCTAACAGTCTGGCCTGCGTGCAGGCTGTGCAGCCATATTACGAATTCTAATCAACAGCTTGGGACTCGGATACACAATAGCTACCTGCACATGTACTCTTAGCTTTTGGATATAGACTAAACCAAAGTACCTTGTATTTGCCATGGATGTGAACACTCACACATAGGCAGCCACTCTTGCACAAAGGCACTTGTTAAGCCACCAAACCTTTATCAGCAGCAAGAATAATATTCCTTTTTTCTTCCTTCTTAACATGACATCAAGCAGGTGTTCACAATACAATTTCTCATATTCCAGCTTAAAAAAAAGGCAAACACAGAATCACAAGTTCACCAGACTTTTACTCTTTAATTGCAAAGTAACTTGTAATTTTAGTACTAAAGGGGAAATGACAGTGTCTTGGAAAAACAGCTTCAACCCGATGGTATCAGAAAAGGTATCCTTACTGCTGGCACCAAAGACCTCGTTAAACATCACAAGACAAAAGCTTCCCTTTGGATGCAGATAATGGACCTCGATTTTAGATCACTAAAATATACAAATTACCAATTCTGAGCACTGTCAACAATTAAGCAGCACTTTCATCAAGCACAGCTAGGACTTGGTCCACAACCACAACTACCTCATAAAAAAGAACACTTGGGAAACCTCAGCACGAGTACTACAATGGAATGAAATAATTACCTATTGCAAATGTCCACAAGTATTAGCAAGCACTTAATAGAAAGATATAAGAAATAGTATCTGCAAATGTTTGCATTGGCTAGGAGACAATAGATACTTTCAATTCAGCTTTGCTTACCTATATAAAAACTCTCTAAAGCAATATTTAAAGCAGCATTATGTAACATACTTTTTAGACTTAATTTAGGTTGAGGCATGACACCGGCAGACAGATCCAGTCACTGAAATAATGTAACAAGATTACAGCTCCCCTAACATTAGGCTCAAAACTACATCCTCATTAAGGGTTTGTAGAGGATACTAAAAAGCAATTATTTTTGTAAATCTTTTAGAAACAAAACTGCAATTATAAAGGAAGATGTGTACAGCAAGTTTAAACTATAAAATACATCAAAGAATACAAGTTACAGATCTCACAAGAAAGCCTAGTCATCAAGATTCTTTAATATTAGATCATGAAACTTACATCATCATCTAAAACTCATCCAGTAAAATCTACCTTGGGAAGATGCAAAACAAAGCTTTGTGGGAAAGGGAAGAAGAACACTGAGCGCATTTTCATTTGATCAACCAGGGGAGAGCAAATAATAACCCCACCTACCCTTACATCTGCATACATGATCGTTCAATTTCAGCCACATTTACACCATGCTACGAAGCAGGCAAAATCCCAGAACAAGGATGACCGAAAAAGCCCCCAGGAATGCAATCTGGATCTCCCAGAGTAGCTCAAAGAAATCAAGACAGCTGTGTTAGTGCAGTGTTTTTACCAAACTAACACCTCTCAAATCCATTTCTGGAATGTGGGGTCAGATTAAGTCAACCTTCAGCTGAAACGCAGGTAGATCTATATTAAATTTCTCAGAGGCAATGTTCCGCAATAGGATGTATGTATAACCTGTACTGACTTCAGCAGGTGGTGGAGTGATGTGGAGTGATTGTACACAGATTCCAAAACAGAAAACAAGTTTTGAAAGTTGTCAGTGCATGTCAATACAAGGCATTTGTTCAAGTACAAAAAACACCAAACATTTTCCCTTCTGTTTATCTGAAAGTTAAAAACTATCAAAACACAGCAGACAGTTTTAATTTTCTAATTACCAGTCAAGATTCATAAACTTAACTAAAAATCAGGATGAAGCCATGGTAAAGAGCCTTCAAAGCGACTCAGAATACCCACATGTATTTCTATATTAACATAATAGCAGTCTATCAGTTCCTCCTTTAATTACACAGGAAAGTCTCTGTCCACAGACCAGGTCACTGGCTTCTAGTCACAAACAATATTTATATACCTACCAAAAGCCCTGCTTAAACAGCACAGCTGTAGCTTTATCTAATGTCAACTAGCTACACAGATTTCAAAAACAGATATGCCCTTCCCAAGATGATTTGTATTCTTGCCTTTCTCCTACAAACTCTGGAATATGCAGTCTAGGAAAAGTTCTCAAAGAGGAAGATTAAAAAAAAAAACTAGTTTCCCCTTTGGGTTTTTAAAAAGGAAGTGGTAGTTGAGAGGTGTAAGTGAAAGCATTGTATTATTTCCACCCCTATGGAACTAGGGGTAGAACTAGGAACATTATCGTGTCTTTCATCTAGTACTTCTTTTCCTTCAAGTAAATTTTAAAAGAATTGGTAGCTGGCATATTTTGGTGGGAATTTTAAGTTACACTATAAAGGTAGTACTCCAGGTATTTCATAATACTAGATTTTTATATATTAATATACACACACACACTGAAAGTTCTGGCTCCTCAGAACATACGTAACTTAAGACAACAGCAATATAAGGCAGCCTACCTAGCAAATGTGCCTGACCCTGTCCTGAAAAACTTATTTTGCTGTTGTTGTTAAGGATTAATTCTGTACCCAAAATTCTATCTCAAGTCCACAAGCAAACTAATTAGTCCTACTGTGGAGCTGAGGATTGGGCTAGATGACTTCCAGAGGCCCCTACCAACCTAACTTATTCTGTGACAATATATCCATACCATACAATTTGGCAGCCCATGTTCATAGCCCATTCTAACTTCCTTCAAAGTAGATACCACCCTAACTATACATAATGACTTAGAGCTCTGCAGTCTGTAGAAACAAAAGATATTTCATTAAACGTATAGCTTCTCCCTTAATAATATATAATATATTGACTCCACATAGCCTTAAAAATCCTGACATTTAGCAAAAGGAATCCCTGTAATGATAGCAAGAAAATAACAAGGGGTTGCAATTACCTATCAAGATCAAAGATTAGAAAGAGTAGTTTGTCTGCAGAATGAATTATTTCACATCCAAATATAAAAAATTGTGTTGTTTTTTCCCTGCAAGCAAAATTAAAAATGTTAAGAATTACAAATAATTCATTGTGCCTCCTGAAAGCTTTCAGATTCTTCAAGCACCTGGAAATGGTAAATCTAAGTATAGAAAACAGCAATGCTAGAATAAAATTGCAAGTGATAATACAACCAAAATTGATTTGCAATGCTATTGCCTGTAAGTTCATTCAACCATCACAGCCAACTACCAGACAAGGAGAGAGCAGCCAATTAATTGTGCCAGAAATTACTGGGAAAGGTCATCAGAAATTTAAAAGGCAAACAGGCTAAAAGCCCAGCTTTGCAAAACCAGGAGATCTGGCTTCTACCCTACATAGTTAAGTATCACAATTCAAGAAAAGCAATTCAGTAACAGAAAACAAGACAAAGTCATCAAAATCTGCTTTTTTTGAGGAGGGAGGAGGGTGTTAAACAAACAAACAAAAACCTTTTACAGAGCATTAATATTGCATCATCGAAAAGACATCAGAGTTTTAGAAAATCTATGTGTAAACTTAATCTTGCTCAACATCCAGAAAAGGAACAAATCTGAAAAAGTGCCAGTTAGGAATATAAAATGCCGTATCAGGCAAGACCGATGGCATATGCAAATAGCAGCAGCCAGTACCAAATGTCTTCAAAAGAACGTGCTGTACAAATATCTATTTGACCCATTACAAAGGTTTTCTTCTTTGATTTAAAACATAAGCATTTCTATTCCTTCCTTTAAGACGGTTACTAATCAATACACAAACATCCACAACTTTTTTATCTTAAGCTCTTGCATTAATTTTATTTTTATGGAAGAGATATTACAACTGTAATTATGAGAATATACAGAAATGAACCATTAACTAGTGTATAACTTAGCTTTGCAAAAATACTGTAACTTCCTCATGCCCTTAACTACCCTTGACTACTCCCAGTACTTTTTACATTTACTTTTCACGTTTTGCACATGTAGTACCACTGCTACGGTTTACTGTGCTTTACCACTCAACTACAGTGTTAATTCAGGATTTTGGACTTTCTATCATAAGGCTGCTGGAAGTTCATCATTATTTTCAAGACTGAAATAAACTAAGATATTGCTCAATCACATACATGAGCGTCTGGCGCAACATAACACAAAAATTGTATCTGATCGAGCGTCTGGCTCCAGCACAATTATTTTCCTTTTCAAAAAGGAAACTGTTCTGAGTCTCTGGCAGACATCTTGCAGAGGCTTAAGATAGTGCAGTCCACACCACCTTTGTGCCTGACGTTCCCACTCCTAAACCAGACTGAAAAAAAGGCTTGCCTATACATGACAGAAACCTGACAATACTGCAAGCCTTCTTCCATCAATTCCGCTACACAAAGAAATATTTCTGGAAAGACAGACAAGTTGGGAACACCACTGCATTGCCACAGCAAGACTTAACTGAACTTGGAGTTCTTAGATAATCCAAACTCAGCAAGTTAGTAACATCAACAGGAAGCAATTATTGATGTGACTCAATAAAATAATAATAATAATAATAATAATAATAATCCAGAGACAACAAAGAATCATATAATTTAGTAGCAACAGCCTATAAAATTGCCAGCTTTAGGGATGGAGACAGCACCCTTCCCTTCCTTTCACTTGCCAGGTTGGTCTGTAAACAATGAAGTTCACTAGTGTCGCTTTACATTATCTATTAAAAGAAATGACAAACAAAAAACAAAATGCAATAAATCAGCTGAAGTATTTGTCTACACATTTTGCAAAGTTTTAGCCAGAACAGACTGAAATCAACTCAAAGCAGCACACTGACACAGCTAAACACTACTAACCAACACGGCTCTTTAAAGGATACATAAATTCATTTACTTTCATTAGATAATGAAGCAACCACAACTGTTCAAACTCATTACGAAAAATGAGAGGGCAAAGCCAAATCAAAAGTATTTATCCAGTGTACTGTAAATCCATCTGCTAAAGATCAATGGATTGCTGCAAATAACGTGTGAAAGTTTTACAAAGAAAAAGTTTAAAAGATTTTACAAAACAGAAGTGTATTGGGAGCAAAGTTTTACATCTCTAAGCATGGGACCAGGAGCAAACCCAAACCATGCCATCAGAGGCCTAAGGAAAACACATTTACTGGCCTTCATTACTGCTAAGTAGCATAATTCATTTGAGGTTTGTAAAAATTCATTTCAAATACAAAAGGGATTTTTGTTTGTTTTTAAAACCTAATCAATGTGTTGGCGTTCCTGGCTCAGTACAGATGCATCATGACTGCAGTGGATCAGCTCCAAGAATTACAGTATTAGCTCTGCAGCAGCGGCTCTAGATGGTATCGCTGCAGGGAAATCCTTATCGGCAGTAACTCACCTCTATTATAAATGGCCGGCCGACCTTTTATGCTGGGTTCTAACAGAAGCATTTTGGTGAAGTCTGCCGAAACCAAGAACTCCCTAGTCCCCACTACTTATGATTATACCAGCAAAAAATCGGATAGTTCATTTAGGGTGAGAAGCACTTACATAAAAATATTAACACGTATCTGTAAGGGCTGGCTGATCTCACCCTCTTACTAAAAGCATCTAAGCGCTGAAATTTCACCTCGGTGCATTATGGAAGATCCCAGGTCAGTCTCCCAGGCCACTTGGAATAAACAATCAATGTCTGGGAGATAAAGTGTCTCTTCAACAGACGCTGCAGACTGTAAGCATAGAGCAACATTGGAAATACTGAAAGTACTGTTCAGCTCTCAAAGACAACAATTGTAACAAAGATGAAAAGAGGTATTAGAGGAAAAATAAACATCACACATACTATCTATCCAAAGAAATGCTACTCATACATGAGAAATTAAACACCTCTTACACAGATCACCCACACGCAGCCCAGAGTATCATACAGGTATCTCTCTACATGAGGCAGCAGAAATAACCTCTCATGAAAATCCTGCAGCCCCAAATACCATTTTTCATATCCCACTAAGTTTTGTGAAACACATTTACTCAAACACTTGTGAACAAACACGATGTCCAGGGAAGGCATCCTATACTTCCTGAATCTTGCCAAAATCTTGACCTCCATACAACGTAATGTGCAACATTATTTGAACAACATAATTCCTTTTTACAATTTTTTCTTTTCTTTCACAGTCAATATACTTTTATCCCTTGTACAACATAGCAAGAAAAGAAGAGCAGTTAATCTTCCGACTCCTGTTTACCAACGCATGTCTTGTATTGGTGGTCCAAACTGGATCCAGTATCCTAGACATGCCATAAAGTGTTGAGGGGGATCATAGCTGGCTGTGCTCCTGTTATTACAGCCCAACATGTTCTCAGCCTTTTTTGCTACTTAGGCACAATACTGGATCCTGTTCAGCCTGCTGGGTCCACCAGGACCTACCCAAGTCCTCTCCAGCAGAGCTGCTCCTGCAGTCAGTCCCCGGCCAGTAGAGCTGCAAGGGCTTCTTCCTTCCCAAGCGCAGGACTTCACATTTCTTTGTTCGGGGTCCTGAGGTTCCTGCCTGCCCATTCACTCCACAAGGCGACGTCCCTCTGGATGGCAGCCCTGCCCTCGAGCATATCACCTTACTGCCCCCCAGTACCTCCTTCAGGTCATTGACAAAGATGTTAAATATGAGAGGCCACAGTACAGACTCCTGTAGTATTCTGCTCGTTACCAACATTCAGGTAGAGTGCCCCCTATTAACCACTACTCCCTGAGTTTGAGCATTGAACTTTTTTTTGTTTTTAAATCATTTAGTTGTTTACCCATCCACACCGTAATGCCCTGCCTCAGATGGAAGACTACCGTGGAAAACACTGTCAAAAGCCCTGCTGAAGACAAGGTTAAGAGTGTGTGCTGCCCCCCTGCACACAAATGTAGCGAATTATTCATACAAGGCAATCACACTCACCAGAGATGATTTATCCCTGCTAAATCCATGCTGACTGTTACCAAATCACCTCCTTCACGTGTCCAGAAATGTGTTCCAAAACTTGTTCCAAGATTTTCCCAAGGACCAGCACAAAGCTGACCAGCCTGCAGTTCCCTGGCTGTATCCTTGGGGTTGTTGTTTTTGTTGTTTTGTTTGAAGAGGGTGCTCCCTGCAGGGAACATTCTTTAACATTCTTTTATCCCACATAATTTAAGGCTAGAAGCCATGAAGTACAGCCTTAATAAACTTCATCTGCTATCATGTTGACTATTTGGCTTTTAATCTACTAATTAGCATTTCTGTAACCAAGATAACATGAGCCTGTTCAACTCAATTCATACCCACGCTGAATTAAAGGAAAAACAGTAGTATTAACTGCCATCCTAACATGGAAACTTGTGCCCACAGTTTTTTTCAGTTGTTAAAAATGACCAGTAATTTGTAGTCCTTTTGGTCTAAGACAATACTTTATTTCTCACACAGCTGAATTCTCTGTTATAAAAGACACTCACAACAATCTACCTCAGGCACTGGATTAACTCCGAGAAATTCTGTTTTGAAAGTCTGAATATCTGCTGGAAACTTCAGACTTGTACCAAAAGCTTCTATCGCATCTGCCAGAAGCATTTCAGCCTGGGAGAAGTCACATAAAAATTATCGAGGCTTTTCAACTTGCTTATTTTAAAAAAAAACAACAACTCAGGTTTAAGACTTTTCCAATTAAGCAGCTTTTACAGAGTTTCTGCCCATTTGCAGTGATAGAAGCTGAACAACCATATTTAGATTTTCTGAAGTATAGCACACTTTCTTTTGCTTTGATTCACACTTTTTGGAACACTCCTTGCTTAGCACAACATCCACTTCCTACATATCTAGTGACTCACTTTTACAGGCCTCTCTTAAAAAGATTCATTTGTAATTACCTTCCCCACCCAAAAAAAATCAAAATCAATTCTAAGCATAAGCTTCTAATGTTACTGGCATATGAAAAATCGACAAGCAAAAGGAGACATTACACTGTTCCTATAAACACAAGCAAAAGGAGACATTGCATTGTTTTTCTATAAATATTCTACTAAGCACAGAAAAAAACTGAGCGCAGGTTCCCCTCCACTGCTTCCACCTTTACCTTACACATTTTCATGTTTACATGCGGTGTTCCAAAACATTTTAAAAAAGAAATGTAACTTTAAATATCTGCTTTTAATTGCTATTTACTTGTGATCTTGAAGGCTCATCCCACTTTTATCATTAATAATGCTGGTGTTACGTAGACATTATCTCCTTTGGGCAGGTAGCTTTTTCCATGCATAGCTAAAGTGCCTTTATATAAACATTCACAAGTCTAACCCAAAGTAACATATCATCTTCAACTCGGTGTATTTATGTGATTCACTTCAGCTTAAGCCTACCCCTGGCTCAAAAAATTTGTTTACTAGTTCCCTAGCCAATATTTACTGATGCTCGCTCTCCCCACTTTCCACCCTTCCCTACAGATTATGCTGATGCAGTTGTTTACAGGCTACGTAGCAAACGGGATCACTCACATGATTCACTAAAACAAAAACAAACAAAACTTCAAACCCTCAGGAAAAAAAAACAAAAAAAGAATTAGAGTACAACTGAAAGACAGCTCAAGAGGCAGCAAAGAGCATGGAGTGGGGATACCAGAAACTGGTATTGATAAGCTGTGTACTTGTATGGCAAAGCATAGCCCCAGATGATTCATGAACTATTCTGAATTACTCAAAAATTCCTCTTTTTTACTAGGTTAACATTTCAAGGTCCTTTATTGTTCATAAAAGGCAGAATTGGGAAAAATCCTATACATAAGTTTCTAAGAAATGTTTACAAATACTGTGGCAAACATAATTTATGCAGGTTTAAATATATGTCACTGATAGGATAATGACATATTCCTAAATGAGATGTACTTATTTGAAGTTCTGTAAACAATGATAATAAACATTCTCGCATGCAAATATTCTGGCATAATTTTAGGTTTTTGTTTGTTCTTTTAAAACACCACAACATTTTTTGAAGTCATTTTTGGAATTCAACATTAAGACTATTTACCAACAGCTCTTCTACCTGCCTTTTCCCAACGTTTTATATCTATTATCTCTTATGATGCATTTACCCCTCTCCTCCAACAATCAGTCTTCTCAAAATTTAACGTTCAGATACCCAGCCAGATCCGAAAATCAGGTGATATTGCCATGAAACAAACACAATCCAAAATTCGACATGCTGCTTTATCAACACTTTATACTTTTTACAGTACTACATGTAAAATTTCCAGTAATGTAAATGCCTCACCTGAAACACACTCTTTATTTAGTTGATCACTGTGGCTACTGATCCAGATACTCATGTGGGCATTTTCATCAAGACCCCCATCAACTCCTCACATGACAGTATTTCAAGAGCTATCACATGTTACTGTCTTATTTACTACTACCGAGTTGCTATTTTAGATTAGCTAGATAAAGGGAATAAGCATATCGTTTTTTGACATGTATTAGAAAAGCCAAAGCTAAGTAAATATTTAAAAACAGAACTAAAAAACAGTTGACTCTTAAGCTCTTCTATTAGCAGACTTGCTCAACACCCAGTGCTTTGTCAAATTAAACCATCTTTAATATGGCTAGATTATTTATAGCTATCACATAGCACATGAGGGTCTTAAAATGTTTATAAATCACGCAAAATGTTGATAAAAAGCCGTATGTACAATACTTTCAAATTTAAAAAAAGTACAATAAATTGGAACATTTTACTTTGTTGAGTCAAAGGTTCAAAACTAAGCTTAAACTAAAAATAGCATTACTTCATGCACTTCAGTTTTCTTAAGTGTCCAAGACTGCACATCGTATACACTACAGAGCCAAAACAACATTTTTAATGAAACACGCAGATAGCACTTTGCACAATTACGTGCAAGTAACTTGAAAGCCATGCCATAACCCAGCCTTAAGAAATAAAATGCTCGTCTTGTCCCATCATGCCCAAGCATTGCATAACATAGGATAGTTAACAATGGAAGGTTTAAGAACTTTGACTGCGTTGTACTATTCTTCATGCTGTGTCATACTACTAAAAAATACTGCATTAATTACAGGCCATATTATTCTTAAAATCGAGAGCTACACTGACCACATTTCACAGAAGGGTATGCAGGGAAGCTTAAAAAAGAGCTAATTTAAAGCAGATGAAGTTCTAGGGTGTAACATCAATACATTTTAAAAAATATAGTGCTGAGCAACTGGAATCTGCAGTTTGTTCATTTCTTGTTGGAAATTTAAAATTAACTTGACAGTCATTAAGCAAAATGGCTTTACTTGTCCCAGTTCAATCCCTAGTGGACAAAACATGCACTACAAAGCCCCTAAATTTCACTTAACAAGATATCTACTGTCTTTTTCAGACAAACAGCAATAGGTTAATAAAACACAGGATATATTTTAATACCATTTTCACTATCAATGAGAAAATATCTTGTATGCCATTTGTTACATGCCTGCCATCAGTAACAAGCCGCCTATCAGACCCAAACAAAACACTCTATATAAAATTTCAAAAGGACAAATAGAGAGTGCCACGCAAACCTGGCATTTTTTAAAACCAGCTTTTTGATGCCTCCTCACAGTGAGATTTATTTACATGCTCAGATAATAATGTCTCAGCATTTGAAAAAAATACTGTTACATCACTTCCTTCCTACAATCCTATGCTTTCAGATTTATAATTATTACTCACCTCAAAATCACCTATTCCCAGCAATGAACAATATGCATGCAAATTTTTCAGCACTTATCTTCAACTGTTTGCATTATGTACTTTTAACAACAGTTGAAGTTTCTGCTCGGTAAGAAATTGTCAACTTACCTGAAAATTAATCATTTTAACTATAACACAAATCTTACTCCTTCCACATGTAACCATATTTATTACGGTGAAACTAAAGTGATTGCAATATACAGGGACTTGTTAAAATATGCGTGAAGTTCACAATTTTTAAATAAAGAAAACAAACCACCTTACCTTGCCTGTCTTGTGATCAAACCAGACAAGAGCATGGTTCCTGGACAGCACCTTACAGTCAAAAGTTGCATTATTCTGAGCTGGCCGGCAGCGAGCCACCGAGCGGCCGATCTTGACAGGCTCGTCCAGGTAGACATGACGCTCCTGAAACGGATGAGAGTTCGGGCGGCAAGTGAAGATGGCCAAGGCTGAAGGCATCGAGGACAGATTGGGGTTGCCACACCAACCAGAGATGAAGAGAACCTCTTCTGATGCAGACTGTCCTCCACAATTTTTAAGCCAAACCTCCACAGCAACTTTACATTAAAGCACGACAAACATTATCGTATATTGGAGGCCTAACAACTCATTGTTTCAGTGTGTAAACTAATTCTGGCAATAATCCAGTGAAAAAGCCCCATTATGTCTTTTAACAACATCAGCAGTGACCCAGAAAAAGTCTAAAATGTACAACTTTCAATCCATCCTCCTCTGGAAGAATAGGAACAAGCATCTGATTCCTTCAGAGAGAAGCAAAGGCTCCTTGAAAGAAGGATAGAACGTCTTAAATCCAAGTAGATGAGTCATACAAATACTTTTGTTTGGGACCTCAACTGCCTTCTTTTTTTCCCCCTTCCGTAAACAACACTGACCAAAACTCTGACCAACGTAACATGGAAGCAAAGAAAGGTTTAGGGAAGGGGGAAAAGGATCAACGTCCTCTCTCAAAGCACACAGATTAGGAGCTGGAAGGTGAATACGAAGCCCTCGCTCCACAACAGGGATCTAGTCGTTTCACAGGGCAATCCGCATTTCATCATCTTCGTGTATCAAAACAAAGCAGAAGAGGTGGTCCGCAATTTAGGATGGGGAGTAGGGGAGCTATACTGTTTTCCTCCCCTACCCCAGATAAAGCTGAACCGGTCTACAGCCTCACGCAGCCGCTCTGATAAGGAACTTGATAAGGCATGGAGAGGGCTTCAAACTCTCCTCCTCTCGGGGACAAGCCAACGCGTGGGAAGGGTCCGTCGGGGCCGGCCTACGAGGCGCGCTGACAGGTTGCTCCCCGGCGGCGCCGGGCGCGGGGCAGGCTCTCTCCGCGGCGGCTCTCCCGGCGGCGGGCGGGGGCGCGGGGCCGGCGGAGGCGGGAGGC
>VXAA01003750.1:1158892-1178584 GCA_013399115.1 Anseranas semipalmata | reverse complement strand
GGCGTTTGTGAGGGAAATGTGATTGTGCAAAATCACACAGCGCCACTGAGGGGAGGTCTGGGGCGGCGTGCGGCCCCGCGCGGGGGAGCCGAGGCGGCGCCCCGGCTGTCACGGTGTGTGAGGCGAGGTTTTGGGGCTGTCACCGCGGCGTGCCCTCCGCGGCGGCTCGCGTCCTGGGCCAGCATCCGTGCAAATACGCGGTCAGCTTTTCTGTGCGAGTGGTGTTAGTTGCCGCGGCGTCCAGATGGTAAAGAAGTTGAGGGACCGTAATAACAGCTGGAATACGAGTAGTCTGCATAATTCGCAGTTTTTCCCAGATCCCTGAGGGATGCAAATAAGTTCTCTAAACGTTTGAAGTATGTGCCTTGCGCTATTAAATGAACGTCAAACTGTGAGCGTGAGACAGCGGCACTGCCCCCGGCTGCAGTTGTTTGACTCCCTGCTGCTGTTTGCCGTTTCATACAGCAGGCAGACATCTGTGAGACTGCATACTGAACTGGGCTGAAAAAACAAACTAAAAGAATACTTTCATTTGGATCGGTTTCACATCCTGTTCCACCATGTTCATCATATGACTGTGCGACAAACACAGTTGGTCTGTAGGGAAAAGCATCCTTTCTCTGTTTGTTGCTGTTGTTAAAGTGCCGTTAGAAAAGTACATGGCAGACTGGCCTAAAATTCAACAAAACTAGCTATTACACTGTGTAAAATACATAATTGATACACACTGTTGTTTGTAAGAGAAATGCAAATAATAAATGGGCATACTGTGGTACTTATCTGAGTTATATTCACCTATTATTATAAGGTGTTGCTAGCAATAAGGACAAGTATTACTTTATAACCTGTGACTTAAGCAGGTAATGTTCTCGGTGGGTGAGGGAAGCACAGAGTAGCCCCCGTCCTGTCAGCAAACAACTCAAACTGGTCACGGTCCCATTCATTTTAGTTGAATGCACGTGTAAAATGAAACTCAAAATGTATACAGAACTGAGGCCTGAGTTTTTTCAGTTATTTTGCTGCAGGATGAATAATTAGTTTTTAGTTTCAATTGGAATCATTAACAATTAGGTTACTTAACATTACAGACTATTAAGACATGGAAATGCAAAGCAAACACTTGCATTGTTTCAAACCCACACCAAAGAAGATGTTTTATTTCTTTCTTGGAAACTCCTTAGACAGAAGCAGCTCCTTGCCCAAGTCTGCAATTCTAGGAAAAAGTTCTGATGACTATTTGGAGGGGGGGTGATTCCCAAGTAGGTACAAAATTATATTTCCTCCAATAATCACACTTCTCAAGTTACTTTCCTTTCACTTATAAGAACATGCACTTAAATTTATAATAAAGTTGGAATTTATGACACTGGTTCTGCTGTAACACTGGAATCCATTTTTTCAGAAAATTAGCCTTTTAGGCTTTTTTTTCTTTCTTGCCCTGCTAGTTAGTTTATTAATTCAGGTGGGAAAGGAAAATGTGTGTAAAGGACACGTGGATTATGGAGGGAAACGTTTGGAAACTACGGACTGATGGTCTCCCATAATTCTGCTTCTTTTTATCCACCTTGCAATCTGTCCTTGATTTTGTGCTTTTGATAGGCAGCTTCTTTCCAACACCTTCTGGCATAGCAATAGCTTACAGGAGCGGTGTTCACACTCCTTTCTATTTGGATTTCTTCAGTAAGGTCATTCAAAATATCGTGAATTTTTTTTAAAACTTCACCTGTGCTGTGCTTGCTTTCATTATCTCTGCATTGTTCTGACATGGCCGTCCATGCAGGTCAGAAAGGCTGAGGAGATGTGACAGGATGGAGATAAACAGTTGCTCCTGGTTTTACTCATCTCCATTTGACTGCTGGGAAGACAGTGGCTAGTGAGCAGAAGGAACATGAATTCAAGTCAGGTCTATAGTCTTAATTATCTGATTAGATGCAGATCATTCCAGCATCATTCAACTGCTGAAGGAGTTCTGATCAAGTGTGTTACTTATGATAAGTTGGTTACATCATCACCTTAGTATAGAAGAATGTTTAAGAGCTTCAAAAACGTGATAATAGGAATTGCAGTGTACTACATGCAGTATGCACGTGTTCTACCCCTATGGCTACTTGTAGCTTTTAGTTGTACTGGTAGGGAGTTGTGTGTCTGGAGGTCATTGGATAGGAGGAGACTGAGGAAAAAAGAAATGAACTGGGGACTTTAATGGCCAGGGGATGGCAAGCTGCTGAGTTGGAGACCTGCCAGTGGATGTATTTGTTGTTTTCTGTAGATTAGAATAATGTTAAATTATCAGCAGATACGTTTACTTAACAATTTGTAGAAAACAAGATTAAATGAGATAATTGAATACGACCAACATGTGTTAGTGGTATGCTAATATGAAAAGACTCTGTTACTGTTCTTGCATTGAACTTCTGTTCTTACAGGGGTTCTCATCTGTGGAAGCCCTGAAACCTTCTTAGAAACATGATCTTTGAATTTATGTTGGATTTTCTTTGCTTACAAGTTAGCCACCCATTTTAGTAGGTTTGTTGGTTTTTTTTTTTTTAGTAACTTTAGTTGAAATTCAAACATCTCAGTTGTTTTTTACCTTTCCTGTATGTTCTTTTCTTACTTATTGGCATAATCACCAATTGTGTACATCCATTTTCTTTTAAATGATGCTTCCATGTCTTACATTGTGTTGCATTGTTTTTGATTTATGCATTGTAAACAATACTAAATAAATGTATTTTTTTTCTGTCAGCACAAGTGGCTTTTTGAGTTTACTCCTTGAGCTTTCTCAGTTCCCAGCTCTCACATGGGGCCAGTGTTCATCCTTCAACAGTTAGTATTAGTGTAGAAGGTGTTCTGTGATTGAATTTGGATCAGTGCAACAGGTTTCAGATAGTAAAACGTTACGGGCTTTCTATGGAATCATTTGCTGCATCTCATAGGTACAAGTTAAATACAAAGGATGTAATCTAGCTCTTCCTTAAGACCAGTTGCGCTAAAATGTTAAATACTCTGAATTTTTGAGTGTACCTGTATGGTCCCCAACAGGCACCCAGAACACCATGTAAAGATATTCATCTTTACTCTCAAAGATCGTTAGCCTAAAAGCATATGAGAAGTAAGAACGGACACATAGTATTAATATCTTATCACTGAAAATAGCCTAAAGCTTGCAAGTATTTGAGGGTTGTATTGTAAAAATATTTGAGAAACTTTTTGCTTATATCCACTTTATTTTCAAATAAAATACTACTTTTTTCCTGTAGGTAATATATCCTCCACATTCAAAACTCACAGATAAAGAGGTAAGTCATGGTTGCTGTGTAAGTATATCATTTGTTTTTAGTTCAGTAATTTCGCAAAATATAACTGCTCTCTTTCTTTTTCCTGCTCTTTAGAAAACCAGTATTTGCTATTTGTCTTTTCCAGATTCCAACTCAGGTAAGTGCTTCTTTTACTCTGTAGTCATCTGTTGCTATGTTAAAAAAGAATTTTACGGTAAATATTGGTGGGCTTAGATTAAATGTGCAAATCTTAATATTACAATAAAGAAAGATTCCAATTAAGGTTAAATATAAAACTATAATTGTCTGTATTGCAGTAAGATCTGAGAACTCTTTATTTAGTGTAAGTGAAATACTGGGAATGCAAGTATGTAACACCTTCCAGGTGACATGCATGTAGAAGTTTTAAAATATTTGCTGGTAAAGAATGAATGTCTTAATATCCTCTTTAAACACAATAATAATATTGTCATTGAAGAGAAAAGTGTAGGCACAGAGTTTGGACCAGATGGATGGGATTTGGGACCCTCTTCTTGTAAAGGAGTAAATGTATATTTTCTAAATTCATAACAGTGAAATGGACTTTTAAATTCAAAAGCATTTAGTAAGAACAGTCCTGAAGGAAAAACTTGCATTATCTTAAATGTTCCCTATTCTTTGCTTTTGTTTCTGTGTGTGGTCCTGCTTGCTGAATTCTTCATTCATCTAAACTTTTCCTGTTCTGCTGCCAAAGAGGAATTAGAGGCATGTGGCTGCTGACTTAGACTACCTGCAAAAAGAGATAGCGAAAGTACAGACACTTCTTTTTGCATTTATTTCTTTACAAAAATCAAAACTTGTGGTAACAGATTTGACCCTGTACTGGTCTTACTCTTTCTTTTTGGTTGTTCTGCAGCATAACTCTGATATGAAATGATGCAGATGGATGCTTTTAATACATATGAGAGCACTCCGGCATACATAATTAAAAAAAAAAAAATGCCTTGGCTATTTTTCACCTTTGTCTTAATGTCATTAAAATTAAGACACTTTCTCTGTACTTGACATCCTATGTGTAAATAGAGGAAAAGCTTCTATTACTGAAAGAGAAGATGAGTTAATTCTGTCGTCTTATTACTGTCATTTTTAATGGTTATAAATTTGTCCAACCTTTGAAAGGTATTGAAAGTACAAAATAATGCATTAGAAGGTAAAGCTGATTTTTTTTTTTTTCAAGTAAGAGTGGTAGTAAAGTTATTTTAGGCAGAATAGTAGGTATATGTCAAGGGTTTCCTTTCAACAGGATAAAAGCCCACCTTTTTCTTTTTATAGTGTGGCTACCTGCAGGTTCTTGATCATTCCTGATTCTTGGTAGGCTGAAGTTTCAAATGGTGTAGAGGGATAACCTGCATAAAACCTGTGTTCTAAAAATAAGCTGGAAGTGTATGCTATCCTTTCTGAGTTATTTTTCATCATACGCTGTAACATAAAAAGAAAAGCTTTGTGTAATATAGCAGTAAAGGAAGTTATTAGCTTGCAGCTAAATTGGAGGTCAGTCCTTCCTAGGTTTTCGTGGCTTAAAAGTGCATAAAGGGCCTGGGAGGGGTTGCTTTGGTTTTTGTTTTTATTTGTGTGGAGAATCTGACAGATCACTTCATCTTTATTTTTATATATATACATATATAGATAGATAGATAGATATTTATATATAGATATCTATGAATAGAAGTCATTCTAAGACTCTTAGTGGCTTTGAATTTAGAAAAAAATTGATTTAATCAGGCACTAGGTCATAACACTTGTATTTTTGAGTGAAATTACATGATACAGTTATCTTTAAAACAATATTTTTGTCTCTTCTGCATGGGTAGTAGAGGAAAGAACATCCATTTACCAATCTTTTCGAATTCTACATACACGAGGAACTTCTTAAATAAGAATCCATCGTATTTTGAATGATATTTCAGGATATTAATGAATAAGGGTAATTTACTTTTAGGTCCTCTGTATAGCTTTTTATAATAGCTGGTTTTGCTCTCAATGAAGGGAACTAGCTATGAAAACATGGAGTAACTATTTAGTGCTTTGTTATTGGCATGTATGATGATTGGGTCCATGTTCTAAGCACTTGCTTTAGCTGCCTGTTTGAATTGGACGATTATCCCATGGTACAGCGTTGTGGTATTTTTGGTTTTGTCTTGGTGCATTGTGGGTTTCCTGCTGCAGCTACAAGGGATTTTAAGACTCAGACCTGAATGCTCTGAACATGCCATTATTAATCTATGCTGCCAGTTGCACAGCCACATGAATTTGGCTGAGGATTTGGGCTACCTGTGGTTGCTGTAGCAGTAAGTATGTGGACGAAGGAGAAGTAAAAAAGATGAAATTGAGCTTTTAAGTCTGAAGAATGGTTATCTGGAGTGTGGAGCGTTGCCTCATTGTTTAGTCAATTAGCACTGGCTAATATAAGACAGGACAGCTGTGAAGAATTCAGGTGATTGATAGTGACTTCCTGATTTTTCTTTTCCTGTAGATCTTGACAAATTTTGTGTAAAAGCTGTAAGAGCAAAACAGTAATAAAGAAGTTACATTCAGAATGGAGAAGCAAGTGTCCTTTATTATCTGGAAACATACTGCTATAGGAGTAGCTATAAGTTTAGTAGCAGATCTTTTTTATAGTCACTTACATGAAGGTTTACGTTGTTGGAGTGAAAATAGTCTGCTTACCATAGCTTGGCAATGCCTGGGAGGTTGTTTTTCAATTGATTGTTTTCTTGCTAATAACACTGCATTCCAAAGGGGCAATTTTTTTTAACAGGTTTGCTGCAATGCGTAATGCACTTGCGTGTTCTTAAGATTCTAGCTGAATGGCAGTCTGTTCAGCTTATATAGCTTCTACTTGAACTCCAGTTTTTTGGGTTTTTTTTTTTTTTTTTTTTTTTGTTTTTTTTNGTTTTTTTTTTTTGGAGCTTCCTCTGTTTCAACAGCAAGCAACATTTTTAATGGCAAGAACATAGCCACTGAGGGCATCAGTGATACAAGTTCTGATACTACAGTTCTCACGTTCTACCTGGAGACAGTTTCTTTGATATCCAATACAAACTTGACCCAAATTTATTTTCAGACTGCAAATAGTCAATATACTTAATTACATTTTCCTTTCAGAAATTTATTTCAATAGAAATGAAGGGAAACTTCACTCTTTGCGGATATTACTGGAAAGTCTGTTTTTGTCCTTTTCTGGAATTCCTCTGATGTGACTTTGTGTTAGTAGCAAATATTTATGTTAAAATATATGTATTATATTTAGATTTTGACAGCGTGTTCAGAATGTCTGACTTTCATTCAGTTTTACATAGTTAATTTTGCAACCCTCGAAGTTATTAACTTAGTCCTAGGCTTGCACATGGAGCTATAAGAGATCAGCATTATACACTCTTACAGTGCAACTTCTGTATTACCTTGGCCCAGCTTGGTATCAAAAAAAAAAAAGCTGTCATTCAACAGAGAAATGAAATTTGGTCAAGATGATCAGAACTGTACAGCCATACCAATAAAGTGTGTAATAACAGTAGGAGGACAGCTGTTGGTAGAGCTCTTCAGGGACATGAGTCTAAATCTTTAAAGCTAATAAACTCACTGTGAGGTAGAATTACTTTTCTTTTTCTTGTTGAAGGAAAGCTATTTATTGTTGCCACAGGTGCCAAATCATTCCCTTCAAAAAAAAAAAATTCTCTCTCTCTATATATTATATATATAAAAATAAATGGGCATAATAACAGTGCAAACTAATTGAACCAGGACTATTTTACCTCTTTCTGTAGACAAATCCTAATGTTTAAACAAATTCAGAATACTGTCATTTGTTGTTTATCTCTTCCCCCTATGTAGGTTGTCTTGGGGACACACAGTTTTGTTTTAGATTTCGACGGTCTCCTGGAAGGAAAGCTTCGTTGTGTTGTTTTCTGGACCAATTGGATAGAGATCTACCAGTTTACTTAAAGGTTGGAAATTAAAAAAAAAAAAAAGTTAATTTCTTCTGGATAATGTTAATTAATAGGTCTTAACACTTAGATTAATGCTTGAAAAACAAAAACTCTGAACTGGATGTCCTGAAAGATAAAGCTGAGTAGATGTTTTTTGAGTATGTCGTTATCATAATAATTAACCAACAATGAGTTCCATTAACTGTTTTGTAAGTGTTTGTGGATTTTGGACTGCAAGTAGTCAAATTGATTACCAGAGCTATTTGGTTACTGACTGGAAACCTGGAGATCAGACTGTAGGAACCCTTACCTTATTGGAAATCTGAAATGCTTTATAACTTTAACAAAACAAAACAATACCAAACAAACAAAAACAACAACCAAACAGGAAAAAAAAACAGCAACCAAACAACCAAAAAAAAAAAAAAAAAAACCAATCCACAAAGTTGAGAGGTCTCTCTCTGTTTATTCTCTTTGTGTTTTTGAAGATGGAGGAGTTACCTAAAAGAGGTAGTGGCCAAAAAGTGGTTCTTGGTATTTTAACTATGCTAGTGGGAGTTTGACTCTCAAATTCAACTTGAATCTGTTTATGTGGCACATAGTTGAATTCCTTGCACATAGTTGCACGTAGGAAGTATGAAGCTGATGTTTTGTTGTTGAAATGTGAGATCGTGCTTCCTTAATATTCCAAGGATCTTTTATAACACTAATACATTGAAAGACTAGTTTTTATCTTTTCAAGTCAGGGTTTCTTTAAGGTTTTTAACTGCTAAGATCTTTTTAGTGCAACTTGGCAAAATTTGAGTGTTGATTTCTCAGGGAACTAATTCTATTTTTGCTTTCACGATATTTCAGCAGAATGTGGATATAAAAATAGTAAAGCCAGAAAGCACAACAATTTCCACACACTGGTGCTTTTTCATTGAAGTACTTACAAAGATTTTAATGCCAATAAAGAGAGTACTCTTTTATTGTACCTAATCAACTTAAGAGCTTGCAAGTAAATAAGCTTTTAAAGTGCATATAGAATCCTTCAAAAAGACAGAATCAGGTTGATATATTGAATTCTTTTGGTTCTTTTGCAGAAAGATCCAGCATATTACTATGGCTATGTATATTTCAGACAAGTTCGAGACAAATCATTAAAAAGAGGCTATTTCCAGAAGGTAATTACAGCTATCCTAGGAAAATACAAATTTCAAAGTTAATTATTTTTCAGTGACCTTAAAGAAGCAGGAAGAATATCTTGCTTTCTTAACTAAACTCTTTGGTGATTTGTAGTAAACTGATCTAATTTTACATCAGCTTTGTTATGTTCCAGCTTCACTGTTGGAAGAAAACTTTATTTTATGTTAAAACAAAAACTTGGGAACTCTTGAGAGTTTTTTGTTTGTCAATTGCATGTGGTCAAATGTGTGGTTGTCTTGTATGTGTGGGGAAAAGTCACATTTGATGTTCTCTGAGGATAATCGGTAGAACTGCAATAGAAGGGGTTAACTTAAAAATGATATTTTTGTTTTGTAACTCTTTATTCCAGTCACTGGTCCTCATCAGCAAGCTGCCATATGTCCATCTCTTTCGCACTGTGCTTAAGCAAATAGCACCAGAATATTTCGAAAAAAGTGAAGCTTTCCTGGAAGCAGGTAATGCTACTGTTACTTAGTTCTGGAAGCGTTCCTAGAATATTGCATATCTGTTTTGGAAAAATAAGAAACTGTCACAATCGAGTTTGTGCACTTGTTTTTTTGCAGGGTAGAGGGCTGAAACTTCAGCAAACTGGCTTGATCTCTGATGAGATCGTTGAACAGAGCTAACCTGATTTTGGATCCTTTGTGGGATAGTTGAAGATCCCCACTGAAAAATGTCTAAGATTTTGTCATACATTTCAGGACTAGCTGTTCAGTTTAAGTAGCTGATGACAGCCTTTAATTTGTACTCTTCACAAATTGAGTCCTTTTGGGCATTCTGACAACTTTTGTTAAGTTTTGTACAGATGTCATCTTGCACTGGCAGGGGGAGGGTTTATTCTAACCAAATAGGAGAAGCAAAAGGGCAGCGCTGATAACAGGTGCCTCAGCCTGCCCCATACAAAATCAGTGTCTTTGTACTTTCACTGAGCAGCAATTTATGGAAACCATTCTTGCTGGAAGAATTGTTTTATTTTGTTTTTAATCACCTCTAGATAAGCAGATTTTTGACAGTTTGTATTAGAACAAAATTACTGCTAGAATTAGTAATGATACTCATAATTGTTTACAACAAAATGCTGAAAAACTTTCTAGGCAAACTTTTTTTTTCTAAATCTCCTAAGGCTTTTTTTCCCCATAATTATGTCTATCTGTTCTACAGTAGCTAATTTGCTTAAGTGTGTATGTACTGTTCACAGTTCTTTAATACATACTTTCATGGTTTCTCATAACATTTCTTCAACGAATTGCAAATCTGGTTGCTACAAAAACAAAAGACAAGGTGATACTATTGAAATGAAAAACTTCGTAGTTCTAATGAAATGATACGTTAAGGATCTCAACAATGCTAAAACATCTTTAGAGTATGGAGTGAAGAAAAGATAATACCGTTGTGGGGTATTAGCACTAACAAAATTTCAGTGTGCATGTGTTAATGCATATACGTACTAGTTGTATGTATGTATATGTACTGTATTATATATATTTTTTTATTATTATTATTATTATTATTATTTTTTAAGTCTGTAGTGATGTTGATCGTTGGCCACCACCAATTCCAGGGGAGATACTACATTTGCCTATTATGGGTATTATAATGAAGGTAAGTATTCCAGCACTTCTTTTCTCTGAGAGTGTTTTCCTCTGTATTTACTGTGTATGTGCTCGCTGTTTTCTGCCTTGTTTTCAATGTCTCATACTTCAGAACAGGAATTGATTTATACTATGCTCTGAGTGAAAGTTGGGGAGATCTTGATTAGGTTCCTTGGTTAAGGGTTTTTGTTTGGTTGGTTTTGGTGCATAGGTTAACATTTAGTTTTTGTGGATATTAAAAAGAGATGTTTCAAGATGACTACTAGTTGCAGTGTTACTAATTAACCTTCTCGAATATGCAGGAGGCTTTAATGCTAATTATATTTGTTGAATCAAATGTTAAGTAACACTTGAAAATACCGAGAATTAAATTCCAGTCAAGTAAATGAAACGTATTGATGAAAATTATTCTTGTTACTGAAGTTTGGCAAATAAAAATCTGTTTTGGCCCATGCACCAGGAATTAATTTCTTGGTCTGTTGATAATTCTCAATGAAAGTGAAATATGTCTGAAGAAATCTATTAAAGAATTTGGATCTAGTGCATGGAGAACTGTAGAGATTAAATGGTGGCTAAGAATTGTGCCTCTGGGAGCCACAATATCTTCGTATGAAATGCAATTAAATGGAGTTAATGGATCCAGAGGTTACAGGCAGAAGTATCTCAAGTATCTTGAGACTATCTTAGCAGATAGTCTCAAGCTTATGGCTAGATGCATTTGCCTTACCAGGGAGAGAAATGAGAAGTTTCTGAAGTTGTTCTGTAAGCACAAATTTAATGTAGCAGTCTTCTGGATGCTGCATGATAATAGTGTGTCAGATATGTCTTGCCTGCATTTATCTCATCGGTAATTCTTATCCATGAGACTTGAAATAGCATTCCTAACCTGTGTGAAGCCATAATTTCAGTCTTCTGTGGTATTGTCCCTGTATTTTTGTTTGTTTGTTTTTTACACTGCTGGGGCAGTGAGCTTAATTGTTGTGTATAAATTGCATCTATTTGTGCACACCAGCTTCCAGTATGATTAAATTTGTAGTACTGCAAGACTGACGGATGCAGACTGTGAGGTCAGAAAAAGATATTTGTGTTGTTCAGTATATTTGGATTCTGCCTCATACCCACCAAGAAGTCTGTTTTGAGTCTTTTTTTTTTTTTCCTTCCTAACAATGATTCTATATCCCTTTAAAACCCCATAAGCTTATTTTAAATTGTTCTCTTGAGCATTTCAATGTTTTTGGTTGGTCTGAATTTATTGTAAGAGTTGTGACTAATGTAATCGCTGGTCTTTTTTTATTGAAGTATAGTTTTCATATTATTCTAATATTCAATTTGCAATATAGTACTACATAACATTGGATATTGATTCCTGTAACAGTGGTCTGTAGTCCTCAGCTATATATTCATTGTTACACAGATGGTCTGTAGAGTGAGTTAAGCATCGTACTGTATTACATCTTCTTTAAATGTTGCAACTTATCTGTGAGTGATTATTTTAGGTTGATGCCAGATTTGATACAAGGAAAAGAAATTATTTTTCTTTCTTTCTTTCTTAGCTGCGGATTCCGACATATCGGGACAAGCCTGGAACAACCCAAATAGTACAGAATATGCACCAGGTAGAGATTAGATACTGCTATTGTATATAACCCTAAGACAAAGCTAAATATCTGTCTTCATTCTTTTACTTGTTCATAAACGATTGGTAGCAAATCCTTATATATTTTGATAATAACAGAATCATAGAATCACACAGAATCATTTAGGTTGGAAAAAACCTCTAAGATCATCCAGTCCAACCTAAAACAAAACCCAGTCTTTGAAATTTTGAATAGAAGAGTCTAGTGTTGGATTCTTCATGTAAAGGTATTTTAATCCAGGTACCCTAGGCACTTCAGGAGATAACAAGAGTTGTCCTGCTGCTGGAAAAGGATAGTTGGCTAACAAAATCACTTAAATAACCTTTTAATGGGTGAAAATATACTAAACTGTTTTTTGGAGGACAAAAAACACATTAAAAATCTTTTCCCGTAGAAGCTGGTTATAAAACAAATCTGTCTGTGCCTTCACATGCTGCACAACTTTTGTTTGAAACAGCTTCAGTGTTTTTTTAAACAGCTTCGGTGTTTTTTTATCATTTCCAGGCTGAAAGTTGCATGCCTATAAGGGGGGTGAATGTGGCTGTGTGTGTGTGTGTGTGTATGTAACTCTTTAAGGCAAACTTTAAATTAGTAATTGTGATGACTAAAAAGCTAGCATTGTGATGTCTTTTAGGCAGATGCTCAGATCTCTGTGGCCTTACCAACTGTTCATGAAGTAGATCTCTTCAGGTAGGAATTTGGAGTGATTTATTCCTAACTCTGAATTTCCTGTGAGTCAAGATTAATGAGGGTTCCATAACACATAGCTCATAAGTCACAAGTATTGTTTATCAGTATTATTTTTAATACTCTTTTTCTGTAAAGCTGCCTAAAAAAATTTCAGACAACATGCAGGTTGAAACTGCAATAAATAAGCAAGTTCAGTAGATGTTCCCTTTTACAATAATATTTTGGATCTTTCAAGTGACTCAAATTCTCCTGGAAACTTCCTTTTTATACAGTTATTAACCAAATACGTGTTCCTTCTGGTTATGTTAAATGTATTAAAATCTCTCAATCTGTTTTTAGGTGTTTCTGTCCCGTGTTCTTTCACATTCAGATGCTTTGGGAACTAGTTCTGCTAGGAGAACCACTTGTCGTGATGGCACCGTCACCATCAGAATCTTCAGAAACCGTGTTGGCGCTTGTTAGGTAAATGTAATGGAGCAGCCAAACTAATAACCAAGTGGGTCATTGTTGATTGCAGCTGAGTGCAGTTTGAGTTGATCTGAATATAACAGAGCCTTACAAATTTTAGATTTGCTTTTTCTTTCATGAAATTTTGCATTGTATACATACAACAAACTTATATTCTTTCTTCCCTGCAGTTGTATTTCACCATTAAAGTACTGCAGTGATTTCAGGCCATACTTCACCATACATGACAGTGAATTCAAAGAATATACAACTCGCACACAAGCCCCGTAAGTAAACCAAACTTTGTTGTGAAGGTGTTGTTCAAAGTCACTTGTAACCATAAATTGGCTTTAAGATATTGCTCAACTATTCTGAATTTCTGTCATTAGAGAATTACATTTAGACTGCTTGTTTTTAACATTTATATTACAGAGTACAATAATTAGATATTTGAAGTTGTCACTCCAGTTAGGATAAAGAAGTTATGAAACAATACCATAATTAAACTACATTTGAGCTTCACAGGATTCTTGTGTACAGAGTAAGTAAAAGTGGAAATCGGAAAGCAGGATTAAGTTTGGCTTTTCTGTAACGGTTTGTCTATGCAATATCAGCTCTGGAATAGCTCCTTTGGAACTTGTTTCGTAATCATTTTGAGCAATTACTGAACACAGTGACATCTAGAATTCAACATCTGTACAGCTGTTTTGCAGAGTTAATTCAGATAGTGTCCTAGTTGAGACAATAATTTCAAAAGTAAGTATCTCTTCACTAAATTTGTTAGAAAAACAAGTACTTCAGAAATTAAAATTCTTTTTTTTTAAGAGTCTCAAATCCTGCACAAAACAGTTGTTTAAAACTGCTTTAAGGACACTTGCTCCTTTTTTATTTTTTTATCCTACTTTTTATTTTAAGAGTATACACCTACAATATTTCTTATTATATGTTATTTAAATGGAACTTGATTTGGGAATGGAGTACATGTGTTAGATTCACTGATCTTTTTTAAACAATTTTTTTTCTAATGTCTGAACAGGCAGTGGCAGTTGTGTTGGTTTTTTTTTTGTTTGTTTGTTTTTTACTGTGTTTTTCCTCTCAAAAAAGTATGGCCAGAGATACAGCAGTGGAAAAACATCTAAACATAGGCATTGTGTTTCCAATTGTATTCCCTGGGGATGTCTATGCAGTATGTAATTTAATTTCTAAAAATATTTTCAAGAAGAATAGTTAAACTTTAGTCACCCACGTTTTACTCATCTGTGGCAAAATAGAAGGGTTGTTCAGTACCTTAGTTAGTATTTGAAACAGAGCTAGAATTTCTCTGGCTTTCTTACAGAAAATAACAACATGGAAAGGCTGGGAATAGGTGTTTAAAGCAGTGGCTCTAAAAAGGGGAGGAATTAAGATGATGCAGATTCTGCGTATATTGTTATCTTTAGGGAGAGGAGAGTAAGGAGTGTTTTTTCCTCTTTGTTTTGACTTACGCTTTTTCAAAAGTTACTTCAGTGGTTTAAAGTCAGAAATGGTTCTGGTATATATGCTCCTAAAAGTGACCAAGTAGCTTACCACAAAATCTTGCTATTATATTACCAGTAGCAATAAAACAACGTTCCTCATGATTTTCTACCACTTTACCTTGACCTGGAAAAACTTGTTTGTGTAAAAGAAAGCCTTATTTTAAACTTTGGTGTTTTCCTTCAGTTAGTAAGAGAATGTCAGTTGGTGTACACTGGTCCAAATCAATTGTGTTTGAAAACCGCTTTTTAGTTCCCACAGAATAGGCATGAGATGAGTTAATTGCTGGGTTAAGTTAGGCTAGGCTACACTTATCCATCCCAAGGGTTGTGCTCCTTTGAGACTAAGTTCACTGTTTCTTATGTTGATTGTTTCTTACGACAATGATAAGAATATAAGATAAACCATCACAAATTGATTTTTTTCAGAGTACAACAGAAGAATGTGTTGAGACATTTTCATGGATACTGGTCTTTATATTGTTTTGGAAGAGAGAATGTAAATCATCTATAACATGGAAAAATTATGAACAATAGTTGCAAATTCCACTGAATTTAAATCAACAATACAAATGAGTTTAGCATGATTATAGAAACAGCAAAAATAATGAAACTGAATTCACATGAGTGGGGGAAAAATATATGATACCTGAAATAAAGTGTTTCTAGGTGAACATACTTGAACAGCAGTAAGACTCAGAAGAAGTGGTTTACTGGTGAAGGTTGAGTCAGTAACAAGCAAGCAAAGACTTCAGAGAAATTGATGCAATTTGGCACTGCCCGTTCTGTGGTGTAATGGGGCTGAGAGATGAAAATTGCTATTTCCATAGCCCAGACATTATACTAAGCTACAGAGCTGTGTGTTCAGATTTTTGTCCTATCTTTGAATGCCTAATGAGTTTAAAAAATACATATTGTTATAATTAGGAAGCAGAGGGAGGAATGTAAGTCAGAAATAGTTGTAGATTTACAAAAATTTATGCCCACTTGTCATCACGGTAAAAACATGAGATCTTAAAACCAATCTGAAGAAGTGATGATAACCTATTTTTAGTATAGCAGTTCCAATGAGGTTTTCAGTTGTACTCTCTCCTTAGCTAACATTTGGCTATAAAACAGATGGCAGCCACTATGTGGAAAAATATATTATGATTACATCGTATTAGTGCTATAAATCCCAAATTCTGCAGCCCTGCTCTTACTGCCTCTTGTTCTCCATCTACCTGTATGCATCCTCAAAGGCAGATTCTATACGCAGAGTAGACGGGAAAATCTGATCGGTTGTAAGCTTGGGCACAGTGCTATTAATGTTCATGTACTTCACCACCTGATAACTGCTTTTTAACAAAAGACACCAAAGTGTTGGAAGAGAAGTGGAACAGCAAGTGTCTCTTTCCTTAATCTTGTCATCTGAGCGGTAGCTCAACTGAGAAGTCTTGTACAAACAGCAGTTGCATTGACATGCACGTTCAAGTACTGAGAGTTTGTGTTTCAGGGTTTGATTATGAAAGCAATTAGCCTTTCATATATAGGGTCAGATTCCTGCTCATTTAAAACAAACAAACAAAGCCCACAGTAATAATTCAGGTAATACCCTATTCTCATCATCGTAAGTGGGCAGAAAATAGCCAAGAGTTTTAAGTGGAAGGTGTGGCACTTTTATTCTGCACTGCTGTTCAGAGTTTCACACATCTATCTAGCCATTTTCTAAAACTTAGAAACTTTGGTAAACATAGTGCTCTTACCTGCGATTTAAAATTTAACTAATACAAAACCAAAGTAATTTCAAGTTAAGAATTAATATTGAGCTTTTGTATTCATTAAGACACATGCTCTTGCTGTCATATTTTAAACATTGTCATTATTTTTCTAGACCATCTGTCATTCTAGGGGTGACAAATCCTTTTTTTGCTAAAACACTCCAGCACTGGCCCCACATTATCCGTATTGGAGATATTAAACTTCCAGGTAAAGTGTAAACATTTTCTACAATCCTGTGTGACAAGATCTAACTGCATGCTTATTTATGAACGGACATGTAATTTAGTTTAATGAATTTAGTTTACTACCAACCAAATACTTGTGGATATGAATCTGTCTAGTGAAATTAGGCTCTCCAGTACTGTATGTCTTGTATTGCCAAATCTAGTATATTAAATGCAAAAGGTAGCAATATACATTAGTAGTAATGTTTTCTCTACACTTTCACACAATCCTGATTTCTGTATTTCTACCAATAAGGTATTAAATTGAGAAACATTGTTTCTGATATTAATTTTAGGATTAGCAGAATGTAATAAATCAGTCACAGCAAGTGCACAGAAAGTAAGACCCATAAAGTTAAGTTAATAAAATAATTCCAATCTTGTAACATTCCATTAATTATTAATTTTCAAGGTGGATGATTTCCTTACATAATTGAGTAGAATTTTAATGTAATATTTGAATAACATATGAATGACTAGTCTGATAAAATCCTGCAGTACTCCAGTTATGATATGAAATTCCTGAATGTAGCTGTTTGCTGTGACAGGTTCACTGGTCTGTTCTGAAAGTAGGAATGCATAAGTATCCAGTTAGGATAATACATCATGAAATTTGTAAAAACAAGTTACCTTGCATTTCTGCATATACCAGAGTAATTAAGGATTAAGTACTGTGTTCAATATAATCAGGGAGGTTTTTGCTTTACTTCAAAATATCATTCCTGTCCATGCTTCAGAATACCTGTTTTGGAAGGAGGCCGGGGGGGGCGGGGGCAGGGACAGGACAGTGAGCTACTGTGTAGTTAAGATCTGGAAAATAGAATCTTACTTAGACTATCAATTTGAAAAGCCATGTACCAGGTTGCTTTCAAACTTGATACACGGTTTCAAGTGTGAAATTCTAAGGTTTTGGTGGAACTGTGTAAAATGCTTAGTTGGGAAGTTCTGGAGATGTACCTGGCTGACCTGCCATTAAAAGGTTAAACTTTATTTCTTTATGGATGAAGACAGGGCATTTGATTTATTTATTTTTACGATTTTTTTCCTTTTCTCCCCATTCTGCAGTTTCAGTAGTAATTTATACTGTTATCTTTTCTGAAGTTGAGCATCCAACTAGATCTAAGAGGAAAATTCTGCCAAGGCTGCAAGATTGTTAGCAGGATTTAGGGTCTTCTGGCTGGACAAGAATATATTTGACTACAGGCAAAACAAACAAACAAAAAAACATACTTTGGCCTATTGAAACAGCAACTTAAATTCATTTTGTTATAACATGTAGATTGTGACTACTGTTTAGTTTCTTATCATATATAATGACTTTTATTTTGGCCAAGGTACTAATGATTTGTTCCTGAAAGCATTTACCCTGAGAGAAACAAAGGAAGATGCAATAAAATTTGAAGTGAGTGAATGAAACAATCATTCACTGCTAGACAGCCAATATTTTTCTTTGGCTACTTCGGTTCAGAAGGTTGTCAAGTGTTTTGTTTGCTTTTGTTTTATTGTTTGTTTGTTTTTGTTTTCAACAGAGAACATTTATATAAATGCAAAGCGTGCATGGTGGTGTTAATATTCTTACTGGATGTTTCTGGATATCTACTTGGATGCTTGTTTTATGTTTCTGATGCCTCTTAGAATAAATAGTGTCTTAGATAATATTATAAATGGAAATATAAGTTTCTAAAAATCATTGCATTGTATAGCATACTAATTGTAGTACCTTGCAATAGGAGTGGAGATTTATAGTAAGGTGGTTTTGAATGTTTTGGCAGGTGACGTTCCAAAACAGGTGAAGGTAAAAAAACTGAAGAACCTAAAAACTTTGGACTCCAAACCTGGTAATCAAGTTGCCCCTGAGTTAAATTACCAGTATTTTTAGTTTAAAAAAAATCATACCCCATTTTTCCTTTGGCTATATACTACTGCTTTTTTTTCTTTAGGTGTTTATACCTCTTATAAGCCATACTTGAACAAAGATGAAGAAATTGTTAAACAGTTACAAAAGGTAATACTGTAAGTCTCTTAATGGAAATTTTATTGTATGCTGTCTTACGGTGTTTTCATTTAGGGTTGAGCTCTGTCTACATAACTAAAATGCAACTGCATTCTGATTCCTTTGCACTGATTCATAACTGAATAGATACTTAGATATTCTCACAGTAGAAGAAAGGCCTTCTTGTTAGCAGTTTCTATAACAACATGAATGGTAAAATTCAAGAAGTTAGCTTAATATTTCAGATAATTGAAGTGACTGATCAGTTCATCTGTTTTGGGTTTTCTACCTTCTGCAATCCCCCTCATGGCTCTTTGGTCTAGAAATTTCATGCATGAGGTGTTCAAGAATCAGCTTCCAAGCTTTAACTAAAAAATCAGCATTTGAAAGGTTGAAGTGCAGAAAGAACTTGATCCTATTGCTTTCTTTTCATGGTTCAGGATAGAGGGTGCAATGTGTAATCTTATAGCAAATGAATACAGAAATACTGGAACAAATATTCTTTAAAAATAATAATAACCCTACTTACATATCTGTGGTAGCAGACTTACTCTGATTTCTTTTTTAAGGGTGTACAACAGAAACGTCCTACGGAAGCACAGAGCGTGATTCTTCGGAGATATTTTTTGGAATTGACAGAAAGTTTCATTATTCCATTAGTAAGTTTTTAGACTTTTTCTTTATTTTGTTTGTCTGTTGGTTTTTTTTTTTTGTTGTTTTTTTTTGTTTTTTTTTTTGTGTATGTATTACAGGGCATTTTTTGTGGCAACAGTGTACCCCAGGTGTCAATACTGGGTCCAGTACCGTTCAGCATCTTCGTTAATCATCTGGATGATGGGGCAGCTTTTACCCTCAGCAAGTTTGCACATGACACAAAACTGAGAAGAGTGGCTGATAATCCAGAGGGTTGTGCTGCCACTCAGGGACCTCAACAGGATGGAGAAACGAGCTGACAGGAACCTCATACAATTCAGCAAAGGGAAGTGCAGAGTCCTGAACCTGCAGAGGAATAACCCCATGTGACAGTACATACAGGGCCTGCCCAGCTGGAAGGCAGCTTGCAGAAAAGGATCTGGGGGTCCTGGTGGACACCAAGTTAAACACGAGTCAGCAGTGTGCCCTTGCAGCAAAGATGACCGGTGGTATCCTGGGCTGCGTTAGGAGGGCTGCTGGCAGTAGATCGAGGGAGGTGATCCTTCCCTTCTACTCAGCACTGGTGAAGCCACACCTGCAGTATTGTGTCTAGTTCAGGGCTCCTCAGTACAAGAGACATACAGAACTAGTGGAGAGTGTCCAGCGAAGGGCCACTAAGGTGATTGATTGAGAGACTGGAGCATATGAGGAAAGGCTGAGAGAGCTGGGACTGTTCAGCATAGTAGCATAGGGAAAAGAAGGCTTGGGGG
>VXAA01003750.1:1128194-1149373 GCA_013399115.1 Anseranas semipalmata | reverse complement strand
GGGCGAGCGGGGCTTCAGCCCCTTCCCCTTGCACCTGTGCTTCCGCCTGCGCCGGGAGAGAGCGAAACGTGGAACAAAGATCGAACTGCAGCGGGGGAAGCCGGTGCCCGCCTCCTCGGGATAACGCGGGGGGCCGGGTGGCCCCGCTCCGGGGCGGCGAGCGTGGGGCCGCCGCTCCGCCCGGGCCCTGGGGCTCCTCGCACCGGCTGCGGCCAAGCCTGGCGAGCTCGGCGCCGAGAGCTGAAGAAATTACCGTGTAATGGCTGATGTTCCGGTAACCGAGGTGTCTGGATCGCTGCCTCGCGAAGGGACGTGTTGGTGTAGCATCTGTGCGCTTTAATTCCGTACCTCGTGCACAAGACCGTAAAACCCCATAGGTTGCTTTTTTCAATGCTTAATTAGTTTTACTGCCTGCCCGTAATTATTTATTTGGAATTAGATTATGGTTCTTTTGAAATAGAGTGTGTAACAGTTGAAGCCAGTGGCTGTGGAAGATTCCCACTTTAAGGTTACAGTTCAAAAGGTCAAAGCGAGCGCATACGGCATTCAGTATTTCCTCCTCCACTTCAACTCTTCCCTTCCTTCCTTCCTCCACCCCGCCGAGCTTTATGTACAAACAGATCTTAACCGCCACGTTTTTCTCAGATTCTTTTACCAAAGTGAGTGGAACTCGACTCGTGGTTGGCTGAAGTAGCCTGACCTACAAAATGGTATGAAGTGCTCACTTCAGCGTAGCCAGCAATGGGACTGGGTCCTGACCACGAAACTTCTTGGCACACAGGCTCAGCCCTAATGCTGCACTGCAGACACCAAATGCACCTTTTTTTTTTAAATGATAATTTTTCATGCTCTGCATACATTTTCTGATGACAAAGTTCTTCATTACATGCACAGTAATTTTTATTTTATCTTCTGTGTTTGAAATGGGAGACTCTCATCCATTTCAAAATAACCTGAGTAATTTTTGTCTTTGAGACAACACAGTACATCTGTTAGTTTCAAGGAAGTGATTTGACTGTCTGCCTAGCAGTTGGACTCTTCATATGACTCGAAATGAATGATGTGAAATCTTCAAATGAGCTTGACAGTAAGATGAGATAGTGTCTGTGATGCTTGTAGTTCTGTTGCATTCCGCAAAATAATGAAAACAGGCGCGCAGTGCCAGACAAATCAAAAGAACTTGCCAGGGCTTTCGTTTCTTCACTGGTGAGTAATTAGTTCAAATGCAGGTTAGATATAAGCTAGGGAGTCACGCTTTCTACTAGTTGGTTCAACTTCATCAGTTTTTTTCTGACTATGATTTTAAGGCTTTTAATATATTCAAATATAGGGCTGGATCAGAGCTTGAGACTGCTCCGTGCTTGTTATGTAGTATGAGAGGAAAAAACTTTTACTATATTGTGATGAGGGTGTAGTGTAGGACCTAAATTGGATGTTTAAGAACAGAATGTGTTATTGTAGATTGCATAATTCACTTCTACCTATAACACGGAAAAGAAGCTCTTTATAGCATTCTACCTCGTATATTAGCACTTTGAGGAGAGATGTCTGAATGAACACTGAGACTGAATTAAACTTTTCCTCAGAGGTGGTAACTTTAGATTTATGATTTGAAAATGAGCTGGACAAGGTTAGGCATTTAATTTTTTTGCATGTAGCATACTGGTGAAGTACCTTCATGGGGTAAGATGTTCATGAAGAAATATTCAGGGGGAAAATACTATATGAGTGAGTTGGTAATGAAGAGGTGACTCATTTATAATTCATACTTCCCTTTCACAGCTTTCTTCTGTTTCTGTAAAATTCAAGTTAAGTAGAATTAATCTAGCTCTTAAAACAGACCTGGTGTCACTGAGTTCTGCAGAATTCAAGTACTTCTCATCAGGTATTTTGAGGGCATCTGAGACTTTCATTACCAACAGCAAACATGGCACATTATCTTTTGTAGGTTCAAACTGCGTTTGTAGTAAAAGGTGGATATTTAATGGTATGCCATTACTGAGCTTTTTTTTTGCTCATAGTTTCATGTGCTTAAAATGAACGATATTCATTGTGCACCTTTCAGTACCGTACTTTTGTGTGCTATCTTTTGGTGTAGTTGTGCGAGTGTTAACCAAGATAATAGCTTCTCAGAAGTTTCAAATACAAAGGTAATTATTAAATATATTAAAAAAATTAAAAAAAAAAAAAAAAGATTCTTTGGGAAATGTTATCATGCAGCACACAACTATTTAGCAGTTTTTTATTTTTTTTTTAACTACTGTAAATGTGCATGCTGTTGGCTTTCTTCATGTGTGTGTTTTCTTGAAGCTGTGTTGAGAATCACCCCTTTGTGGCCTCTAAAGAGTTACCCACTTGAAACTAAGCCTGAAAGAGGAATAGTATGTAAAGGATAAATAAAGACAAGTTTTGAGAGAACTGGTATCAAGGTAAAAGAAAAGTAAAGCAATAAACATCTCTTAAATTGGGATACATTGGTTTTGTTTATTTTTAAGCTGTTTTTTGTCGGAAGGTGAACTTCATTAATTAGTTAAATACAGTAGAAGCTCCTCCCCCTTCCCTCCCCCCCCCCTTCTCTGATCATGGGAAACATTCATGTTGGATGCAGCAGCATGCTGTATTCTATGCTGAACTTTTGGAAATCTCTGACAGCCAAAATCTGTTGGTCTTGACAGGGTGTCCATTTAAAAAGTCAGTTCTCAATTTTTTTATTTTTTATTTTTTAGATCTATATTCTATATGAATTTTTGTGTTACGGTAACTGAGGCAGCTTAATATTCAGCCACCAAAGATCAAAGTAGGAAGATGGTAGTTGCTTGAGGAATGTGATGTGATCAGGGGGATGGTGTTCCCAGGGATGAGCAAAACACACTTTTGAGATTTAGAAATATGATCGACAGACTATAAATAAAACATTCTGAAGACAAGTAAAGGGCTTAGAACTGTACTTGTTTTAACAGTAGCTGGAAGCTGTGGGTGTTTTTTCTCTAGCTAGAGGAAGAGGGTGCTTGACTTAAATGATTTCAAGTGCAAGTCTGTGCTTCCCATTAGTACTTTAATTGTAATCTTAATGTTTAGTGTTATAACTGTTGGCTGTAATACCCTACATCAAGATTCTTATGCGAACACCTTGTCCTCTTGGCAATGGATAGTCACGGTGGAACCAGAGTGAAACTCCAGTTTGAAATTTGTATTATTTGGGGATTTAAGACTTAAGTTGATGTTACTATCAAGATTAAAACCTAAACTTCATGATACAGAAGTAACTCGTAGACTTATATTTACTGTTCCAGAACAAATATAAATGTGTTTATTCTTGGAAAACAAATGATACAGCAAGTATTGTAAACTTCTGGACTACTAAAAGCAATAGATACATTTCCTAGTGGCCCTAAAGATTAAATGGGATTTGGTGCTCTGACTTTGTTGTTCTAAAAAGGGGAAAATCAGCGAATTGGAATAAAAAGTATGAACAGAGGCTATGCTGTTGATTACTATTGATTATTTAGACTTAAGATTTGTAATTTGACTGGAAGTGGCAGTTTCTGCAAGCAGGGTCATGGTGATTTGCAGAAGTTCTGTCCCTCTGTTAAGAGCTGCTGTCTCAACAGTGGAGTCGGAAGAAGAAAACATCTATCCATAACTCAGCCTGTCTCAGTGCAAAGTCCAACAGCTTAATTAAAACTGGGGATAAGAGTGAGTTTAAGCAAAGTCTCTGGGCTTTGTGCTTGCATAGCTACTGTATCCTGCCAATGCCATTGAGGCAGCAGTAGGTTCTGGAGCAAGAGCAGGGTGGGTAACGGGGCAATGATTTCTTAAGTTTAGACAATGTAAAATTCTTGACTAATCTTCTAATTAAACTGAGTCATATCTTCCAATGGTTCTCAATACCCCGTGTATATTATTTGCACAGAGATTAGTGTTGTTTTATTTATCTGTATCTAGTGTAACACCTAAATACACAAAGAGCATTTGTGTTCAACTGATAACTGTTTGTTTTTTTGGGGAGGAGAGGGGAGTTTAGGAATATGTCACTTTAATTTGGTGGTTCATTTCAAATTCACTTACTGGAAAACTTTTGCATATAATGCAAGTACATGACATGCTTTCTTGTAAATATCTAGACATCCTAGAAATGTTCACTTGAGGCTGATCTATGTAAGAATAATATTGGGTTTCAAGCAATGTGCCATTAAAACATTGGTTTTCAGCTTAGATGGAGTATATGAGGGTTTCAGAGTTTACTTAAAGGGTTTTTTAAGGCTACCTGGCATTTCATTGGTATAGGGAAAATGCTAATGCTTAGAAGTTTCACGATTTGCAAGTTCTTATGAAACTGCACGCTGTTTTTTCTTCACGTGTGTTTGGTTCTAGAAGGGACCAATGCTTCGACAGCAGTGAACTTAAAAATCTTAAATTTTAATTTGAGCATTTGGAGAGTTTATTCCTCCTCAAAGAGCTTTGTTCTTGATGGTAGGTTTTTTTGTTCGTTTTCCATCTTACTCCGTGATATTAGTAATTAGAATGACTTTTTAAATTTTTTTTTTAAAACAATAACAATACCAAAGAAACTGCATTCACATGTATAATCCTATTCACGGTATTGAAATGTAGAACACTTAGGTTTTGTTATTTCGTTTCCTGTAACAGCAGTTTGTGTCTTGAGAAGGGGGCAGCTTTTGAAGAGTTTGGTTTCATTCTGAATAAGCAGGTTATTTTCAATTCCATGTTATTGCAATGCTAAGGAAACGGTTGTATTATTAGTAGTCAAGTCATCAACCACTCAAAGCTTATGTATGGCAGTCACCAAGTAGGAAATTAACGTAGAACACTTAACATTATCAAGCAAGGGTAATGTTTGGTTTCTTGTATGAGTATTATTTAATTCTTCGATGTGGGTTTTATTTTCCTTGGGCAAAATCTTTAAATTTTACAAATAGACATTTTATTCAAGCTGTTGCTGTGTAAGTGGTTAGTACCTCCATTTTATTTAGGTGTTTGTACTCGGCATTGGATTGTAACATAAAGAATCGCATTTTGAGTTGCTCTCATGCTCTGAAATGTCTAACAATAAGCAGTTGCACAAACAACTTTAGGAAACTACAGTGTGTGCCCACAATGTTAGTGATGCTTCTCAAAAGATGTCTTCAAGGCTCCAGTTTCCTTTTTTTAAGGATCACGTGCTTACCTTTAAAAGCAGCAAACTTAATTTTAGTTGTAGCACCAGAAGAGCAAATTCCAGTGCAGAAGGCCTTCTATAAAGATCAAAAGTGGAGAGAGTCTCCTAAAGAAAGCATCCTAGCAGGTCTCAATGAGTACAAGTGATGTCATGGAGAGAATTACAACCATTAAGGTGTATGTGGAGGGAGGGCAGGAGTTACCTAACATGCTTGTGTTTTGGTTAATGCAAAAAGAAATATTTTAGCAAAGGAATGAGGGAGATGGAAGTGTCTTCCAGTGCTGCTCACATTGGTTCAGGTGTACGTGAAACTAGCCTTAGCTGAAAGTCGAGTGAGACCTTCCCCAATTTGAGTGCAAAGTATCAATTGTGTCATCAGTCAGAAGCGATGTTCTGCTTGTAGATTGTTTCTAGGCATTTAAAACCATCCTGGCTAACAGAGAAGAAACTTTCAAAGAGAATGAGGAAACTTAAGTAACACAAATCTGAAGGAAGATGACTGGAAGCTTCTGAGTCTGTAGGTTGTGGGTGAAAGTGCGTTATTGAGTTTGTCTTCTTCATCGCCTGGATTCTCTCTCAGTGCTGGGTAGAGAAGATGGGGCAAAACATACAGTAGTATATCAACAGAGGCTTAAGAGTGTTAAAAAATTGTATCCTCTCGGGGGAGGGGAAGGGGAGACGAAACTAATTTTCTACATTTAAAATGGCATATCTTTGAAATTAGGAGGTTGTAGCTCCGATTGTGAACTAAATCAAATTTTCTGTTTCTTTTAGTTGGTTTGGATGCTGCTGGTAAGACAACCATTCTTTATAAGCTGAAACTAGGAGAAATTGTCACCACAATTCCCACTATTGGTAAGATAACCAATACTTGTCTTCATTCTTGTTATTCTAAATTTGTGTTGTAGAGAGAGCTTCTGAAGAGTGTAGGAATTTGCTGTCCTTGCTGTTAATGTAGGAATTAAGACAAATGTGGGCTTTTCAGAATAATTTATAAGACCTGCTATTGCCATGACAGAGTAACAGTCCTACTGTGTCACACCAGAGATGCATCCAGACCAGAATCCTGCATCTGACAGTGGCCAGTAGCAGATGCTCAGGAGTATAAGAACCAATTAAGTAGCAGAGCTTCGCCCAAACACCATGAGCCTCCAGCAATTTGTGGCTGAAAGTGGTTTACTGAGCTAAAAGTGGTTTACTTGGGTTTGAGTGATTTTCTTTTTTTCCTTCAGTCAATTTTCTTTTTGATCTCCCAAAATATAAAATGGCTTATCAGAATTAAATTGCTAGAAGTAAAACTTTAAGTTGCTGTTTTTAACATGATTAGAATTACTTTTTAACAGTAGCATTAACTATTTCTAACTACTTGACTCTTATTTTAGGTTTTAACGTGGAAACAGTAGAATACAAAAACATTTGTTTCACAGTTTGGGATGTTGGTGGTCAAGATAAAATTAGACCTCTTTGGAGGCATTATTTCCAAAACACACAGGTAAGAGTTTTAAGATAACAGTAGTTAATGACCTGTTTTGTAAAGACTCGCTATGTTCTGTAGAGTAAATATGGAAAGCTGTCTTCTGTCCCTTCCTTTCAGAAGGGTTCCTCACGATCTTCCTAAAGTTCTCAGGGATGCCCAGATTTTATTCTAGTTGAAGCTAGTTGGTTACCCTGAAGGCTTCAGATCTTAGTTGTGAGCATAGCCTGGCAAGGGTGAAGTCCTTAGAATCTGTCAGTGTTCACTAATATGCCAGAGCAGCTAGTTTGTTTGTGAGGAACTCTTTAACTTTGATCTGTCTGAACTGGTGTGGGTTTATACATAAGAAATGTTATTGTCTGAACACCTACGTACTCAGCCTCAAAGTATACGGCTTTTTTTTGCTTATCAGTGTACTTAGTATGCATAGGATCTAAAAATGTCATAAAAGACCTTGTTACTCGTTGGTAAGAAAGTGTCAGCATCACGTTGATGTGATTGCTGTCATTTTTGGTGACGTAAATGTAATTCTTTCCTTTGGTTCACAGGTAGTAAGATAAATCACTTACTAGTAGTGAGAAACTTTGGGGGTAAGGTTTGGGAGTTCTGTTGTTGTTTGTTTTTGTTTTGTTTTTTGCTTTGTTGAATATAGAATTGTTTCTAGTAAATTTCTCTGCAGCAGAACGTGTGTGATAGCTGGGTTCAGAAAAATTAAGAACTTTGGATGGACAAAAAGGGGCTAGCATTACTGTTAATTGAGTAATACTTATTTTCAGTTCCTTGTTCAATCCTATTACTAAATATTTTCAAACGGTGCTTCTATTATCTTACAGAGAATGATAAAATGTAAGGATTTCAGGTAGAAATTGTAAGAGTAAACAGTGTATGTGTAAGGAGGACAGTTGAATAACACAGATGCCTGTAGAAATAATGCTTGATACAAATGCTCTTAAGCTCTTTAAACAAAAAAGAAAACTTAAATTAAGGCCTGAATTTGTTTAAGATTTACATGGTGAAAAACTTATGATTTCTGTAATAATTCCCATGCTAGCGTATGAACTGATATTTCTGGGTTTTAACTTTTTTGATTTAAAAGGTCTAGCTTAATTTTGCAGTTGATATTATGTAGTTGTTCAGACAGGTATCTTGTATTCCTTGAACAGAATTTTCTGTCAAATTTGCTTCCCTGAGTGGGGGGACAGTCACAATATTCCGTAAGAGTTCTTTTGATTTTTTTTTATTTTTTTATTTTTGAAATGATATTGATTGTTTGCATTTTACAATGTTTTTTTCAAAACTGCTTAACTTCTTGCAGGGCCTCATTTTTGTGGTGGATAGCAATGACAGAGAGAGAATCCAGGAAGCAGCAGAAGAGCTTCAGAAAATGGTAAATGTTGATACCTTCTGAAATACTTTTTTTTTTTTTTTTAATGTATCAGATTCCTGAACGGATTTAGGATTTTAAAAGTTTAGGGAGTTTTTACAGTGCATATTGTATGCGTCAGGTAGTTCTAGATTAAGTAGTGCATTGAGTTACAACTCCATAGAGAGCTTTAGCTCAAGAACTACTTATGTATCGGAGCCTTTCTTTCATTTGCTAGAACATTAAGATGCAGCAGATGGAGGAAGAATTTTAGTAAAACAGATTGGTGCTGAGAGTTTCACAGCAAGGTACTGATAAATTTAGACTGCTTATTGAAAGAATATTTCCTTACCTGTAGAAGTTCTGTTGGGTACCAGATAAATTTTACTACATACTTACTAGTGACTTCAGGAGCGAGAATGAAAAAGTTTATTATGCTTAAAACGTTATTTAGGTTTCTTTAGTGCTTGTTGGTGTAATGAACTGAGATAATTTATTAACTTGGCCATTTTTCATATTAGCTTCAAGAGGATGAGCTGCGAGATGCAGTGCTGCTTCTGTTTGCAAACAAACAAGATCTGCCAAACGCCATGGCAATCAGTGAAATGACAGATAAACTAGGTCTTCAGTCCCTGCGTAACAGAACTGTAAGTGCTGAACTTGTCTGGTTGCTAACTTTGGCTTCCTTTATTATATATCATAAAAATAATTTCCCTCTGAAGGAAAAGGAAGTTCTACCTTTTTTTGTAGAAAGGTGAACACATCTGCTATTAAACTCTGTAAGTTCTTCCTTAAAAATAGGTGATTTAGGAGTATAATCCAATGTGTATGGCTGTTGCAGGTGTTTCATCTCTTACCTTTTTCTGGAAGAATACAAATATTCCAGGCTGTCACTGAAATGTAGCTGTGGATGTTTGACAAAGAGTGTGGTGGGCTTGCCTGTTGTCCCAGTACTAGCTGTTCTTGGGGAGAAAATGCATTCTGCATTCTTACCTCTACAAAGATGGGAGGAAATTAAGTAGCTCCTGAGTCATTAGATTCCATCTGCACAAGCCTTTGAGATGTAAGGTTGCTTCACATAAACCATCTATTTTCTATAATACTCAATCTCTTTGTTGACACACCAAGACTATATCTTAAGATGTTTTAGAGGTCCATTAAATTAGATAACTCCATGCCCATTTCCTGGAGAGCTGTCTTAGAAAACCAAGAAGCTAGCTTTCTGAATATAAAACAAATGCAAATTCTGCTTTTTTTTTTTTTTTTTTCTTGACGCACTAAACTGTGTTCTAGCATTTGGTAGGCCGACACTGAGCTTCTAGATGATATCTAAACCGTATCTACATTATATATACTCTTCCAAACTTAGAAAATACCCTCTGTTCAATATTGACTCTATGGTGCAAAACAATGTTTAAAGAATGCTATTTGAGTGTGGATCTGAGTGTCACATACTGTGATAACTTAGTTTGCATTTTGTCAGTATTTAAATTTACTCTTTCTGTCTGTGTTCTGTGTTAACAGTGGTATGTCCAAGCTACCTGTGCTACGCAAGGAACTGGTCTGTATGAGGGACTTGACTGGCTGTCAAATGAACTCTCAAAACGCTAACTCAAACTGGATGACTCTTTCACCAGGGACATGTTTGATATAAGTGGTCTAGGCTTGTTACAACAAAATTAGTTTGCATCTTGGTTATTACAGTATCTGGAACTGATATTTGGGCAGGATATTACAGCGTTTCAACTTATTTTGTTGCCAATTATTGTTTACTGAGCTACATGTTGCAAAGGTAGCAATATGCTTGGGTAAAAATCTCCTTAACTTGGAAAAAGTGTATCTTCTGATTTTATTCCCCTTGTTAGTCTAAATGCCTGAGTATAGTTATTGTGACATCTTTAAGATCTGTTTTGAATACTTTTTTGAGCCCCAATAAATTAATGTTTTAATTTTTTTTCTCCCTGCTACTTTTAGTTTACTGATGCTGTTTCATTCCTCAGACAGTCTGCTGATTTAAAAATGTAGCATTCTGTACGTATTTATTTCTCTCCCTTGCCAAAAAGAATTCCTAATATTGCTTGTTCCCGCCAAGAAAATGCTCTAAAACACTATTCAAATCTACTGCACTGAGGAACATTTTATGAATCCTTGGGTTCTATTAGCCCAACTTGCCTTTGTGTGAATTGGATTCGATGGGTAGAGTAGTTCTGTGCTGGTTGCGAAGAGCTCATGTTGAGGTTGTTTTTAATATTCAGCAGATTGTCTTCCTTTATATTGTATCTTTTTTTTTTTTTTTTTTTTTTTTTTTTATGTTGCATGTTCCTTTTTGGTATCAGCCTGACTATTTTTGCCCAGTGTATAATAGTTCTGCTGAAGTTTTACTGTTTGTTGGTGAACATATCTTCATAAAGAAATTTTGGAAAATTCATCAAACTCAATGGATTAGTTTCTTCATAACCCACTTGGAATTATTCCTAATAAAATGATAAAATGTATAGTTCTGTGTATGCTCTTCTTGATTCCTGAAATAGTTGAACTGCAAGTTATCACTTAATCATTTTCTATAAACTGAATTTTCCTACAGCTTGAATGTGAACATAAATCTCATTTTCACTTGTTTGGAGCTATATAGAGTGGGACACAAAGTGGGCAACAAAGTTGTATACAGTGCAGTAGAGTAGTTGTCATAAAGACATAATTCTGTAAGTGTCTTTTGAAGTTGTAAATCTAAAATTCCTTTTAAGATGTCCAGATATGAAAATACTAACAGTTACAAAAATGGTAATAAAACAAGTACGAACTGCCTGAAAAGCATGCACGTCTGTTTCGTAGTTGTTTCTACTTTTAAAAACAACTTGGGTTCTAGCCGGAGAATCACAAATTTTGTTGGTGGATCGCTAGAAAGTTAACTCGAACACTTGTACAGGGCTTTAACCAATATTATGTTAATGGTGATGGTCACCCCCAAAAATAAGGTCTGTGTAACCGCTGCTGTCTGCTTTCATATTTCTGCCCCCCCTATCCCTCACCATGGTTTTGAAATACTTAAATTAATGTGCTTTTTTGAATGTTTTTCTATTGTTCTGTCTGCTGTACAGATGCAAGCATGGCTCAATCTTGCATATTAATTGTATGCCTTTAGGAACCCAAAGCATGATTTCATTGCAGATTTAGCCCAAGCTCTTCTCTTATTTTCAGCCCAGGTCTTGCTACAATAAATCCCGGTGACAAGGTCTGATAAACTTGAGCAAGTTTAGATTAAGAGCAACTGCCAAGGCAAGTTCTGCTGTAACTGAGGTTGAAGTTTCTAGGAAGTACTATTACTGCAAACACGAATAACTAGAGGAAATTCCAGAGCTCTTGAAATGAGTCATTGACTGTCCTCGGTATGTAACAGAAACCCAGGAGATAGTTAAGGTGAGTAAGGTTTTGCTTGCACCTTTAATGAGTTGCTGATTACATATTAACCAAAGTTGATATATCTGCTCATTGGATCAGTAGCTGTTAATATGCATATTTCTGGTAGTGCAGTTGCTTAAAATAAACCTTGAAAGGAACACCTTGCTCAAAAGAGCTGGCTGGTCTGCGATGTGGAGTGCATTGGTAGTCCCAGGGGGTTAAAACAAAACAATTGTTGTGACACATTAAATGCCATCTCCTCTTCCAAGGCAGAGGTTACAGGTAGACTAAATACACAAGCAGATAATGGAAAAAAGAAGACCATTATCTTGAAGGAAACATTCTTTCTGGTAAAGGGAGATGAAGACTTCATGGTTTTAATTCTTTAAAAGGCTTTTAAGTAACTAAACTTGGTTTGGGTGAGTTGTGTTTAGCAACTACACTTCTGAGGTGCAGCATGTGAATAAAAGTTAATATTGCAAAGGGTCACCACGTTTGGCTTCGCATACCAGTAGTTTGTAATTCTGCTATAAAATGAGTGATTTACAAAATCAGTCAGAAAGTACTTGAGAGTACTTGAAAGATCTTGAGCTTCATTTAAAAGTGCAATGAGGTCTGCATGAGGGGTGAAGGCTACAGTTTACACTGTAAGGCAGGAGCCAACGTGGAAGAAGAAATGTCTCCCTCCTGAGATAACAGCTAGTCAGAGCATATGCTGGAGCAGTGCTCTCTTGAGCTTACTGCATCCTATGTCAGAGAAGGGAAAATTGGTTAGAAAGCAAAATGAGATGTTCCTTTTTCTTTTAATGACTGGCTGGGAAGGTAGAGTAACAAAAGAATATACTTGAAAAATGGTAAGAGAATATTGCCCAATTTTTTTATGTGAAAGGGTGTGGAGAATACCAATTGTTGGAAGAGGATCATAGATGAGTTTAGGGTTATGAAATAAAATGGAGACAGGCCTAATGGGGCTTCTATGAATGTGGGATCTAGAGGTGCTTTAGGGAAGAATTAATTGCTGGGCAAGGTACAGGCAGATGTGTAAGGGGAACTAAAATGGGAGCTAAAATCACCTTGTGTAGAGTAGGAAGTACCATGTATAATCTCACAAGATGTAAATACAGCTTGGGAGCATGGTGGTATGGGTTAATGGTGTATTTAAGGTTTGCCCCCTTTCCAAGAAAAAAGAAAAAACCCAATTCTTTTGAACTGTGACTCTTTCCTAACCTAGACCCTAGTGCTGTGTTCTCACTCTAGAAATGTCTGCCTAATGTCTGACACATTGCTGCTATTGGCAGTCAGCCTGTGCTGCTGCATTTTACTAATTAAACCAGGGACATCTGCTCTGGAGATTCTCCAGCACTAACTTGTGGAGCTATATTTCCTTCCAAAGATATTAAAGGATTATCTGTCGTGTGCAAGGACTGTCCAACTTTACTGGGCCTGGTCCAGTGCCATTTTTTCCCTTATCAGTTGCTTCCTGCAGATGCCAGCTGTTCTGTGTTCTTCCTCTCCCTGGTCTGCAAGGAGGCAAAAGAAGCAAGCAAGCTACCAATACAGGGATTAAGAGGGACCTGCTGTTTCTTGGAATGCAGACAAAATACCAGGCAAGTCTATTCTCTGTGCAGCTCCATCTTCTGGTACTATGGAGAAATTGAAGTTGTGTTTTTTGTTTTTTGGTTTTTTTTTAATGTTTTGGTTTTGGAAAATAAGACAGAGTAACACAGTTGTAATGGATAGGTATTAAAAAGGAGGAAAAGCATGTTTGTTTTAAAGTTGTAAGGGGAGTTTAGCCTACATAAGTAATACAACTTCACTTCCAAGCTTACAATTGCAATAAGGATCTTAATATTGTAAGTGACTGTGATGTTTCTCTTACCAGCCTACAAGTCTGCATTACCCAGTGAAGTTTTTCCACCTCCATCCAGCCCCAGTTTTCCAGAGCTGACGAATTATAGGCCTCTCGCTTAGCTGTAATGTAGCTGTTTTCAGTGTTTTTCCAAGGTGTTAATACAGACCTTGTTCTTGAACAGATCTTTAGATTAATTTTTCTACCCTTTAAGATACCATATGCTTGCAAGCATTAAATCTTCAGGTGTAAGCTTTCTCTCATTTACTAAATCAGTAAATACTCTTTGCCCAGATAGGTTTACAGTCTCCATTCTGTGTGTGAGATTTTCTCTTCATTTCTGTATCTTGAAGTTCAGTTATAAACCACTGATGTTTTTTACTATCAGCTTTGTAGTCTACGAGAGTACAGACGCCACCACCAATTCATATGCAAGGTTGAATTTCACTTTACTTTTTAATTACTTAAAGGAGAACAGTAACTGACCAAGGACTGATCCACAGTATTTAGGGCCCGTTTTTGCAGGGCGAGTACTGTCCTTCACTCTGTACTGCAGTGATCTAACATAATTCATTGCCACATTTCCTGCTTTGCTTCCACTTTAATTATCCAAAGGCCCTTGGCTACCATTTGGCTTAGTTAAAATGCTAATCTGGCAAAAATTGACATCTGAAGGTTTTTCCATATAATTCTGCCAAAGCTCATTACTATAACTGAGAACTCTTTCAATGATTTTGTGGCAGACCTGCTGAAGCAGGTGCTGCCTTGATTTAGGCCTTGATCACTTATTCCCACCTCCAATCCTGTATCTTGTTCTTAGGACACAAGATGCTTATGGCAAACCACCTCAAGCAAATGACCCACTGAAATGATAATACAGTTAAGAAAAGACTGTATTTTAGCTGTATCATTTCCCTATTTTAGTTTGGTGTGGATGAGCAGGAACAAATAGCCAGAACTCAGAGGTGGTGGAGTAGGATCAGGTAAAAGAGGCTGGGATGAGAGAAAAACAGAAGATAACTGCTTGTGTTGCTCGAAAGGGGGGGGGGGAACCTACTAGCAAAGGGCATTTATGTGAATTTTTTGTTTGTTTGTTTTTCTCTTCATTAATACAAGCATCTACAAACTTGCGTATTATTGGAAATGCCCTTTTGTCAGTTCCTGTTTACCTTTTTTTGTGTGTGTGCACGGCCTTGGTAACAAAATTCTGGACCACTCATGAGATGTTCTCTCACGTCATGATGTTTGAGACAGTTTTGAGATGTATAGGCCTGCATCTCTTTAATCATGTATGACATCTTAGGCTAAACCTGCCTGTTGGCTTTACTACCACAGATGTTTATCAACGTCAGCTTGTTAATACTTGGATACTGCAGTAACAAAAAAACAATAGCAATTTTATTGGAAATAACATAGAAGATGCTGAAGAGCAGAAGTTTACAAGCTTCTGCAAAGCACCACCCTTCACAGTATAGCAGGTACTGCTAGCAGAGACAGGACCAATGACCCCCTGCAATATGCTACTTAAAAGTCACTACCTGTTTTTAGTAGTGTATAAACAGTTTGGTGAAACCCAGCTATAACCTGCAGTCCACCAGAGTGTGGTAGAGGTGAGTAGCTAGTTGTGTAAGTATACACAGCTTTTATCTACCTGGCTGGTTGGTCACTTTGTACAAAGACAGCAGTAGCTCTGCAAGTCTGAACTATTCAGAGCCTTTCCATTTTCATTTGAATTTAGAGTTTAAAAGCAGTAAGTACAAACTAATTGTGTGAAAGACTGAGATGGAAATACTGTTGAAATTTTTTTGACTTATTTTTATATGTATATTGTATTTTCTGAAAGAATAACAAAAACAACAACAACAAAAAAAACACTTAATGTCTGTATCAAGACTGCAGCAGAAACTATTCCTTGGTAAGTTTAGTAACTCTTCACAAGAGTTGCTGTTTTGTTATGACACTAATAAGCCCTGCCTTTAGGAAATAACCACATTTTAGAATTATGAAATCTGAAACGTGCTGGCAAAGAGCAAAATCTGATAAGATTTTGCAGTAAAAAGTATTCCTGAAGACGTGTGTACTATTTGATGCATTTTGCACTTTGTCCTCAGTAAAAATATTTCTGAACAAGAAAAAATATATAGATGAATGACTCTCTGTTTTCGCAGTACTAAAAAGTTTGCCCTTATACTTCTGGCTAAATAGAAAATCAGTCAAACTTTGTTTTTCCTCTGGTGTTGTCAGTTAATAACACTTGAACATTTACAGCATTGTATGTGCATATGTAAATGTACCAAATATTCCTTTAACAGAGAATACATTGCATTTTTGTATCCCCTTTTATCAGATGATGATAAAACACTTTGCAAATGTTGGCATATATTAGGTATGTTTTAGGATATAGGAATATCTAGTCAGATCAAAGGTCTGTCAAAGCCGGAAACATGTCTTTAACAATGACCAACAATGGATACTCAAAGGTAAGAACAGGGCAAGCATGTATTGATGCTTTTCCTAAATACACTCTCACCTTAGGAGCATTTTGGGCTGAAGGTGTTTATTTTGATATGTAAAAGGTCTTGATGACTCTTCTTGCAGTTACAGGGCCAGTTGCTTTCTGAACTTCTAGCTGATAGCAAAATGAAGGCACGCAAAGTTGCAGTTCACAGAGACAGAGGACTAGCCTGAGAAACTTACTGAGCAGCTGTACAGAATATGAAACCAGTACAAAATATTCTATTTGATCAGATCTCTGCAGGATCAAGCACTTGTTCACCACAGTTTTCCCTCAAGTAAGCAAGAATGTTTAATGCCCTACAATTATTTTGCATCAGGATTCTCAAACTGTGGCAAATAATCAGTCATGTTCTTGTATACAGTTGGGAAAAATGTGGCTTCATTTTCATCAACAGCACTCAAGTTACAATACATAAATACTAACATTTATTTTTCCATGCCCCTGGCTGCTGAAATTGTCAGGGGTAACATATTTACAAATTGAGGGGGAAACAGAATAAATAATTATATATTAATAAATATATATATAATAAAAATATGTATAATAAAAATTAAACCAATGATTTACTTAAAAGTTATGTGATGCTTCAGCAGAACTAAAACTTTACTTCTGCTTGACGGTTGGTTTCCAGTTGGGTATAACTCATTTTTCTGGACATATGAGATGAAAATGTGGAAAAGCAAGTAAGAAATTGGAGAAGTGGATATTTAAAATAAAAGACCAAAACAGCTTTCTTCCTTTGCTTGTCAACATTTAATTCTCAGCAATCAAGAGTAGTTTCTGAAAAGCTGTATTGTATTTTGCTGAGCAGTTTCTTCTATTTTGCGGTCCAGACTAGAGTATGTGAATGTTAATGCATTCGTTAAAATACACACTCTGATGATAGTATAGGTAATTTGAATGAATCAAGTGAGTATCTGGAAGTTTGCATCAGTCAACACAGAGTTTTGAAAGTTTAAAAAAAAAAAAAAAGGTAACTAAAGTAAGCACAGTGTTAGATTTTAGCTCTCTTTCCTGGAGAGTTACCAAACCAAAGAAGTTCTGAATTACCTTGCCTTCTTCTTTCTTAGTATTTTTCTTCTGTTTAAGCACAGATTCTGATAAATCTTCTAACATACCTATCACCTTAACTGTTCAATCTGCAGCTATATTACAGCTCTGCTTGTGTTTCTTTTGCCTCTGAAATACATTTAAGAGAATTCAACTTCTTTTCTTGCACTAGTATTCTAGGACTTGTTTTGCCATGAAAGACACCAGTAACTGGAAAGAAATCAAGTGACAACACTGATAATTGAAAAGGGAAGTTTATTAGGTGAAAGAGGAAGATCTAGTGAAAGGTTTTTAAATGCTGTTTTGTTTCATATTGACTAATTACGCAGGGAAAGAATATTGTTAGTCATTCATACCCCTCCAACATATTCAGTGATGGTATGGATAAAATACATTTCCCAACATCCAGATTATCTCCTACAACACAGGGAAGACTAGACTATTTCTAGACAGGAAAAAAAAATCAGGAAAAAACTATTCAAAATGGTTTGTGAATAGGACCTTATAAAGTTTTTCAAGTCACTTGTTTCTTTTTTTAAAAATAGATAGCTAACACCACACTAATTATTCTGTCCCTTCCCCTGTTTGAAGACAGATTATTAAACTGAAATTGTTAGAAAGTTCCCTCCCATCCAAAGTTGGCTGTCCTGATCTTAAATATTTCTTATTACTAATAACAATAGACAACAGAAGGAACAGTAGATGCAGCCTAAATATGGAATCCAGTTTTAACAGGTGCTGAAGTTACCCCATTACCCATATTAAGTGGGCAAGCAAAGTGCTTCCAAATCAATTACAATATTTAATTTAATATGGTTGTTGACTGAAAAAGTCTATTCACTGATAAAGAGCTTACTTTCAGAAGGTAGCAGGTACATTGATCATGCCACTTGCTGAAAAAAAAACTAGTCACAAGACAATTTCTGAATTTATTTTAAAAGCTTTGTCTTATGACAGTAATCACAATGAGGTTGAACTAAAGCTGTTTCTTTTCAGGTTCTGCATTTGGTTCTGAATTAAACAGGATTCAGTTTGTATACTTATAAATTAAATTCATATAGCTTTAACAAAATAACTTTTAATTCTTAAAAACCTATAAAAAGGTATATGATAATCCAATTTTCAAAACTCCCCATCTTAAATATTTTTCCTATTAGCGTATAAAAAGGGAATGGAAAAGTTGTCATGCAAATATTCTGAACAGTGAGATAATGTTCAGTAAAACCATTAAACACACAAACTTCAGTAATTGTTCTTTCATTTTAGTAGCATACAAGCCAGGGCATAACCTCAGTTTCCCAAAAGTAAATGAATGGTTGAAAACCCCAAAAAGCACCATGGAAGAGCTGATCTATTTCCACTTTAAGTCACATATTAGTGCTATATGATCAGAAGGATGTGAAACACTTGGCAACGCCTGATGAGTTGTTACTTCTTCATGACTTGGCAATGGAATGACCTGTTCAACCTCTAGAGCATTTTTGTCAATGAAAATGTAGTCCAGACATCCATGAAACCCACCAACATAGTTTGTATAAGCAGGTTCTCCACAAGCACTTTGCAGTTTGAAAGGATGGGTTAGAGGCATATTGCACCTTTCTTCTTCTCCATTAGAGACCCAGTCTTCATGATCTTCAGCAATGCCACCACTGTTAATAAAACTGTAAGTTCCAGATGATGGTGTACTATTAAAATCTCCACAGAATATGACCGGTATACTAGGATACAAGTCACATGCTACATGCTTGATGTGAGACAAGGCTATAGCGATTTGGATGAGACGGATATTCCCACCTAAGAATATAAAATATAAAGAATATAAAAACATATTAAAATACTTCACAGTAGCACTGGAACAGTTTTCAAGTTGCTTATTTAGGCATATGTCATGTATAGCTCTAAAGCAACAATCTTGCTTTAAATTCCCTATGCACTATATTTTAGAATAGTTTTTATAAATAAAGATGCCTTTGTTTGTGACTATCTAAATTGTACAGAAGCAGACAATGTTGAACTTTAAACTCACAAATCTAAGAACTATGAACCTTAGACACCTATATTACAGCAGCTTTACAATTCTTGGAAACCATCCTAATACTGTTCCTAAAAGGAACAGAACTAAGATAAAACTAATTTAAAGGAGGAGAGTCTCTTCTGAGAGCTTCTGCAGCCAAACTTGGTTCCCCTTCTGGAAGTACCACAGTATAGCTCCTTCAGGTACAATAGGAAGGGGGGAGCCATGAGCACACACCAAGCTATATTTTATGGTCTATGCTTCAGGCAAATTGTGTATAACGTGAGTTACTTTCAGCTGTATCTTACTGACTCCCTGACAAACCAGAACAATCTTAATATAAGGAAGATAAATCTAGTAGCCTGGCTTGGTTCATCTATATAAGGAATTAGGCAGGAAATCCTCAGTTCCAGAAAAGGTAATAGCTATGAAAACAATAAAGAGAAATCAATTTTTTCTAGGAAGGAGAATCCAGTTATCCAACATATAGGAATGTAGGAAAATTACCTTTTGGATGCCAGTACAGATGGGTATTAGCTACACAAATCTTCCTGGAAGGATCAGTTTCAGACTGAAGAACTGAAACCTTTAAGAAAAAGAAGTTTTTGATAAGTTTTAAATAAAGGCTTTATGTATTTTAAAAAATGCATTAGTTAGCTTATGTCTTTATGGCATTCCAGTCCACAGAATTTGATACTTATAAACTAATGAAAGGCACGGCTCCTAAACTGAGTCTATTTATCCTTTTATATGTAAAGTTCAGATATCAGCTACTTGTATTGCCAATATTACCACTACAGAATTCCACTGACATCCAGATATTTGACAAATTTTCTTCTGTCTTCAAGTTTATGGTTTGACCATTTTTTTTTCCTTCAATCCATTCAGTATTTTTTCATAGTATATTGCTAATACTGTACCATTCTTAGCTTTCATATTCTCTTCCCCCACCTTAGCAACAGAATTGGAGCTACACCTCTGGCTTAAGCAAGCAAACTGTAGCATTGTATTGTTATGAAATTAAATTTAAATTTAGAGGTGAATTCAGTTATCAAGGAAAGTTTGCTATTCTTACTCATACCAGAAGAAACTTGTAGCAATAAGTGTTTCTGAAATTCCTGACACAGACCTAGATCAGCTCTGCAGGCTGCCCCTCTAGCATCAACAAGCTCACAAATCCATCCAACCTTACTTCTCCACCTCCTGTCACTTTGTAAAGTGGCACTATTAAAGCAAGCTAAATTAAGTTAATCTCACAACTGGCAAGATTAAGTTTTGTAAAATCCATATTGTGGCAGATGAGAGAAAATAAGTAGTGAACAACCAGGCAGCAAATACCACAAACCAGCAATCAACACCAGGACCAGATCCTCAAACAGCTGATTTCATCTAAAAGCAAACAAAGCTTCCATTTTTTCCAAATTTTATGTTGTTCCATATATCAAGCTAAAGTCCAATTGTCAACATTTCCTTCATGTTAAGTTGCTCTTCTGCCCTACTCGTTATTGTTGCCCTAGCTGATGGAGAACGTAACCCTTCTGTCGCTGCTTCAGATACCTAATGCTTTGCCTCCCTTCCTCCTGCGCCTGGGCACACACCACACCTAGCTGCAGCTCCTGGGGCACAGTGGGACAGGGGGAAGAGGGGGCACGCACGTAAAAGCTGGTACCTGCAGCACAGATGATCTCTGCAGCACTTTCTCTCGCACCAAGGGGTACTCAGCCAGCTTATCGCACAGCTCCTTGTGCAGCGGGTCCGAGAGCAGGGCTTCACTGAAAGCTATGTCGTGCTGGCTAAGAAGGCTGAACTTGTCCCTGCGGTAGAAAGTGGCCAGGCCCTCGTGCTGTTTCTCCTTGATCTTGAAGAGCCCTTCGAGTCCAAACGCATCCAGAGCCGGAGCCAAGCTGTCCACGAAGACGGACTTATCCACTTCTTGCAAGCAGATGAGGTCGGCGCTGTAGCCCGCCAGCTCCTTCTTGAGCAGGTTCTGCCGGTAGTCAATCTCCAGGGCGTACGGGGCGCAGTAGGGGTACAGCACGGTGCGGGAGAACTCCGTCTGCGCGTACGTGTCGGCCAGGATGTTGTAGGAGACGGCGCGGACGGAGCCCCGGCCGCAGACCTTCTTGGTGTAGAGGTGCCGCGAGTCGAAGGTGCAGGCCCCGGGGCCGGCCTCCACGGGGCCGCAGCTCTCCACCTCGCGGGGCGGCCCGTAGCGCTGCGCGCCGTCGCCGGGCGTGCAGCGCAGCTTCAGCCGCAGCCCCACCAGCGCGTTGCAGGGCGTGAAGACGCGCTCGGCGGCTGCCGCCTCCACCCAGGCCGGGCCGGCGCCGCCC